>JARQOC010000011.1:17424604-17948104 GCA_033576535.1 Allobates femoralis
TGAGTCCTCTGTGTCACTGACCCCTCCGTGTTGCTTTGCTATGGTGCTGTGAAGATGGTGGACCTTCACTATGCCGGTGTTTACTGTCCTGTCTGTCTCAGGCACAGCCTTGGATCCGGTATTCGTCTTAAGCGCCTCCCCGGGGTCAAGTTTTTGAGGTAACTCTTTATCCCGGGTATGTTCCTTTGTTCCTCTGTCTCCTTTCCTCAGACCTCTCAGGACCTCCACTTCTACTTGACTCTGCTCCTGCTCCAGACTCAAACTAAAACTAACTGTCACTCCTGCTCTGTGGTAAACAACTTAGCTCCTCCCACTAGTGCAGGTGTCACCTAAGCTCCTCCCACTTTCTAGTGTAATGTGGTGTGAGGAGTAAACCTGTATTGATGTTTCTGTGGCACATTAACCCTTGGGGTGCCACACTACTACATCACCAGCCCCACCTTTGGAGTGAACATAGCAAATCTGATGGCAGATGCAGAAGTTGCAGGAGCAGACTCTGGGAATGTAACAATTTCCAGCTTTGCCTAAATTTGCATCACCCCAAAGAAAACCCTTTATATCTCAATATACAAGTTGGAATTTATCTTGTTATATTGACCATGTGGAGACCATGCACATGGCTCTTCGGAGTCATAGGCACTCAGGCACTCTCTGTGCCATTTTCACGTATTCTAATTACGGTACTAATTACTACAATTGATAAATTATGGCATCAGAGGGAGCATACAAGATCATACAAAAACGTCTCCATAGGCAAAGCATGAGATCAGAAACCTTCATGGATAGATTATGGCTTCATGAATTTCATACCATGGAGACAAACAATGAGATATCAAGGGGTCCCCTGAAGAAGAGAAGTCTCAGTTTTGGTTGGGCCCATTCTTGTTTTTAACTACACTGTTAACAAATAATGAGTTGGGTTATTGATCCAAGGCTCTGAGAACAGGTAAGAAATTGTGGGGAAAAAGACCAGGCCTTTCTTGTCTGGGTGAAATATAAATACAGTGTGCACTAATGCGCAATATAATAAAATGATCCATTTTTTTATGAATTCTGTGAGTTAGCGCATACAGAGCGTGTTGGGGAACACTCACTCAACAGCACAATTAAACTATGTAGCAATGTTTTCTACATACACAAGTCCAGCCGGTTTATTAACAACATCAAAACACCAACTTTAGTATAGTCCATCTCAATGCCTTGACAGGAATATTACACGCTCAGTCCAGAACTGTTCAATGGGAGCTACTCTCACCAGGCTTCGCATATATCCCTCAGCAAAGTAATAACATTAATGTCCATATCAAATATACTCTTTTGCCTTTGCAGAGTCTAGCTGATTCTATCAGCTCTGCCCCATCAGAGCTGTAGTTTTAAGATTCTCTAGACTTGGTCTCCAGTCCTTGTGCTTTGCAGAGATAACTGCTTCCCAAGCATCGAGACCCAATCACCTGACTTTGTGTCATCCCAAAACTCCGAGGCCAGTTTCACTCTCAGACATGCATGTTTGCCATGTGGACCCAAACAGAAAGTTGCAGGACCTTCCTTACATAACAGGCCATGTGATCCATCAGTAGTCTCATTCTATCCATGAAATACACCTATGGGAGGTATATGAATGTTCAGTCCCTCCCATCACTTCTGATCATCCTATACAACCAGCCCTTGAAATAAAATAAGATTCCTGGTACTTAAAGTCCAAGTGAACTATCTGGTTCCATATCGCATCACATCTCCATCTGTGCGAACATACCGGCCTTAAACATGGCCGGCATAGCTCACAATACTGTACATTCCCATTATGTAGTTTAGAATACTTTAAATGGTTCTGTAAATGATTGTAGAATAATAGTACGTCATCCAGATGATGACGAGAAATAAAATTGTATACTCTCATAGCACTCGCATCATATCTGGAACACCAACACTCAGCCAACATTTCTGGAGGAGAATGGGACGGATTCTATAAGCCAGTGTCAGAAAACCCTTAAGGCCCCGTAACACCTGGCGACGGGGCTGGGGATGTCGGCGGCAACTGGCGGGTGCGCACATGTTTTTGGCGACACCTCCAGCCCCACACCGGCGAGCGGATAGGCGGCATCGCCGCCGGGGTGTCTGAAAACCCCAGCGGCGATGCAGGACAATGGGAGCCTATGGCTCCCATTGCCTGTCAGCTCGCCGGCGGCTGGTTACATGGGGCGATGCGTGCACATCGCCCCAGATCGGCCGCTGCTGTGAAACCAGGCGACCTCCCGGCAGCGCCGACATCGCCCCTTTACATGAGGCGACGTAGGGGTAATGACGCCACCGATAGGCAATGTAGGGGCGTGGCCTATGTAATAGGCGTCGATGTCGCCCCATGTAGGGGGGCCTTTAAGGCATGCTCACACTAGCAAATAAAAAATAGGATGCTGCAATTTTTTTCCTGAGGCTAAATTCATCTGTGGAAAAAATCGCAGGTTTGCAATGCCTCATCGAATAACATTGGGCCAAGTGCCATTCCTTTACTTTCTTGCATTGTACTTGTTCATGTTATACTCCGGCGTGAGCGAGACCTTATAGTGATTAACCTCCATTCTTATAAAACGTGAAAATCCTTTCGACATCTGCGGAGAGAAGCCACGTGTTTCTGCAAATCAACACGCAAAGACATTCTCCTTTATCTGGGTTACTGTAAACTCTCCAGAGGCCCCTGGTGAATATCCGCAGTGGCTGAATCTATACAATAATCATTCTGACATAATACTTGCAGTAATTGAGATTACAGTGTCTGATTTATCTCCGACCCTTCAAGCTAAATGCAGATTACCTAAGAAATTGTGACATAGCAAGAGATAAGTGTCCAGTTAAGACCGAGTGAAATGACATCTCAAGATGAGTGTTAGATATGCTCTGCTGCTTAGATAATGTATTTTACAAGACTTTAAGTCAAGAGGATTCATAATGACAGATGAATGGAGGCATTGGTCACGCGAGGAAGAGGTTTACTCTACAATGGTCCAGTGAGACTTCTTATTGTGATAGATTTCTAATTCTTAACACCAGGCTCACAAAGAAGGTAACATGAAGCTCCCAAACACCCCAAGTAAAATCTACAATAGACCCCTCCCCCTACCATGTTCCAATTATAATGGTATTGTCTTATTATGCGGCAAAAGGTCTATTAAGCCCCACCTCCATCCTCGATAGTTACTCCCCTGAGGTTCTTTATGCTCCGCCCCCAGTTGTTTGCCCAAAATAGGTAATAGTGAACGCAAATAATTGTCCCATTAACAACATTTATTAATTATCCACAGGATTTATGATACTATATGATTGTGGGGAGGATTTGCTGTTTCAAAATCGGGGACTGACCGCAGTTATGTGGTATGCATGTTCCTGGCCACTGCATCCAGAGACACCGTCTAGTGGGTGTAGCCTTGGTCAATACAAGTGTAGGGTGCAAGGCCGCACCCACTAGTCTTGTTTTGCTGAGAACATGCATACCGCATGATGGCGGTGCATTCCTGGATTACGAAATGGCCAATCCCCACAGCGAATAGTGTGGCCACTGGGAGGAAGGATAATTCCATGTGACTGTAGAGTTATCATTTTAGACCGGACAACCTCTTTAACTGTGGGAACAGTAACAGGGATAAACATTATAAGGGATAAAGACCAGAGAATCACAGCCCTGTGCAGAATCAGAGCCAACAGTAAAATGAGGCACAGCTGGGTCAGAATCTAGAAGGTAAGGAAAAGAACAATATACAGTCCAAGGTCAAACCAAAATGGACATCCGGAGGTTAGGCCAAACCAATTGTCGGGCAACAAACTGGTTCAGAACACTAGAAATATAGTCCTAATTGTCCACCAGATACTATACAGAATATGTATTAGTTGGCAATGGGTATTGCCAATTTGTTAATGTTGACTGTTCATCAAACTTGTACATTGATTGGTCTACTGACCGAGAATGGCTGGTTAGCTGGATATTCAGAATGGCCAGAAGTGTCACCTGTCAAGCTCGCTTGGTGGCCGGCACACTGCACATAACCCCCCCAGTACCTCCACCAGAGCCATTATCACTAACTTGGTATTGGTGGAAGAGAGATGTTTAAGTTCTGCTTCCGTTCCAGCTACAGATTGCTTCAACTCTTTGCATTTGTTTTTCTTAAATCCCACCCTTTATCTGCTTTAGACAGTACCAAATATGTATACGAAAAATTAAGACATTCCAAACTAATTTAAGACAGTTGTCAACTATGTGACCATGAACAAAGGGGTTGTCTGTTAAAAACAAGTTGTCATCTACCCATGGGATATGTAACAACTTCGTGAACAGCGGTGAGTGGTGGTACGACAGTTGAGAGCTGAACCAACCGGCAGAACAGGGCGCATTTATTATCCTTGGAATGGAGCAGAAGGTCACATGCCCGAATGCCACTACATTCTTCCTAGGCTTGGGGAAGGAAGGTGTGTAACAGTCTGCGCTGCCAGAATTTCCGCGTGTAAATGATGCAAGAAGCCGATGTCCAAATCAAACCTTTCTTTTATTCATCCAACGCGTTTCAACGCCTTTCCTGGCGTCTTCCTCAGGGATCTCAGGGATTCCCTGAGGAAGACGCCAGGAAAGGCGTTGAAACGCGTTGGATGAATAAAAGAAAGGTTTGATTTGGACATCGGCTTCTTGCATCATTTACACGCGGAAATTCTGGCAGCGCGGACTGTTACACACCTTCCTTCCCCCAAGCCTCTGATTTCGTTTCCACAAGTGGAGACCGGTGGAAGTCCAGCAGCAGCCATCTGGGAATTGATCCTATCAGGTCTACTAACCAGTTGTGGGTATCACAACTGGCATAGGTGAGTGGTAACTTTATTCTCACCTTTGGGTTTAGTGTCTAGTGATAGGGGCACTATTGCGCCTCTTGTCCTCCCCCCTTTTTTTACTACATTCTTCCTAACACACCAATAGAAAATGAATGGAGGGGCAGACAGACCACTGACCTGCCACTCCATTATGTAAATACCCCACCGGGAATAAAAGTGCCCCATTCTTTCGATCACTGAAGGTCCCAGTAGTCATGCTCGAACTTATCAGTAAATTATCACCTCTCCTGCAAATTGGTCAGGGAACCACTCTAAAACTCAATAAAGACTATGACTAGAATTGAGCAAATCTACTCGTCCCTACTCATTACTTGCATGGATATTGCAGCATTCGGACTACTTAGTACTCAGCGAGTATTGCTGATGCACGAGAGGAATGTGTGGATCATGAATGATGACACAAATTGCCGTTTCCCTTCAGTGAACAATGGGAGCTGGCACCCTAGTGAGAGCTGTTTGAATTGAAGGCTCTCACTGGGGGGGGGGGGTGTAATGTGTTGTTTGCTGTGAAAACACAAAAGAAAAAGATGTCACACCCTCCCCTGGAAATGCTCGTTTTATGGCTGGCTATGTTAGGGAGGAGCCCATCACCAATTGACTTGCATTATGCTTGGAATTTGAGTTGAATACCCAAATAGTAAAAAGAATTTGGCTATAATATCCTGAATCTGAATATTTCCCTACTCGCTCTCCACTAATTATAACCACAAAAAAAACAGTTAAACAGATCCGTCACCATTAATCCAGCATAATCTACATGGGACACAATGAACACAATGACCACTACCTGGCCTCCTGGAGGGAGTGGGGGTAAACCTTCGAAAGACGATATAGCAAGCGTAGAAGAAGGAGGTGTCACGTACCGATCCAAAAAATCTGTTATTTCCATTTGCTAAAACCATGGATGCAGGAGGATGCATGCAGTGTCATAGACAATGGACATTTTGCACAACACTATGCTTCAACATGTCCTATACTTGTATATCTAGTATAGGACCCGTTGAAGTGCAATGTTCTGGAGCCCGTGTCCTCCTGCATCCAAGGTGTTTAGCAAGTAAAGGATTTTGGATCGGTCATTGTAGACTTTTTCTTCCACACTTAGCTCAGTAAAGATCATGGACTACAGGACCCCACAGAATTGCTGCTTCCGTTCTACGGTTAGAACGTGTTAAAATGAAAGATTATGAAATTCCCAGAATTTGCTCAATGTATTCGCAGCTATGTTTGATGCGAAATAAATTTAATATGGCTTTTACTATATTTTTAACCCAAACAAAGAATTTCTGCATTACGAACTGGATTTACAACATTTGATGGCAGGAAACTGCAGGTCATCGGGTCTTGGTGATGATTCACTCTTCTCTCTCAGTGTCAGGAGAACATGCTCTTATGTCAATGATCATTTTTCACAAATGTGTCACAGAGTCTTAGTATGCCATCTGATCTTTGGAGGAGAGATAAAGAGGGTGACATATCTTCATTGTAAATGTGATTTTGTTGCCAGGAAGCCAAAGCTCTTGGCTGGTGCTTAAAGAGACAGTGCTTCATTAAACCTTCAATGAGCGTTAGAGGCAAAACATACAGTAGTGTCTATTAGCTGGTCGGGTAACGGCGGTATCAACCTTAGGCCCCATTCACATCAGCGTTTTATGCTGATCGCGGCAGATGCGGTGGATTTACCGTATCTGCTGCCTAACCGTCACACTTGCGGTTCACCTGTGGCAAGCCCCATGCAATGTCTATGGGGCTAGCGGCAGGTGCGGCATAGTTGCGGTTTCAGCACTTGCAGCAGTTGCGGCCACGAAAAAAATGCGGCAAAAAAAGCAGCAATTTTTTCGCGGCCGCAGCTGCCACAAGTGCCTAAACCGCAACTATACCGCACTTGCCGCACCTGCTGCAAGCCCCGTAGACATTGCATGGGGCTTGCCGCAGGTGAACCGCAAGTGTGATGGTTAGGCGGCAGATGCCGCGTAAAACGCTGATGTGAAAGGGGCCTTATGGTAACCCTTAATGGTGTGACAGTTAATTGCATTTAATTACTTATATAAATTACCATCTGATAATACAACATTACTGCTACGTTGTGACGGTAGGGAAGTAGAGGAATCAGGGCACCTAAACTGACCCTCACTCCAGAGGTCCTTAAACTATCCCTGTCTACAAGATTACCCCTGAAAGTCGGGGATGCCCGGGTCTCATACCTTGCTATGCTCCTAGATATGACTCATGTAGATTTCCCCCACCCCAAAGAGGAAAGGGGTAGGAGTGCAAGGGGACACACAGGCGACACAGGAAAGTAAAGAAATATAAAAGGACTCCAAATCACCTCCAGCAGGACACTTTGCTGTTGCAAAAGCAATGAACACCTCAACTTTTAAAAAACGAGCTCCTTCACCATGGTTAGTATAGAGATTCTACATCCGGTATAGAGTGAAGCCAAGGGTGGGTAAATGTAGCAGAGGGGAGAGGAGATAAGAAGCTGCAACTGACATAAAGATTAAGAGAACTCTCAGCCGGAAGGGAAAGGGTTCTTAACCACTTACACATTGAAAGAAAAGTAAATCTAAAAGACAACAGTCAATTGGGCTTCACAGAGAACCTGAGATTGGTTAAACACTGAGACCTCCTAAACCCTGGTCTCTCAGAGGTAACACCAGGAAGCGACAGACTCATGACAATTAGATAATCAACCCACTGATTTTTATAATATTTTTGCAATGCTTCTATTACTCTGTAGGGCGAGGCAGAATAATTCACATGAACCCAGAAAGCTAACAGGGCTACAGGCATAGTATTTACTATCTGCTAGGTCCCCTGGCACTGCTCCCTAGCTCACGTTCCCTGATGCTGCAGTCTCTCCTGTTCCGCCGGTCGGGCATCCAGCATCCAGGTGTGCAGTGTCTCGGAGCCGTCAACGGGTCCCCTTCCTGTCTGCTGGTCACCGGGTCTGCACACCAGCACACTACAATGTACAGTGTAATGAGTGGTGCATTGAGCACGGCCGTGCTCCTCCCCTGTGAATCTAGGGACCGACACCGCTCAGCCTGACACTCCCTTGGCCAATAGCTGTCCGTCCTCCAGTACATTAGGCCACTTCCACTGCTGGGAGGTGCCTGATTATTGAGTTAGTGCCTTGTGCATATCTGGCTGTTAGTCAGGCCCTCTTAGTGCTCTCTCACTTGTGGGTAATTCTTCCAGTCCTCTGTCCTGCCCATACTCGGGCTCTGGTACCTCCGGTCCTCCTCTGCCATACCTCCATTAGGTTAACCTTACGAGGCACCCCTCTGGTCCGGCAGCAGTGGTATTTAGACCCCCTGGGCTTGCCCTGACAATCCCTGTATAGGGGTTGGATCAATAGGACCAGCTCACCCAGGGAAGTTCGATACCACAGCCTAGAGGATCCACTCTAGGGTGCCTTCCTCCGGAAGTGTGACACTATGTGGCACAGAAACCTATTGGGTCCCTTCTAATCATAGCAAAATCTACTTGACTTGCACTTTAGAAAATGGCAACTGAAATATATTGAACTGGGGAAATAGGAAATAAAAGGATGAATAAGATCATCAGCATGCATAATTCTTCTCAATAACAAGTGATACAATTAATATTATTATCAAATAATTATAGTCCATATGTTAAGATTAATATGAGCAGATTTAATTTCAGCCTTTGGGTCCCAAGAGCCATTGTCGCTCATGTGGCCCAAAATATCATTTGCAACCCCTCCTCTATATATTTTATTGCGTCTGCTGATGTGCACTTGTGCATTGATCATATGACCATTAGGATGATCTATCAAGGAGATCATGATACATCAGGCTTGGGGGCCCCTGCCTTCATAATTGCCCCGGGCCCTGACGACTCTTAGTCCGCACCTTGATATCCAGATAGAATACTACTGCTTATACAAATAAAAGAAGGAATACGTCATTCTTTAATTTTACAAAAAGTTTAGAATTTAATGAAAAACACAATTTAGAGAAAGAAAATGTCATGTTTTGGTCAACAAGACCTTCTTCAGATAGATTCTAGACAGGAAACTATGTAGAATAGGAATGATAAAATAGGGGTGGTTCATCAGATGAGCAGCTCCATTCAGCTTTGCATCTACCCCTATTATAACAGTGCTATTCTATACAATATTTGAAGCAAGAAAAATTCTGAAGAGGTCACAGAATAGTACCAAATATTCATCCTTTATTCAGTATACTTCAAAAGAACATCATCGCATGGCAAGTTGAGCTTTTCGACACGATTCCGTGACTAAGACATGGAATCTTGTTGAAACGCGGCAACTTACCATACGTTGATGTTCTTTTAAAGTATACTGAATAAGGACGTTTATTTGGAACTATTCTGTGACCTCTTCAGAACAATTTTTTGCTTGAAATTGCTTTCATTGCCAGCTGTGGTGAAGAAGAACCTGGCACTACTGAGTATAGTGATTTGGGCTGCACAAGAAGGCTTCCAGACCATGTAGTAGATCTCAAAAGACGAGGCATTCCCATTTTTAGATGCTTTAAAGTGTATTTTATTAAATCAGTGCTTTCAAATGTTTCGTCTGAGGATAACCTTTCTCAGTTATTTCACACTGTGGTAAAACATGCTTGGGTCCAATCATATGGGCAATGTACATCTATGGTACTGAGTCTTAGTTATCGAAGGTCAACATGGGGATGCTAAATGAGGGCAGCCTCATTTTCCAGATTCCTTCTTTTTAAAACTTTAACGATGGGGTAAATAAAAAAGTGTAATCTTCATTTCAAAAGTATTTTAATTTATTATTATTTTATTGGCCTTCAGCTTGATCTTGAGCCATGGATAAATGCTCTGTAGGAATATCGATCTTGTGCAGTCAAGATCCATCAGGGTCTTCTCCAAGGTTAAATAGGCCCACCATGGTCTTCCCACTAGTAGGGCCTCACTGTATTTTCAGCTAGATAGGCCGACCATGATCTTCCCAGCTGGGTTATCGGTCTTCTCCAAGCCTAGATAGGTTCACCAGGGTCTGCTCCACTGTTATATTGATTGTATCAAGCCATCGGGTTTGCTGGTCTTCCTATTCCCCTTGTTCCTTCTATTCTTCAGACCATGATGTCCTTATCCAGTGATTGTTCTCTTCTTATGATGTGTAGACAACTTGTAGCTTGGTGATCTTTGTTTCCAGTGACATGTCTGGCTTGATTTGTTCCAGAAATGATGTGTTTGTTCTTATTGCCATCCATGGTATCGATAACATTCCTCTCCGCAGCGGTGTAACTAGGTTTCATGGCGCCCGGGGCAAAGATCTATTTTGGCGCACCCCCCAGAGTAGGTGAGGAGCGGGGGCGGGGGGTTTCTGTCAGCTCTCAGCCCCGCCGCCCCTGCAGCCTTGGTTGAGGAGCGGGGGGGGGTTGGTGTCAGCTTTCAGCCCCGCCGCCCCTGCACGGCCTTGGCTGAGGACGGGGAGGGTGCGGCGCCCCCCTCTGAGTTGCGCCCGGGGCAGAGGATCGGCTGCACCCCCTAGGCACGCCCCTGCCTCTCCGGCACTATATTTCGAAAGTGTTGATTCTTTTTCTGTCTTGTTTCGCTAGGCCACCAAAATGTCTAGACTTTGAATGAAACAATATCTCTAAATGTTTACCACTAGCAAATGGAATAGAGTTCTCTATAACAATCTGATCACTGTCAAAATCCAGCCCTTTCAAACACCTATTAGTCCTCCAGTTGTCATCCTAAATCTTCCATTTGCTACTTTAGGCTTAATAAAAATCTTCCAATAATTCATTCTAGATATCTGAAAAAAGCTATTACATACTCTGCATGGTATCGTGTACATCCACATGAAGGGAGAGGGATAAGAAAGTCTTAAATATGTATTTTAAGGGCAAAAAATAGACCCTGGGAATCCAATTTACAATGGTAAACAGTCTTTGATGTTACAGTGAGGTCTCGAAATCGAGGTCTATGCACAGATATAATTTGTTTATTTCAAGTAGGAAATTTTTTGATGTCGATCCAACTGTTGGGAGTTCAGGATTATCACACAAACTTCTTACAAAATAAATATCTACTTATATCAGAAATGCAGAGATGACTTTCAACTAAACTAAAGGATAGAAAAGATTATGGGTAGAAGTCAACTTTGAAAGGGAAAAGTATCAATAACAAAAATAACTAAACTAAAATGACTTCATTTCGGAGATGACAACGACGGTCTCATCCCTTTTCGAATTTGCAAATGTTTTATCTGCCTTCACTCAATAAGTATTTAATGAACAAATCATTTTAGGCGTTAAAGATTTTAGATTTATCTCAACAAATTACTTCCCAACTCAATTTTCTTGCTTAACCTTACAATTTGTATATACAGGAGCATCTCAACGACTTAGGATATCATCAAAAAGTTACTTTATTTCAGTAATTCAATCCATAAAGTGAAACACATCTATTATATAGTCATTACACACAGAGGGATCTATTTCATGTGTTTATTTCTGTTAATGTTGATGATTAATGAAAAGCCGAAGGTCGTTATCTCAGAATATTCAAGTAGGGAGGATGAAGGGTCTGAGAGATAAAATAGGACCTAAATAGGTATCAGAGGCTTCACCTTGTGTTGGTTGTGAGAGTCACAACCACTATAAAAGCAGATCACGGCTGCTGCAGTCCCCAGCGTGGTGCATATAGAGTAGGGAGGAGAAGGGTTAAAAACAGTGCCGCCGTATTCCACAAGTCATCAAAGGGTGAATATAATATTGATTTATTATTCAACTCATGTTGTTGGAACAGGAAATTCCGGTTTGGATGGCTCAGTGGCAGCTGATTGGCTGCAGCAGTCACATAACCGCACCCCTGGTGAATACTTATGCCCCAGTAGTAAATGCAAAGCCGCAACACCTGCACATGGTTTGAGTGAAAATTCATGAGTGGCCACGTCTCTTCTGACTTATATGTAGACTGTGAGCCCTCGTGGACAGGGTCCCTGCCCTCTGTACCTGTACGTCTGATCGCCTAGATTTAGTGTACTTGTTCTTGTCTCCCTTATCCTCATGTAAGCGCCATGGAACCTAATGGCGCTAATAAATAAATTAATTAATAATAATAATAATAATAATAATAATAATAATAATAATATGTGACAGCTGCATAGAGATACATGAAGCTGACATGCTCAGGTCAGGAAAGCCATGGCCGGTCTGTGCAGTTTCATGTGATCCTCGCACAAGTCATATGCTGAATGTTGCTATCATTTCAACAAGCTTTGCACATAGCAATAGTACAGGCAGATATGATATGCTGCAAAGTTTCTTCTCCTTCTTTCTACCCCTTTAAGGCAAATCTTCCCCTCCCCCTGCCTCTTAAACTCATTATTTACTCTGTAAAACAGCAACATTCCATCTGGTCTAAAGTAACACAGACTGACAGCTCATTTAGGTGTCAGGCTACTGCTTCATTTGCACAGTATGAAGTAAAAAGAATAAAGAGCACAGAGGCAGACCAGACAGACACAGGCAGATCGTGCTGCAACTTTTAGCAACTGTATTAAACTTCTGTGCTGGATTCACAGCCATGCAGCTCAGTACTGCTGCTCATTTTCCTGCATAAAACGACTTTTGCCTATGCGGTTACAGAGGCTAGAATCCCTCTCTTTGGTTTCGATGTATAAGAGATATTAGAGCAGCTAGTATCCTCCTATTCATTCAAAGACAACTGAAAATTAGGATTAGAGCTTACAGAGTGAAAAGCGGTGGAAGGTCCAGGGACCGCCACCAAGGGTATGCATACAATAGGCACCAACTATGACACCCAAAAAAGGAATAAAGTACAAACGTTAATGCCTCATTCTGTTGTTCTATGAGTACTAAAAAGCTGCATATGGTTACAGGGACCTTAATATTACCAATAAGTACAAATAGGCTCTAACTAAAGGCCCTTTCAGTTAAGAGACTTAAAATCAGCCGACTGTCCCTTTTCGAAGATACCATGGAGACTCCACGTCAGGACTCAATTTTGCACTTTTGATTCCATTTTGAGTCATTATGCAAGAAACAAGACAGCACAACAAATCATATACATTTGAACATCCTCAGGATTGACTAAATGACCCCATAATTACACATGTAGTCCCCAAAGTGGTCTGTATAAAGGAAATCATGTTAAACATTAACGTAAATCAAGTAAGCAGGTCAAAAGGCATTACGAAAATTGGCAAAAATAACCCCTGTAGCTGCATGTCCGATTTTGGCGCAGAGGTTGGCAGCGGCATCCAATATATAATGCAACGTCGCGTCCCAACTTCCGGATACCTTACCCTAAATATCCTTGATATTATTTAAGATTCCTCAAATTCCACAATGACCTACTGGTGGATACAAAAGGAAAAGGGCCCCTGTGCCAGAATAGTAAACGTGCACTTTTGCCGTTCCATAGTTCATCATAGTGCACAATCCCACCTGCTTTGGAGGTTGAAATGGGCCCCCTTACCTCTTGGGCCCCCGTGCGGCTGCACAGTTCCACCCATGATATGTCCCCCCTGCAACCACCGATTCGGCAGATGAACATAGTAACACAACAATCTACAACAAAAAGTAAGATTGTTTTTGGGGAACTTCTCAGTCTTGAGAGCCAAAAAGAAGATCCATCAGATGTCATTCGAGGAAAACATATAAAACTTAGCTTTCATTGTAGCCATATAAAAATTCCGGCAAAAGTAACTGGAAAGAGTCCACAAAAACGGGTAATAAGGTATATAGTCAGACTTAGGTGTTTTGGCTAAAAAGCTTTAATCATGACTAATGGTGGGTTTACACGTCCCAACGTCGGTCCGATATTGTATCCAACGCCGCGGAGCGCGCTTTCTGGCAGAATTCCAGATCGCATAGGAGATGTTACACAGCGCGATATCGGCATAAAACGTCTCTACGATGTCTACTCCCCCTTGTACGGCCGACCCAGAACGACCATTTAACATGGAGAGGATAGGGGACGTTGTACTGCACATCGTAGTTGGCGTTTACACAGCACGATCCTGCTCCAATCTCCATCCAATATCGGGCCGTTGAGAGCACGCTCATTCGATCCCCGATATCGGTTTGACATCGTTCGTGCATCGTACTGGACATTTATACCATACAACGCACGAACGATATCGGGGCAACGCACGAACCACGTGACTTTTGGTCGGAGTTGGACGCCGATATCGGACGTGTAAACACACCATAAGAACGTTAGACCATGACGAAGGCTGTTTAGCCGAAACACGTAGGTCCAACTGTATACCTTTTTACCTACCTTATGTGAACTCTTGCCAATTACTTGTCCTGGAGTTTTGTACCCGGATACAATAAAAGCAATGTTTCATACAATTACCTGGGATGATATTCGCCTGATCATCTTTTATTCCGTGATATCGCTGCCTCTACTACAGCTTGATCCATGCCCAGTTCATCGATTGATGATTTGTGGACCCATTGAAGCGCCAGACAGGTGCAAAATGGCAAACCGTCATCCATTGCTCTCACTCCCCCTCCCTGCACATGTTGTAACCAGCACCGAAAATTAAATGTGACTCAAGCATCAACCCAGAGAGTGGCGCTTATTCTTTCTCAACGTCAATCAATGTCTCATATCTATTATTGAAACATTTCAACTCCGGAGCTTTTGGGGTCCCTGTGCCGGCAGTGGGTGGCTGTGCACAATCTTTGTGTGTCGGTAGCTGACAAAAAGCATTGTCTAGCTTTTCCTTCATTGCTAAATCATCGATTTCTTTTTCTCAGTCTTTGATGACCAACAATATGTCTGCACCTCCATGGAAGAGCCCGTTCAGCATGTATCAATGTTCTTCATCTACATACTATCTCCATATGTTTCACCTACTATGAAGCTTCCTCAAGAGACTTATCGATCCAATGATGAAGCTCATTCCTAGCTATACATATAGTTGTATGTTCAGGTCAAGGTGATGCAATAAATATCGGACAATTTATCACCCACATACTCCACCTTTTCATATATTCATTTCTGGAATATATTAGCCTTCAGGGAGTTCTTTTATATGAAGCATGTAGATCAATATATAAGTACTATTATTGCGTGTTGCTTTAAGACATTTGTTTTCTTTAGCAGGAGAGCTTCTTCTGGCTCCAGCTGCAGCTATAATACACAAGCTAAAATTTATTCTATAAATATCGATGGTTGCTCGTTGTATCCAGGTGAATTCAATATTCTGGTTTGCTATTTTACCAGTTCTATATTTTGCTGCTCTTTCAAAGGGAGATAATAATGTATCTGAATATACCTGCATGGAAATCGATGCCCACAGCAAAAGATGTTCCGGAGATGGGCATGAGCGCATCCATTCTGTCGTTTGGATCGAGTGGGAAACCTCTAACGCCTTCGTGTACTGAGTACATGAGAAACGACTCAATGCCTGCACAAAAACATAGACAATATAAAATGCTGTGGATACACTTTGCCATTTAGATTTGACGTACAACACAAAAATTATAAACTGGGAGTAAAACGCTTATAAGATACTCGCACGAGTCTCACATGCCTCACCCGGCATGGCCACTGTCTCTTTGGATGGGAGCACGTCAGCTGCATGAGTTTCAATGCTTCTGTCCAGAGAGCTGGCAGACGTGCCGTGTGAGCCATGGAAGACTCTTGTGAGTATCTCGCATGCGTCCCCCTCAGTGTGTCTGTGACCTTAGCCAGAAAAATCAATGTAAATACTTACTGTGTCCAAAAATTATCAAAGTAATCAAGAGGTGATCATTTTTTTGCTAATTAGAATACTTTTCTGATTAATCAATAAAGGTATTTCACATGTGCCTTGCTCAGTGTGTCTTTGGCCTTAGTCAGAAAAATCTATGTAAATACTTGCTATGTTCAAAAATGATGAAAGTATTCATGGGGTGATAATTTTTTGACTAATTAGAAAGCTTTTCTGATTAATCAATAAAAGTAATTTACATGTGCCTTGCTCAGTGTGTCTTTAGCCTTAGTCAGAAAAATCAGTGTAAATGCTTACTGTGTCCAAAAATGATCAAAGTAGTCAAGGGGTGATAATTTTGTGGCTAATTAGAATACTTTTCTGATTAATCAATAAAGGTATTTCACATTTATCTTGCTCAGTGTGTCTTTGGCCTTAGTCTGAAAAATCAATATAAATACTTACTATGTCCAAAAATTGTGAAAGTATTCAAGGGGTGATAATTTTTTGACTAAATAGAATTTTTTTCTGATTAATCAATAAAGGTATCACCCCCCAGAATATTTTTGTCATTTTGGACATAGAAGTGTTTACAGCCATGTAGCTCTAAATTTAACGTTAAACAATTTAAAATAGATAAATCAAATACAACCCTTCTATATGAAACAATCCAAAATTGTTTAGTCCTCACTGAACTATGTTCACATTTTTTCATCAATTTCCCATTCAGAGAGGATTATGTATGCATTTTTTAAAAAATAATTATCATTGTTTATATACTGTCATGTCAGCTTCAGACTCTGTTCACACTGGGGAGTCTTAAGTGCAGCCTTAAGCCTCTTTGTTGCTCTGCCTGAGTTTGGGCGTCGGCGGTGGTTTGTTCACTGATGTTCAGCATTGCAGGAGTTAACTTTTTGATTAGTGTCAATTGAAGTTTGAGGCTGCTGGAACGCCTTCACCCTTCAAGTATGGCTCAGAACATTCCTGGATGCCGACTATAGCATTTGCATGTCTCTTGCATACTGGTCCTGTGTTGGAGTTGCTGTTGAAACTCAAATCTTTGCTTGGTGTCTGGTGAAGTATACCTGGTTGTTTTTCATTCCCTATTTGTATTTGTGTTCTCCCTATACACATATTGTATCTTCCTGATTGTTTGCTGTGTGGTGCTGTTTACTTTCTCCCAGTCTTTCTTTATCTGTGAGATCCATTAAGGTACTGTCACACGGGGAGATATCGCCGGCGATGTTGCCGGCAACCGAGGGGCGTGGCCAGGTTGCGGCGACATCGCCGGCGAATTGCCGCGTGTGACGGGGCGATAATCAGGCGATGAATCGCCTGAGTCACATCGCCAGGTTTCCCAACAATGTTGGGAAACCTGGTGATGTTGTTCAGGCGATTCTGCCTGATCGCCCTGTGTAACGCGGCAACCCGCAATGTTACGGGCGATTCCGCCTATCTACAACATTGCGGGTTATCGCTCGCTGGGTTGCTGGGCAACTCAGCGAGCGATAGCCGCGGCAACTAGCCGGCGACATCGCCGGTAAGTTGCTCAGTGTGACATCTCACCGGCGATGTTGTCAGGGATGCGCGCTCCCGCGATCCCCGGCAACATCGCCGGAGATATGTCCCTGTGTGACGGTACCTTTATGGTTCACCTCCTGCGGTGGGGGTTGGGGGTTCAGCTCAGAGCTGGGCAGGAGAAAGGGACAGGTTGGAGACTCAGGCCTCTCTACCATCAAGAGAACCCCTGAGTTAAGGAAAGTCAGTGTTCCCCTAGCCAGTTCAGGGGCCCAGGTTCCTTTCCTCCTTTTCTCCCAAAACTCCCAGTGTCATATACAGTACAACCATTTTTTGTTTTTGGAGTTTTGGAAACTTTTCTATAAATTTTCTTTTTCTTGCTTTTCCCGTACATTTTTCTATAGAACTTAAAAGGTGTCATATTAAAATCTATATTAAAAATGTAAGGAAAAATACATTAATGCCACCAATAATATGTTTTTTTAGAAATTATTTTTACAGCCTCAATACATATATCACAGCCTAAATACAGACTTGTGCACATAGCCTAAGTACAGTATACGTGCACAAAATATCTTTAATCTGACAGTGGAGCCGCTGGAGTTTTTCTTTACAAAGCTGCTTCAGGAAAAAGCGAGTGACTTTGTTCCTGAAGTGGCTCCGCTGGTGATCTTGGGGTCGCTTTTGCAGCTTATCCAGCAAGCACAGGTGTCGTTTTCCTATCTACTGTAGAGAATAGACAGTTTCCAAATAAAGCAGCCTAAAGAATTAATATGTTAAAAGCTTCAATGCATTTCAAGCATTTTATAGAATTTTTGTATATATAGTAACCATTTGTAAATAAACATTTTTTCCTGATCCTATCTCCTATAGAAAAGCCAATGGGAAACGCTCCAGAGAAAATGCCATACATTAAATATGTTGTCCATTACTTAGACAACCCCTTCTCCGTCACGTGCTCAGATTACACTGACTTCGCATTTGTGTTTGCATTTCTTCAGGAGCTACATGAGGTATGGATGTGAAGGTCTTGTGCTCTGCTGCTGGTGATGTAGGTACAGATGTGAAGGTCTTGTGCTCAGTTGCTGGTTGATGTGAGGCTGGGTGTGGCTCACCTGGAGTTTCCGCCCCCTAGCCTTTAAGTAGCCTTCTCTTTCCTCTGTCAGATGCCATTGATAGAGTTATTTACTTTTGGTCACTGAGCTGTAAAGACACCTTGCTGCTGAGCTGAAGTCTTTCCCGGAGTTCTCATTGCTTTGGGAATAGCTGTGATTCCTGACCATGGGTGGAGGTAGAGGTCCTCAGCCTAGGGCTAATCAGGATCTTAGGAAAAATTGTGGCGGCTCAGACCTCCTTACCATCAGAGGTACCTCCGAATACAGGGCAAGCCAGGGACCCAAGCATCAGGGACAGATTAGGCTCCCCTTATCCTTTTCACCCATCACGCCATCCAGTTACCTGATTCCCTCACCGCCTAAGCGTGACATTCTCATTCTCTATGTGCACTTCTATAAATACAAAAAAGCCTATATTCACCTCTGGTGCCGGCATGGTTCCAGCAATATCGGAACTCAAGTTCCATTGCCGGCACATTTCCAGTGTTGTCGGAACTCACATTTCCATGGCCCATGTAACATTGTTATCACACATGAGCCCTGTGACAAATCAAAGCCAGCTTTCCTCTCCCCGCTTGCAGATGCAGGATAAATTAACAGGGAGTGAGTGTCAGCCGCCGCGCTCCCCTTCTGTTAATTAATTAACAGTCCAAAAACGAGGGTAAGGAAGTCGACTCAGATTTGTCCCAGGGCTCGCAAGTGATAACAATGTTACGTGGGCCACAGGAATCTGATTTCTGACTCCATTAGAAATGTGCCGGCACCGGAAGTTAGTATACGATTTTTTATTTTTATGGGAGTGCACATGGGGATTGAGAAGGGTTGTCTAAGTACTGCCAACACCTTTAAGAATACAGTGGTGTCAAAAGAATGCCAGTAACCCCCCCCCCCAAAAAAAAAAGACTACAATGCCACAAACCGGAAATCATGAAGTGTATCACATTTTGTCCATCAATTTTGAAATGGCAAAAGAAATTGAATTGGATGCCATGACCAGTGATAGAGTATCACACAATACTTTATTAGAGGCGGTGACGTTTTATAAGTAACTTGACTCATATTGATCTGAGACTTCCCATTCTCTACTTATTGTGACCACAAGTGATGGGCGAGCACAACCATGCATGGGTGCTCAGTACTCTTACTGAGCAGTCAGAGAGTCGGACGGGCTCGACTCCACTACCCAAGTATAATGGAATTCATTGGGGACCGTGGACATTTTCTCAAGGATCCTCTGGAAAATTGCTTAGGTGTCCCATTGACTTCCATTATATTCGGGACTCAAGTCGAGCCCGTCTGAGTCTCTGACTGCTCGTTACAAGTACCGAGCACCCAAAAATGGTAGTGCTCACCCATCATTATTGGCTAGCAAAATATTAAGAAAAGTCATCAGTGTGACTGGTAATATTTACCTTGACATGCCATGCGATTCTTTCGAAGGTTGTAGCCAACTGTGCACATACAAGTCCGGGTCGTTTCAGAAGTCGGCAAGCAAAGCTGGGAACATCCACCATTGCTGATCTGGCAGGGATTACTGCCTAAAAAAATCAATGAAAAAACATCTGGTGAATATGGTGATCTTAATACTATTTCCGGATTTTTGCATGGTAAATAGATAACTCAAATATAACACTTTTGGGCAGACTTTGCCCAAATTTTATTCCTCGGTTCTGATTCTTGGATCTGGTTCAGACCCATAACTATTGATAATTATACATGATGCTTCCTTGTATAAGTCAGATGATCATTTATACGTCGCCTGAAACTCCCCATGGTCACATTGTGATGTCTTTAGGGTTCTGTCCAGGGCTCTGTATTTATGACAGTAAGAATAAATCTGTAGGATGTGAACGGCTGTTTATAAACTACCACTGTGAATTATAGCAAAAGACACAATGCTCCGATAAATCCAACATATGATGGATATATTGGATGAGAGGTTCCATCATGTTCACTTGTTCTTTTGTTTGAGGTGCTGTTGTTCTCTATTAGCAGGTTCCTACTCGCCCATGCAAAAGGAGGATTTTAATCCAGATAGAAGCTGTGACCCAGTATAAGAGACTCACCTCGACGTGGTTACCGGGTGGTTATAAATATGGCCATGTTTATTAGCGAAGTGTCTCCTCTATTCATTTCTCCTAAGTTAAATATCATTCTATATTCAATTATATGTGTTAATATTCCAAAGTGCCGCTTTTTTTTGTTACAATGTATTATGTTCGGCGTTGCACCTGTGCACGCTATAGGATTGAGTGCCGCAGATTTTTTCTTGTATAGAATTTGGGATCACAACCTCTGTAGTGGTCTCTTCCCCCTCTCCATATTAGTAGGTTCCTACTCGCCCATAAAATAGGAGGTTTGTAATCCAGATAGAGGCTGTGACTGAAGTGTAGGTATCCAGTATACGAGACACGCCTCGATAAGGCTACTGGGCGGTTATTGATATGGCCATGTTTATAAGCTAAGTGTCTCATTTTCTTATTTCTCCTTAGCTATAATGTTGTTCTATATTCAATCATAAGTCTTAGTATTACAGAGTGCCGCTGATGATTGGTTACACTTGTGTTCTCCATCATTGTGATGGCAAGAACAGACTTGAATGCAGCGCTAATCATTCTGTAACATCTGATAGAACTGAAGAGAAACAGAAATACCTTTACATATCTATCTATCTATCTATCTATCTATCTATCTATCTATCTATCTACACTGTGTGCAGAATTATTAGGCAAGTTGTATTGTAGAGGATTATTTTTATTACTGATCAACAACTATGTTCTCGATCAACCAAAAGACTCATAAATATCAAAGCTTAATATTTTTGGAAGTTGGAGGATTTTTTAGATTTCGCTCTTATGAGGATATCTGTGTTGCAGGTAACTATTACTGTGCAGAATTATTAGGCAACTTAATAAAAACCAAATCTATTCCCATCTCACTTGTTTATTTTCACCAGGTAAATTAATATAACTGCACAAAATGTAGAAATAAACATTTCTGACATGCAAAAACAAAACCCCAAACAATGAGTGACCAATATAGCCCCTTTCTTTATGATGACACTCAGCAGCCTCCATCCATAGATTCTGTCAGTTGCTTGATCTGTTTGCGATCAACATTGCGTGCAGCAGCCACCACAGCCTCCAGACACTGTCCCCAGAGGTGTACTGTTTTCCCTCGCAGACACTGTTCCCAGAGGTGTACTGTTTTCCCTCCCAGACACTGTCCCCAGAGGTGTACTCTTTTCCCTCCCTATAGATCTCACATTTTAGGAGGGACCACAGGTTCTCTATAGGGTTCAGATCATGTGAACAAGGGGGCCATGTCATTATTTGTTCTTCTTTTACTGGCCAGCCACGCTGTGGAGTAGTTGGATGCATGTGATGGAGCATTGTCCTGCATGAAAATCATGTTTTTCTTGAACGATACCGACTTCTTCCTGCACCACTGCTTGAAGAAGTGTCTTCCAGAAACTGGCAGCAGGTGCGGGAGTTGAGCTTCACTCCATCCTCAACCAGAAAAGGTCCCACAAGTTGATCTTTGATGATCCCAGCCCATACCAGTACCCCACCTTCACCTTGCTGGCGTCTGAGTCGGAGTGGAGCTCTCTGCCCTTTACTGATCCAGCCTCTGGCCCATCCATCTGGCCATCAAGAGTCACTCTCATTTCATCAGTCCATAAAACCTTTGATAAATCAGTCTTCAGATATTTCTTGGCCCAGTCTTGACGTTTTCTCTTATGTTTCTTGTTCAGAGGTGGTGGTTTTTCAGCCTTCCTTACCTTGGCCATGTCCCTGAGTATGGCACACCTTGTGCTTTTTGATGCTCCAGTAACGTTGCAGCTCTGAAATATTGCAAAACTGGTGGCAAATGGCATCTTGGCAGCTTCACGCTTGATTTTCCTCAATTCATGGGCAGTTATTTTGCGCCTTTTTTGCTCTCACGCTTCTTGTGACCCTGTTGGCTATTTGCCATGAAACACTTGATTGCTCGGTGATCACACTTCAAAAGTTTGGAAATTTCAAGACTGCTGCATCCCTCTGCAAGACATCTCACAATTGTGGACTTTTCAGAGCCGTCACATCTCTCTTCTGACCCAGGAAAGGAAGTTGCCTAATAATTAAGCACAACCTATATAGGGTGTTGATGTCATTACACCACACCCCTCCTCATTACAGAGAACCTTCATCTATCTATCTATCTATCTATCTATCTATCTATCTACAGAAAAAAAGAGTGCTGCAGAGTATTTTTTTCTAGTTATCTATCTATCTATCTATCTATCTATCTTATATCAATTCAATTCAAATCAGCTTTATTGTCAGGACTAAATACACATTAGTTTTGCTAAAGCAAGTGTACAATAGGGAATAAGGATAGGGTTTGTAGGGATGTTGAGTAGGAATTGTGTATATATGAATCAATCTATCTAGTGTGTTCTAAATTATTTATATCTATCTCTAATGTATCTATCTACCTAGCTATCTATCTAATAGTTTATTGGAGATATCCATTGATTTCAATACACAATACTGTGAGTGTCTTCATTGTCTATGAATAGACCCTTGACATAGAGATCGATGAACATCTCCTTTTGCTGTTACTTTTCTCGAACTGCACATGATTTATATGGCACAATGTTTGCTTGGATGAATTCAGACAAGAGAAAGGAGTTTGTTGTTGTCACCATTAAGAAACTAGATATAATTAAGAGAGTTTTTATGAGTAAATCAAAAGGGAGCCATCACCAAGTGGGACCTGGTGGATTCACGTAGACACAGTGCGCAGCTCACACAGACAGTGCGCCACTCACACAGACACAGTGCACCACTCACACAGGCACAGTGTGTCGCTCACACAGACACAGTGCGCCGCTCACACATACACAGTGCACCACTCACACAGACACAGTGCGCCCCTCACACAGACAGTCCCCGCTCACACAGACACAGTGCGCCGCTCACACATACACAGTGCACCACTCACACAGACACAGTGCGCCCCTCACACAGACAGTCCCCGCTCACACAGACACAGTGCGCCGCTCACACATACACAGTGCACCACTCACACAGACACAGTGCGCCCCTCACACAGACAGTCCCCGCTCACACAGACACAGTGCGCCGCTCACACATACACAGTGCACCACTCACACAGACACAGTGCACCACTCACACAGACACAGTGCGCCGCTCACACAGACACAGTGCGCTGCTCAAACAGACACAGTGCGTCGCTCACACAGACACAGTGCGCCGCTCACACAAACACAGTGCGCCGTTTACACAGACAGTGCGCCGCTCACACAAACACAGTGCGCCGCTCACACATACACAGTGCGCCGCTCACACAGACACAGTGCGCCACTCACACAGACACAGTGCACCACTCACACAGACACAGTGCGCCGCTCACACAGACACAGTGCGCCGCTCACACAAACACAGTGCGCCGCTCACACTGACACAATGCGCCACTCACAAAGACACAGTGTGCCGCTCGCACAGACACAGTGCGCCACTCACACAGATACAGTGTGCCGCTCACACAGGCACAGTGTGCCGCTCACACAGACACAGTGTGCCTCTCACACAGACACAGTGCGCCACTCACACAGACAGTGCGCCACTCACACAGACACAGTGTGCCACTCACACAGACACAGTGCGCCACTCACACAGACAGTGCGCCACTCACACAGACACAGTGCGCTGCTCACACAGACACAGTGCGCCGCTCACACAGACACAGTGCGCCGCTCACACAGACACAGTGCGCCACTCACACAGACACAGTGTGCCGCTCACACAGACACAGTGCGCCGCTCCTACAGACACAGTGCGCCACTCACACAGACACAGTGTGCCGCTCACACAGACAGTGCGCCACTCACACAGACACAGTGCGCCGCTCACACAGACACAGTGCGCTGCTCACACAAACACAGTGCGTCGCTCACACAGACACAGTGCGCCGCTCACACAGACACAGTGCGCCGCTCACACAGACACAGTGCGCCGCTCACACAGACACAGTGCGCCACTCTCACACAGTGCGCTGCTCACACAGACACAGTGCGCCACTCACACAGACACAGTGCGCCGCTCACACAGGGATTTTATACCAGTCTTACGGGAAGAAGTCATTTATGTAACAATCCGCTCTACTAAAGTCTCCATGATACAAAAATCCGTCCTTGATGTTATGGGGCCGAGACTTTGATTTAAGTGAGAAGCGTAAAAGAAAATCTGGAGAAGAATAGGACTCCGAGGAGGTCTCACACTTACAGTCTAACATGACGGCCACCTATAGAGTCATTGTCTCCGATTTTCGTGTTAATGTGATAATGGGACAAATCTTATTGTTAACAAAGATCAGATAAGTAGATCAGAGATCTGGAAACCCAAGTAGGGATCTGACTTTGTCCACATGGAAGTAACTGTAGTCCAAGTTGCACATTGTATTACATTGCAAGGGGTCTTCTTTGGGTTGTGCCAAAATAAGGGGATCCAGATGAGAAAATGTAAAAGTAACAATGCTTTTTTACAATATCTGACAACTGGGATTTTTTCTATGTCAAGATTGTTTTCATTTCTTATATATTAATTCCCAATCACATTGTGTGATCGGTGGCAACTTAACCTCCGGTACCTCTTGAGAAGAGCAGAATAGTTTCTCATTTCCATTTTATTCTGCTAATAAACAAAAGAACAGGCTGCGCTTGTAACTTTATAGACACATTTTCACTCACTTGACAACTTTTCGATTATTTGCAAAATCCCAATCTAGAATACATACAGGAGCGCCTCAATGAATTATAATATCATCAAAAAGTGACTTTATTTCAATAATTCAATGCATAAAGTGAAACACATATATTATAGAGTCATTACACACAGAGGGATCTATTTCATGTGTTTATTTCTGTTAATGTTGATGATTAATGAAAACCCAAAGGTCGTTATCTCAGAAAATTAAAGTAGGGAAGATGAAGGGTCTGAGAGATAAAATATGACCTAAATAGGTATCAGAGGCTTCTCTAATTCAATATTTGCCCACCATCACCCCCAGTTAATTGGCTGTCAAAAGAACTCAGGAAAGATTTGTAAAGAATTATTGAAATTGTGCGTTGATAGAAGAGACAAGGGAAGAGTTTTATTAGGTGGTTGAAGTTTTAGCAGAGACTTTGTAAATGTGTCTTGTTGTTAAGCCCCCGTCACACCAGGCGACGGGGCTGGGGATGTCGGCGGCGACTGGCGGGTGCGCGCACGTTTTTGGTGCCCCGCCAGCAGTGCCATCCCCCATTTACATGGGGCGACATCTCCAGCCCCGTGCTGATGATCTGTCAGGCGGCATCGCAACCGGGTTGTCTGAAAACCCCAGCATCGATGCAGGACAATGGGAGCCTATGGCTCCCATCGCCTGACAGGTCACCAGCGGCAGGTTACACGGGGCGATGTGTGCACATCGCCCCATGATTGTCGCCTGGTTTCAGAGCACTGCTCTGAAACCAGGTGACCGCTGGCGGCGCTGACATCGCCCCTTTACATGAGGCGACGTAGGGGCGATGTCGCCGCCGATAGGCCACGCCGCTACGTCACCAATGTAATTGGCGGCGATGTCGCCCCGTGTGATGGGGGCTTTAACAGCAGAGAAGGAACAAGTGGTGCTACTGTAATTGGTCCGACACAACTATTTTGTTTCAAAGATGCATTTATTTGTGCACCGCTATATTGCAGTTGCTTTAGGTGGTGCTATTATGAGGTATTATCCAGTGATGGCTGAGAAATACCATGCTTGGGTGTTCAGTACTCGTAACCATAACAAGCAGTTGGATGCCCAGATGGGCGCAACTTGAGTACCAAGTATAAGGAAAGTCAATGGGAACTTGAGCATTTTTCTGGAAGATCTTTTGGAAAAAATGGTTGAATTCCCCATTGACTTCCCCTAAACTCAGTACTTGAGTCGTAACCATCCAAGCATCAAACTGCTTGTTACGAGTGCGGAGCACCCAAGCATGGTAGTGCCCGCTCATTACTGGTGGTAGTCTTACAAGAAAAAGACTTGGACTCAAAGTGTAGCAGCTGCCTGTTGTTGGTCAGGTGGACTGCACTCTAGTTATGCCAACATGGACAGTAGGGATAAGTGGGTATTACCATGCTCATACGCTCGAAATTTGTAATGAGCAGTTGGATGCTTGGATGGATACAACTTGAGTACTTGAGTAGAATGGAAGTCAATGAGGAATTAAACCATTTTTTGGAAAGATTTTCTGGAAAGTTCTTCTGGAAAAATGTTCAAGTTCCCGAATGATGTCCAATATACTTGAGTACACGAGTCACACCTATCCGAGCTTGCAACTGCTTCTTACAAGTACCAAGGATTTGATCATGGTAGTGTTCACCTATCACTACTATTACATGTCAGCTATTCTTGGCCATCAATGTAACCATCAATGTAACCATCAAGAAAGACTTAAGACCGCCAAAACAAACGTTTCTTGTCCAGGAGGGCTCTACACTCTATTCTATACAAGACCATTCCCTTCTATGATTTTCGTATGCCTTAAGAGCACATATGGACAGGGACATCCCCAATAACAGGGGTGGGGAACTCCAGGCCTCAAGTGTCGCCAACAGGTCATGTTTTCAGGATTTCCTTAGCATTACACAGAGGTTAGAATCATCACCAGTGCAGGTGCACTATCAGTGACAGTACACTATCACCTATGCAATACTAAGAAGATCCTGAAAACATGACCTGTTGGCGGCCTTTAAGGCCTGGTGTTCCCCTCCCCTGCCCTATAACAACATCAAATTACATTGTGTGTTTTGCTGAGACTAAATTATTACTAAATGTATAATATACTGCTATAATAATAAAATAAATATATAATATAATATAATTTTGTTGCAGTCATTGAAAACTTGGGTGTGGCCTACATCGAAGAGCTGGATATTATTTAGGGTGCACAGCTCCCTATTGCTTGATGTTTCCACTGGGACCCAGGTCCTACTTGATCCTCGTCAGAATTATGTTGCTAACAACTGGTAATGATTTTAATATCGTTAGGTAGGGACCGTCCAGGTGGGGTCACCTTGACGCGGTGGGACGGCTTGTGTATTTTTTTGATCAACTAATGTCACTAAGTACCCTATCTTATTATCTTTTTTGCACTTGCAATTTATTTTAATTTATTTTAGGGTATTTTGCTCATTATAGTTTCTGTTGGGTTTGCCATTTTGAGGCCAATGTGAACAGGCACCGACTGCATTGTTCCACTTTAGTACCTGCTCACATGTTTTTGCTTCTAAATGTATAATAGTACTAATAATATTGACAATAGCACATATTAATATTCTATGACCATACACATGGCCTGTAGTGCATAGCTGCTAGCACCATATGGTAACTCCTTTATACTTTTTCTATTTTTATTTACACCATTTCCAATTAATTAAACCTCCCCAGTATAGCACATAGTATTTATCACCGTCTGCCGCTGTCCAGATAAAGTGCTCTGTGAGCCGTCCACATAACTATGGTCTCCTTAAATAACAAATTGTCTCCCAATCCTCCAGCGATTGGTGTCATATTGACTAATGAAATAGCTAATTGTACTTGGGAATCTAGGAGAGGTAGCAATATAAGCACCTTAAACACCACTAAACTGCACATTTTTCATACTAATGGAGCTTTTAAGGTACCCGCAGTGATTCTGGTAATGGGGTTGTCTTTTATATTGATGATTTTGCCAATATATTCTTGAGCTAAAGACAGCAATTTCACTCAATTTACATTTACCTGACATTGCACCATGGACGTCTAAATCGTCTTCTATCATTAAATCTGAATATACAAGCGAAGGGATGGCTCCGGGTAAGGAATTTTTTCTTTGACCTTTTGCAAACCTTTGCTATCTGGATACCAGATGATAGAGAATCTCATTACAAAATGGCTTTCTTGATGGTGAATGAAAATGTAATTACGGATGTAGAAAAACTCAAATTTATGAGACTAAAGTATCAACATTTGGTGAAGTTTCTTCTTTTTTATATAGTCCCATAGTATGAAACAAAACACTGCAATGTCTATGTGTATGACACCGTAGCCTGGTTTCCGAGGCTGTGCTGATTGACATGACCCGTCACTTTACCTCCATCTATACCGCTCAGCATCACCGTCATGGTTCCCCAACTAGTTTTATCCAAGGTTAGGTTCTTTATAATGGGTCTTCTCTAGGCAATGCCCCTGTCCATAAGCCTTGGCTTTTCAAAAGTTCGATGTGAGAGCGCTCTTCTTTCAGCCAAATGACCAATCATTCACTACAGTTTTCCTAAGGCTACTTTATATTTTAAAGGGGTTGTCTACTACTCGAACATCCCCTTCTTGATCTAAGTGTTTGTCTTCGGGTTACATAGGCGATGTAGGGGTGTGGCCTATTGGCGGCGACATCGCCCCTGCGTCGCCTAATTTAAAGGGTCGATGTCGGCGCCTCTGAGTGGTCGCCGGGTTTCACATCAGTGATGTGAAACCAGGCAGCCGATCTGGGGCGATGTGTCCTCATCGTCCCATGTAAACAGCCGCCGGCGACCTGACAGGCGATGGGAGCCATAGGCTGGGGGATGCCGCCTGTCAGATCACCGGCGCATCGCTGGAGGAGACGCCCATGTAAATGAGGGATGGCGACACTAGCAGGGCACCAAAAACGTGCGCGCTCCCGCCAGTCGCCGCCGACATCTCCAGCGCCATCAACAGGTGTGACGGTACCCTTACACTCACCTCTGGTGGCGACACTGTTCCAACAGTGTTGGTATTTCGTCTACTGTGGTTCACGTGAAGTTGTTACATGATGCAAGTCCTGTGCCCAACCAGCGTTGGCTTCCTCCCTTCAAACATATCAAACATCAATAGAACATAAGTGGCCCTGTCCTTCTATTGATGTGAGACATCAGAAGTCAAGGACAGTGAAGCCACTGCTGTTTGGGTGCAGGACTCATGTAACATAACAATGTCAAGTGATCCCTATTATAGAAAGTGCCAAACACTGCTGGAATGGCAACTTAGAGCTACAAAGGAAAGAGAGAGCAATAGGGTCTTATCTCACATGAGAATGGAAAAGTGCAAATGATCACTGCTTACCTGGACAGGTTGTGTAGTACTCAACCAGCATGCATGTGTTATAGCTGCTGCAGAGTCCACACATTGACGGATAAAAGTGGTATACGAAACAGATATAGGACCGTGTGCTGCCTTAGGAAGGAGTCGGGTCTGACTCCGAAACGCATCGGATGTTATAAAAAGCCACATACCATCAACAACTCTTTGGTCGTAGGACCTAGTCCTTTATCTGCTTCGAACACCGCTGGAATGGTAACGAAACCAGAGGTGACTTTAAAGTTAGGCGTTCATTCTGAAACTTTTCAGTGTTCAGGTTCTGAGTTCAGGTGCTTTATGTATACAAACCAATGGAGCGAGCATTGCAGGGCTCAAGTACACTAAGGGGCCCTTTACACGCCGCGACGGCAGGCTGGATACATCCCGCTACAGGCTACAAATGTAGCTTGTTAGCGTCAATGTAGCCCGTCGTAGCGGCGTCTGAAGACGTGACGATACAGCCGGCAACAGATACATCTGTTTCCTAGCTCGCTCGAAAACAATGGCTACAATGCCGATGGTAGCGAGCTGTATCGGCGTGTAAAGAAGCAACGGAAGGGAACTCGGGACAGCTGCGATGTAGCTGCAATGTAGCTAAGGGTCACCTAGCTCCGTGTTACCGCGCCCCATGTGCGATCATTGGTGTAAGATGTTTGGTCCGATTGGTTGTCGGCGCACAGGCAGCATATTTAAGGAGCTGACGAGTCACACTACACAATTGCTCGAGCGTCAAGTATTTATCAGCCTCCTGCGATGCCTGGCCAATATGGTATTATTGATTTGTCCTATCAGCGTACGGACGTCTCGTAATCCACAATTGTAGCAACGCCTATGTGCTGTCCTGCTGCACCAGGTACGCCCATAGTACTGGTTGTAGCGGTGTGTAAATGAGCTACAGCTGGCTACTTGAAAACCCGGCGATGTAGCTAGCTATAGATGTAGCGTGGCGTAGCGCATCTTGTCGCGGCGTGTAAAGGTGATGCGTTGACGTTTGTAACGTTTTAGCGTGCTCGTGTACGTAAAGTAGCGGGATGTATCCAGCTGCCGTCGCGGCGTGTAAAGGTACCTTAAGTGCTTGTACCAGTGCAAGCCATGTGCAGTGTTTAAACAGCTCACACCGGGAGTAAAACAAGAGTTGATCTCAAATGTAGTATGTACCAAAAAAAAGAAATGACAAAACCCTGCCCCGGAAGTGCTTTGCTTATGTCTGGGTGTTTGTTGGCTGCCCAATCAGCGACCTCAAATGAGATTCAAGTTTGGCTACAGAATAGAACTTTATAAAAAGTCTGTCTGAACCCCCAGAACCTGAACATCCACAGGTCCGCTCATATCTAGGTATGGTCCATTAGGTTTCAGCGCTCTGTAAAGGCGCGTTCTTCTAGCTTTACTCTGATTTGTTCCAGCTTTTATCCTGACCGCCTCCTGACGCCTCCTGTCTCTTGTTTGTGACTTATCTCCACCTGCCCTGATCTGTACCTGCCTAACCACATCTGCAAATTGTTGTCTTCTGTTAACCAAGCACCAGCCAATGGAGACCTCTCCAGGAGATTTCTCATGGAAAGGTCCAAGCCTCTGAGGCCCCCTTCACATCACGTTTTTCGTGGATCCGTATCTATCCGTTGTAAAACTGATCTAACTTGGCCTCCATGTATCCCTATGGTCATGGATGTGCATGGATTGGTCCTTATTGGCATCCGATTGTGTCAGTTTTGTGATGGATCCATTTGTGTCAGCTTTTTGTCCGTCCCCAAAATCGGAGCCTGCTCTGATGTTGGACTGCCTTGAAAAAATTGGGACAGAAACGGACAGAAACAGATTCGCTGTTGTCCGTTTCAAATAACATGGAGCTCTATGGTGACGGATCAAAACGGAATCAACTAAAAAAAATTGGATCTGGAAAAAGGATCCAATTTGCTGTATGCGCATGCCCAAAAGCAAGGTACAGCCCCATCTCTGCTAACCGATGACAGATCCAAAGAAAACATAGACATCCGAGGCATCTGTTGGCACAGACGCGTGCCTGTCTGTGTGATCCTTGAAATTCAAGGATCACCACGGATGTGCAAAAAACGTGATGTGAAGGGGGCCTTAGAGGGATTTAAGGCTGGAAAAAGTCATGAATAGGGATGAGCGAGTATACTCGCTACTATTCGGTATTTGCCGAATAGTATCGGTTTTCGGGCTACTCGCTACTCTCTGAGTACTTATGAGTACTCGGGAATAGGAGTAGTCCTAATACTTTCGCAGTGTATCAATAGATACACTGCGAAAGTAGCCTAAATGTAATTAAAAGTTGTTAATAAATAATAAACTTACATACTCCCTTCGACGCCTGCACCGGGACCGGCAGAGAAGACATCCGATCGCTGGACAAGGACCTGTCACTATCAGCCAATCAGATGGCCGGTAGCGATCTGGCCAATCAGATGGCGCCTGGTCACAAACCTACGTGATCGCCTTAGGTCGGTCAAACCTTGATGTGTGCCACATTTGGCAATGGTCCTAGAGTGTTACAGATTCGAGGGTACCAGTTGCAAACTGGCCAATCAGGTGGCCGCTAGCGACGACGTAGTTGTGAAGTGACGCCATCTGATTGGCCAGATCGCAACCGGCCATCTGATTGGCTGGTAGTGACGGGTCCTTGTCCAGCGATAGGATGTCTTTTCTGCCGCTACCTACTCGTTGGAGTATAGCGAGCACAAATATTAAGGTACTCGCTCATCCCTAGTCATGAAGTCTAATTTAGTCCAACATTTTCTCCGATCACCTCCAATGATTAAAGTTGAGTTTAGTAGAAGGTGTAGGCATGAGGATGATAATATGGTTTCTTAAATGTGGTTGTATTCTACCAAGCTAAAGTACTGCAAGGAATTCAATTACCAGAAACCGAGATAGTTCTCCTGTTCTTTATCTGAAAATCGAGTGGGCAGTAATGTTACGGACAGAGGAGACCACAGGCGACAGGCTTGATATCTGCCATGTGATGAATGCCCCTTCTATATATCCATGGAATTGATGCAGAAACTCACAGTGAGATGTTTCAGAGTCCTTATTACTTCACTATCTGGAGAGTTTCTGCCTCCTGTCCACAGTCATGTGCAAAACTAATTGGCGCAGAAGAAAATCTTGATCCACTTTATCAGCGGCTGCAGGACCACAGGCGCGTTACACTGACAGGTCATTTTTTGGTCTATTGTTATATTATTCACAGGTCAGGCTGATACTCTGTCCACATTCTGACATCTGTAAGTGTGAAGTTGTACAGTTGGGTATACAGGACTGGATGTTACGTGCAAAAATTGTGCCTTGTGAATAACTGGTTAATGCTTCACTGGTATATTGCCAATGGGCAAATACCGAGACATACGTGAAACTGTGATATGTTTTGCATACCTTCTAAAGGCTGCATGTCTTATATAGGAGTAAAATGGCTACAGAATAGAAAATCTGTCTCCTGTCAAAGGACAACTAAGTGAGCTTTCATCACTCTTACATTTATCTCTTTTTCCCATAAGAATCCATGCCAATATTTTTGCTACAGTGTGATTATACATGTGTTAATAATAATCATCAGCATAAAAGAATAAGAAGAATTACTACTATTATTATTTATTATTATATCTTCATTTATTTCATGGGCGCTTTACATGTGAATAGGGGTATACATAGACAAGTACAATAATCATGAGCAATACAAGGTACAGACAGGTACAGGAGGAGAGGACCCTGCCCACGAGGGCTCACAGTCTACAAGGAATGGGTGAGGATACAGTAGGTGAGGGGAGAGGACCCTGCCCACAAGGGCTCACAGTATACAAGGGATGGGTGAGGATACAGTAGGTGAGGAGAGAGGACCCTGTCCACGAGGGCTCACAGTTTACAAGGAATGGGTGAGGATACACTAGGTGAGGAGAGAGGACCCTCCCACTAGGGCTCAAATCTACAAGGGATGGGTGAGGATACAGTAAGTGAGGAGAAAAGACCCTGTCCGCAAAGGCTCATAGTAAAAAAGGAATGGGTGAGGATACAGTAGGTAAGGAGAGAGGACCCTGCCTACGAGGGCTCAATGTCTACAAGGGATGGGTGAGGATACAGTAGGTGAAGAGAGAAGATCCTGCCCATGAAGGCTCACAGTCTACAAGGAATGGGGAGGATACTGTGGGTGAGGAAAGAGGACCCTGCCTGTGAGTGCTCACAGTCTACAAAGGATGGGTGAGGATACAGTAAGTGAGGAGAAAGGACACTGACTGCAGAGGGCTCGCAGTCCAAAAGGGATGGCTGAGGATACAGTGGGTGAGGAGTGAGGAGAAAGGACCTGCCTGTGAAGGGCTCACAGTCTACAAGGGAAGGGTGAGGTTATAGAAGATGAGGGTAGAGGTCCCTGCCCGTAAGAGCTTACAGTCTACAAGGGATGGGTGAGGTTATATTAGATGAGGGTAGAGGTCCCTGCCTGCTAGGGCTGACAGTTTACAAGAGATGGGTGAAGATATAGTAGATGAGGAGAGAGGACCCTGCTCATGAGAGCTCACAGTCTACAAGGGATGGTGAGGATACAGTAGGAGAGGGTAGAGCTGGTCATGCGTCGGTTCACTAGCCGAGGGTCACTGCAGGTTGTAGGCTTGTCAGAAGAGATGGATTTTTAGGTTCTCTTTGAAGGTTTCCGGGGTAGACGAAAGTCTGATGTGTTGGGTCAAAGCAATCCAGAGTATGGGGGAGGCACAGGGGAAATCTTGTATGCGGTTGTGGGAAGAAGAGATAAAAAGAATGTAGAAAAGGAGATCTTGTGAGGATCGGAGATTGTGTGTAGGTGAGTACCTGGAGTCTATGTCACAGATATATGGAGGGGACAGGTTGTGGATGGCTTTGTATGTCATGGTAGGGGATCTAATTCTAGATCTAGGTGAAACAATTTATCCTTGAAGAGATTTTCTGAACTAACAAAATCTTAAAGGGGTTGTCCACAACTTGGAAAACCTATTCTTATTCCCCTTGTTGGTCCCCATTATAAAAAAGAGCCTACACTCACCTCCGGCGCCAGCACAATTCCAGCAATGTCAGACTAACCAGTGCCGATTTCCTTCTCCCCGCCTTCAGACGCTTATGTAATTAACAGGAAGTGAGCGCTGCAGGTGGCCGCTCACTTCTCATTATGCACTCCTAAATCTTAAGGTAGGATGAAGGAAGTTCACGATGATTGGTTGCAAAGCTCGCGTGTCACAAAAATGTTACATGGGCCTCTGGGAACAAATTTTTGACATCACTGGGACTGTGCTGGCACAGGAGGTGAGTATAAGTTTTATTTATTTTTATGGGGTTGAACATGGAACGGAAATGGGTTAGCAAAGAAGTAGACAACCCCTTTAAAAGAATTTTAAAGCCTAAAAATTTAGAAACCTCATAATTTACTTGCTGTTAAAATTCTGCTGTGTTCCTGAGCTGTCAGTAGTCATCATCTCATCTCTAGCTCTTTACTTTCTGCTGCAGCATATTCGAGGCGCAGAAAGAGATTTTCTGTTTGTGCTTTGAACAGCTCAGCCAGTAGATCTGTAGTGTGGTCATGTCATTGCGGATGCGGCCTGTGATCCTCTGCAAGTTAACTGTCACAGGTGATGTGTACAGAGATAGAGAGTTCAATGGCATTGCAGGCGCCACAGGGAACAAGTCAACATACAAACTTGTTATTTTGTCTAGAGAGGATGGTTCCGGGGTTCTAGAGAACATTATAATAAATGCATACATGTTATGACATATCTAATATTATTGACTGTATAAGCGTGTCAGTACAGCACATATTAGATGAAGTCGGGAGAAATGTTTGCATTCTGTGGTCAGCGATTTATCCATCTTGAGGCTGTATAGGAGTCTCAGGATGGAGCTTTGTATGTGTAGTGGAGAAGCATGGAAGATGGAAGTTAAGCCCCCGGGGCGACATCGCCACCTATTACATAGGCGACGTGGGGGCGTGGCCTATGGACGGCAACATCGCTCCTACGTCGCCTCATGTAAAGTGGTGATGTCGGCGGTGCCGGGCGGTCGCCTGGTTTCAGAGCAGTGCTCTGAAAGCAGGCAACCATCATGGGCGATGTGCACACATCGCCCCATGTAACCAGGCGCCAGCGACCTGTCAGGGGATGGGAGCCATAGGCTCCCATTGTCCTGCATCGCCGCTGGGGTTTCCAGACACGCCGGCGGCGATGCCGCCTGACAGCTCGCCGGCGCGGGGCTGGAGATGTCGCCGCGTGTAAACGGAGGACAGCGACGCTGGCGGGGCAGCCAAAAATGTGCGTGCACCTGTCAGTCGCCACCGACATCTCCGGCCCCGTCGCCAGGTGTGAACAGATGTAGCTCTGCCTTTTGGGAAATGTAGTCTAGAAGAATAAAGACAAGATTGCAGGAACTGTGGCATACGACTATAGACAACCAAAAAGATGGCTGCACGAGGGTAAAAGGAAGCTACAAAATGGAAAATAAAGGTAACAAGGGAATTAGACAAGTTATTACAAAGACATCGAGGATGTTATTTTTTTGCATGTGTCCTGTAAACCCATTTATTTACACTTTCATGGAAGGCAATATCTCATGGAAAAAGTAATACAAATGAGCTCTTCTCGAATAAGCATTCCCTGTAAAAATTAACAATACTTTCCTCGACCTTTCATCCAGTCAACTGGGACCTTGATTTTGCAAGGATGAGGAGCAATAATAACCCAAAAACACTAGTCTGTGGATGGGTGTAAGGCTTGTTAAAATGTCAAACACTTACTTATAGGGTAGCTACCCTCACAGGTGGAATTAGAGAGCCTTTTACCCCATGCAAGAGATGATGACTCTTTATGTGGGAGAATTTCAGATGTTTTCCTTATAATACGAGAGCCTGGATGCCACTGCTACCTCTGCCCTCTACAGGGGCGTAGCTACATTAGGGGCAGGAGATTGCAATCATGCCCAGGCCCTGTCGCCTAGGGCGCCACAAAAGTACTTGGCCTATAGAAAAGAAATCAATGCTATTAAAGACTTGTAATAATTGGGACCCCCCCTTGGAATTTTGCATTGGGGCGCTTGAGTTTCACATTACACCATTACCTCTATAGTAGACTCTTGATAACGAGGTGATAGCTATAAGGGTACCTTTACACACCGCAACTATGGTGTAGCAACTGAGAGGCAATCGGGATTTCCGTCACCGTTGCCTTGAAATTGCTATGAAATTGCGGCATGTAATTGGGGAAAAGCGATGGTGATTTTCGAAGTTGCTCCCGGTTGGCGGTTTTCAGAAGGTGAATTGCCCTGGTTTTGGCATTTGAACGAGCGATAGGGATGGAATCTGCGTCGCCTAGTGATTTCCCAGAGGCGTTGCCACAGCGTGCTGGATACCGCGCCCCATCAGCGATGATTGTGGGGGCTACTGTGTTACCATTAGCTGTCCCTTCACAGGGCGCCATATTTGAAGAGCTGTCCATTCACACTACACAATTGCAATGGCGTCATGTATTAGCCAGCCTTCCTGCACAGGCTGCCCAATCATGACGCTATTGTGTTGTCTAATCAGCGTGTTTGGGGCGCGGAATACACAACTCTGTCACCCTATGTTCTTGCAGGCGCTGAACATGTACGCCCACATTCCTTTTGGGGATTGTGGCGTGTGAAGCGGCGTCGGGAGGCAACCGGATGTTACCCGCAGGTTCTGTTCAACTTCCGGGGAGCCACGTTCCCTTAGGTTGAGGGCGCAATTGCGGCGTGCACATGCGGCATTGGCGTTCGGAAGCAACCGTCAAAAACGTGCACTCGCACGTGTAAAGCGTGTAAAGGTACCCTAATGGTCATCCATTTTTGACCCATGATAAATGGAGAGTAAATGGAGGAAAGTCTTACCATAATGTAAGAAAAAATAAAATGTATGTGAAAAAAGGAAGAGCTGCATTAGTAGGATAAACTAGATAAACTCCGAAATAAGCTTTTATCCGTTAAACTTCCAGACACGTCTGACCGAGGCGGCTATTGAAGAATCTCAGCCTCCTAGTTAAAAAATATATTACTGCTATGTAGGCCAAGAAGATTAAGCTGCATCACTGCTACTAAAACTGAAATAAAGGTGATCTATATATAAACTCTGGGTATATCCGGAACAGTTAAACCAATGTTTAAACTGGCATAGATTATGCAAACCACCCAGGATATTTGATCTCGGATGCTCACACACTGATAATGGTTTTTAGGATGTTAAGGACAAAAATTGACGCTCTGCCAAGTTGCTTTTTCAAAGCCGTCTCGTTCATTGATCTGTTGTTCTTTCTTGTGGTGATTAAACCTGGAAACGGAATAACTTAGGATATTTATAGGCAATTATTCAAGAAGATAGTAGGAATGATGTGCGGGAGAATGTTGACGGGATAGTGAGTCCATGTCGATGTTCATGGTGCTTCTCACCCATCACATGTGCAGATCGGAGATTGGCTTGTTCGTCTTCTCGGCAGGGTCATACAGTACCGGTCGGGGGGCTGACCACAAGGAGTTTGGGCTTATTTTTCAAAAACATAAAAAGTAACTTCCAAGAGTTATTGCTCACTAAGCCAACCTTGAAATTGCTGACTATAACTTTTTTTGTACATTTCATAAATTAAAACCATTAATCCACAAGAAAATACCCATCCTTTCAGGGTGCATCAAGCCTCCCTGCCGCCTGAGCCGAAGTGAGTAAGGGGGTGGAGGTGGGGGTGCTGTCAGGGTTACAGCACAGCCGCCCTCCTGCAGCCTTAAGTGAGGAGTGGGGAGGGGTGCTGTCAAGTAACAGCAGCGCCGCCCTCCTGCAGCCTTAGCCTTAAGTGAGGAGCGGGATGGGGGTGGGTTTGTACTGTCAGATTACAGCCCTGCCGCCCTCCTGCAGCTTTACTTGAGGAGCGGGGGGGGCTGTCTGGTGCTTCTTACCGGTGGTGCTGCCTGCGCCCATCACATAGGAAGCCAGTGTGTGATGCTGGCGTCGCCCCCTTCTGCACTGCCGCTCCCTAGCCTGACTGCCACTTGATCCTCAGGGCTCACACTGTCCAATGGACGGTGCGGCCCTGCATCCTTTAACCACTTTCAGAATGCGATAGACATGAGATTTCAGCTAAAGACGACCTGTCACCCGTTAAAAGGGTTCCCCGAGTATTAATTTTAATTTTTTAACCCCCTTTTTCATCAGTGCTAGCTTTTATGTTCTTTTCAAGAGGAAGTGGCTCATAGGATCCTGTAGGAGTGTCTTTAGGCGGCATAATTACCAAATTTTTCACTTTATAAGACTCACCAGATTATAGGACGCACCACAAATTTGGTGAAGGAAAAGAGAAGAAATGTTTGATTAACTTTTAATGGGGTCCGTCTTATAATGGCAGTGGCCATCTTATAATCAGTATATATTTCTCACATCCTTTATACATGACCCCCCCATCCTGGTACATGGCTTCCCTCATAAGGGTATATATTTCCTCCTTCCTGGTATATATGTCCCTCATCTTTGTACATAGGCCCCTCATCCTGATATATTTATACCTCATCCTGGTATATATGACCCCCATCCTGGTACATGGCACCCCCATCTTGGTATACATATTCCCCATCCTGGAACATATGTCCCCCGTCCTTGTACATAGCACCCCTATTCTGGACTGACCATGGCTTACCGCGGGAGAGTTGTGGTTGCAGAGGTGGAGCAATGTGCAGGAGGCAAGTTTTTTGGGTCCATGGAGGATGGAGGGTGGTGACAGAGCTACAGGGGTCATGGCGGTGGTTTCCAGTGGGGGCCGCCATTATCCATGTCTCAGCATGAATTGCTGAGCTGCAATTCATGCTCTAGTATCCAGACTTCCAGAAAATGGCCACAGAGATGGCGCATGTGCAGATCGAGATTCGCAGCCATTTTCTGGAAGTCTGGACACTACAGCACGAATTACAGCTCGGTAATGCATGCTAGGACATAGATAATGGTAGGCCCCACCAGACGACGCTACCTTGACCCCAGTTGCTCCGGGCTTTCCCCCACCCTCCATGGAACAGTGAAACCTGCCTCTTGCAGCCCCATTCCACCTCGGCAACCGCAACACCCCCCTTGGTAAGTTTTTTTTTTCTTTTAAAGATTCAGATTTTAAGACACCCTAGTTTTCCCCTCTATTTTGGGGGATAAAAGTGTGTCTTATATTCCGAAAAATACGGTCCCTTGTGAGCTGTGCCTCCTTGGAGAAGACCATCAAAATTGGCAACAATTAAAAAGACTCATATCTCTGAAATCATATGATTGGAGCAGCGGGAATGAACAGGAGCAACAACAGGCCTCTACAACTTGGTGACTAGTCAGAAAAAATGTAGGCTGTTATGATTGATCGGAAAAGTAAATTACCTTGCTGGACATCCTTATCATAGAGCTTCATGTGAACCACTCCTGCAGTCTTGTTCCTTACAATTGTTATATTACTGCCATCTTTTTTGATGCAAGTTCCAACATGGCCATGGTTCTGGTCTGCCCACCAGAGGTTGTTATCTGCAAAAATGAATAGAAAAATTATTTATTAATATATTTATAAATATTTAAATCATGTAAATTTTTTTTTTACTTTTCATTATGTAAAAAGGTAGAAAGATAAGGAGATTAAGTATTTTTTCCTATATAATCCCCATGCGCAGCTCTAACTAATTGTCATAATGTTTCATAAATATACAGGTATAGAATACCATTAATGTATATCATGATTTAAAGGAGGGATCCACTTTGCATTTGTGTGGTTATGTGTTAATGGGTGTTTCAGAATGTAAAGTTATAATTGGTACGGTCAGGATCTTGGTCACCCACCTATTAAATTGAGGTCAAATTCTGGAACCACCCATGGATGAACGTTGCAGCAGATTTTGTAATGGTTATATAATATGACTTTGTAGCCATTAAGAATTAATGCCTGAACTTATAATAAATTGGCTTTGCCTACTAGTGTCACACCCTGGACTAGTAAGGCTCAGGGTTAAACACAAACTCCAGGGAAAGAGTCGTCTGATCTGTTCCTTAACTACTGAGACTCTGCGCAGTCCCTTAACTCAGAGGTACGCCTGAAGGTGGTGAGGTCTGAGCCACCAGTGTAACCCTAACTCCTGAGATACCCTAAAATAACACCCCTTCTTCCAATGCAAAGGAATAGAGAAAACCCAAAATAACTACTTGAAGTTGCTGCTTTACTCCAGAAGGCAGCAGAGGGAACGGCACCAGGTCAGCTGATCTCTACAGCAGTGGTCCATACACATCCACACTCCAGGTTGGTAGATGTCAGAGTGAGCTATCACCGACATCAGCTGAAGGAACACGTGAACACCTAATGTAACACAACACAAAAGCTGTCACAGACCTGACAACTAGACCATGAGTTAAGCCCCCGTTACACATAGCAAGATCGCTAGCAAGATCGCTGCCACGTCACAGGTTTTGCGACGCAACAGCGACCTCGCCAGCGATCTCGCTATGTTTGACACGTAGCAACAACCAGGCCCCTGCTGTGACATCGCCGATCGTGTTGGAATGGCCTGGACCATTTTTTGATTGTCGGTTTCCCGCTGGGCAGCATGCATCGGTGTGTTTGATGCCTAACAACGACCTCGTTGGCGACTCAGAACTCAGCCATGTAGGTCTGAGTTGTCAGACTAGCTGCTGTGTGACAGGGTCCCAACGACCGCCGAGGTCATTATACTGGTCACCGTATCGTTGCTGCGTCGTTGAGTAGATCTGATTGTTTGACATCTCACCAGCGACCACATAGCGACGTTCCAGCGATCCTTACCAGGTCGTATCGTTGTCAGGATCGCTGGAAACGTCGTCAAGTGTGACGGGACCCTTACTGTTCAGCAGCATTTTATCCTGACTCATAGCTAATTCAATTAAAGTACCCTTCTCTATTACTTTTTTTTGGCCTAATATACAGAACATTCCCTGATTAGACAACAATATCCTTAAAGGGGTTACCTGGGCAATCTAATTTTTGGTTCCAAGTGGAATTATTAAAAAAAGAACATGGCATTTATACAGTTGAGCCAATTACTGTCTGAGCAGAGCATTAGTTCACGATTCTGTAGCAGGACCAGGAGAGCTGGCAAGACCTCGGGAGCATCCAAAAAGTTAAAGCGTGCCGTCATTTTAATTTTAATTTCATAAATCAATAGTACACATGAAAATAAGAGATTTTGTAATATATCTTATCAGACAAATGTGCTTCTTTCTTCTCCTGGAATGATCGTTCATTCTCACAAATTCTCAGTTCTCAGGTAAAACCTTACAGACTTTGCTGAGATAAGAAACAGCGGTTGTTACTGACAAGATTCTATTATAGAAGGAAGGGACAGGGAGAAGGGAGGAGAAAGAGGCAGAGCTCAGCCCATCCCTCGCCCCCAACTTTCGGTATAGAATCTTATAAAAAACAACTCTCATCTCCTTTCTTGGAAATATGAAATTCTGGTTTCACTGAAGACACATTTTACCTGAGAATTGAGAATTTTGAGAATGATAGATCATTCCAGGAGAAGATAGAAGCCAATTTGTTTAAAAAGATCAATAACAAAGCTTCCTATTTTGACATGTGCTATTAATGTATGAAATAAAAATTAAAATGATGGTCACTCTTTAAGGAAGTTTTCCACTACCAATGTGACCCCCTTTATTTTGTCCCAACTCAGTTTCCCAATATACTTCTGCTATCTACTCTGACCCTGCAATCTTATCTCTAAAATGCTTGCAAATATGTTTATTTTTGACGTAGCTTTGATCCTTTAGGCTGCAGACCGTAAATCGGACCAACTGAGCAGGGCACATCACTAGTAGGGGCTGAGAGTAGAGTGAACTATACTATAATCTGGGTTCTGCATGCCAAGACTGCAGTCGTTCACAGAGAGGCAGCCCCACCCCACCAATGATGGGCCCTGCTCAGTTGGTCTTAATCCGGTCTGCAGCCGTAAGTAACAAAGCTACAACCACAACAATGATATTTACGAACCTCATAGTGATAAGATTACAAGAGAAGAGTAGATAGCAGAAGTATATTCGGAAAGTGTTAGGGTGGTTTCACATTGGCATATGTAAACGCAGCGTACTTAACACAGCCAAATGCATGAGCAAGTGTTCCTATGTTTAACATGGGAACACATGGTACCTGCGTTTGTCTGCATTCGGTTATGGTTGCGTTCGGATGCGTATAATTTGTGTGCCATCCTCCCTCCGCCCTCCAAACGCAACCTGTTGCATTTTTTGTGCTATTCCGGGCGCTTGTGTTAGCACCAAGCGCCCGCAAGCGCACAAACAATGCATGGAAGTCAATGGATCCGCAGTGTCCTGCGCATGACAGCGCAGGAGAACACTGCAGATCACATTGAAATCTCTCCTGGTGGCTGCTGCTGATCTCTCGGGAGATTAGCGGCGGCCCCCGGGAGATCAGCTGGAGTAGCCACTGATCTCCCGGGTACGGGAGCCACTAATCTCCCGGCGGTGTCGGCGCGGAAGATTTAATGAAACAGCTGATCTGACAGCTGTTTAAATCTCCCGAACCAATGCCGAAGAGGAGATGAGCGGCGGCCAGGAGGAGGAGATCTCCGCCTCCCGGCTGCTGCCAACAGCGCTGATTGGCTGGCCAGGCACCATACTGATGTGAACGCATGCGGAGATTCTCCGCTGTGTTCACATCAGTATGGCAGCATTTGCGTCTGCACGCCCTCTGCATGAAGACACAAACGCTAGTGTGGAACCAGCCTTAGTGAAGAAGAAATAGGGCAAAAGAAAGGGGGTCACATTAGTAGTAGAAAACCTCTTTAAAGTTTGGGATCGGTGCATTTGAGTTTTGCTTGTTTCATTTTTATTCAACTTGGAGCCGTTAAAAATTAATAATTGATGGATATTAAACCTCCTTCTTAGTATCCAATAAATGGAAAGAAATGCTTCCAGCTCTTCGACGTGAAGGATTTTTTTTAATTTTAAGCTTTTTAGTGCAAAACATAGATAATGTGCATGATTTGCGAGACACTTCCTAGTATACTTGTTGCAAGATGGTATTGATCTGGAACATTGGAATGGAGAGTTTTCATCTCTGGCGCGTACGTAGCCTTAGGTATGTGTTGATTGCTAATTTCAGGAAAGAATAAGACAAAGGAAGGTTGCCGCTATTTTGCTCTGGATGAAGAATCACCTATTTTTTTGGCAAGAAATCTATTGAAGAAACTAAGGCTGGACTGGTGAACTGACACTATGGCCCTGTGAATGTTACGATGTATCTCTCTTTTACAAGGTATTTTGGATTTTAGGCTCGGCATAAACACTTTTAGTGCATCAGAGCAATCATTTTCACCTTCAGAACATTTACCACCTCCAATCCTTGCTCCCATTTTCCTGCCTTAAATATTTAATGAAATGACTGATGCTTATTTGAACACCGCTAATGATGTGCAATAAATAAAGTTACAATGAATATTCAGCCTCTCAGTGGTGATCATTAGCATAGTTAACCGCCAAGTCATCACAAGAAGGGTTGATTTTACACAAATACAACTGAGATAAATTGGCACAAAATAAAAGTTATAGACCAATGACTTGGATTACCAAAAAGTTAAATGAAAAGCCCTTCAAAAAGTTGATACTCTCCAAAAGAACTTACTCCGGGAAACCACCTCTTCAAGAGAACACCCTCTAAAAGACTAAATATCCAGAAACAAGCCACCAGAAACCATTTCGTTAGATTACTACCCTCCAAAAAAATAAATTAGAAATAAAACTCTTGAGAATCCTAGCCTCCAAAAGAGCTCATCTGGCCCACCGGAAGACCACTTTGTGGAAGATTACACAGAAAGGCTGGCTTCACATTTGCGTATGGAACGCTGCGTACGAAACGCAGCCAAACGCTTGCGCACATGCGTTCCTATGTTTAACATGGGAACGCATGTGCCTGAGTATGGCTGCGTTTGGCAGCATTTGCGTTTGGATGCGCATAATTTATGCGCCCTCCGACCACGCTCCAAACGCAGCTTGCAGCATTTTTTTGTGCGTTCGCGGCACTTGCTTTATCCGCAAGCGCACAAAAAATGCATTGATCTCAATGGGTCCGCAGTGTCCTCTGCATGACACCGCAGGAGAACGCTGCGGATCACATTGAGATCTCTCCCGGTGGCCGCCGGTGATGCCACAGGAGATCACCGACGGCCAACGGGAGATCAGCTCAGCCTCTGATGTTCTCCTCCCCGCCTCCGGTAATCTGCTAGCTGTGTCAGCGGGGAGAAACAGCTGATTTGACAGCTGTTTGAATCTTCCCGCGCCAACATCTCCTCTCGGTGTCGGCGCGGGAAGATTCAAACAGCTGTCAAATCAGCTGTTTCTCCCCGCCGACATGTCCCGGAGCTTACCGGCGGCGGGGAGGAGGAGATCTCCGCCGCTGATCTCCGCCTCCGGCCCGCCCCCGGACAACGCCGATTGGCTGCCGGGCTGCACAGTGATGTGTCCGCAGGCGGACATTCTCCGCTGCGGACACATCAAAATGTCCCTGCTTTTGACTGTGTTTGTGCCATCAGCATGCAGACACAAACGCAAATGTGAAGCCAGCCAAAGACGTTTTCAGAAGACTACAATCCGAAAGACCACCTAATTGAAGACCTGATTCTAAACAAATGTCTTTCAAGAAGATAACCTTCTCAAGACTACTCTCAATTCCAGGGGTGGGGAACTCCAGACTTCAAGGGCAGCCAACAGGTCATGTTTTCAGGGTTTCCTTAATATTGCACAAGGGTTGGAATCATCACGAGTGCAGGTGATTATATTATTGTCTGTTCAATACTAAGGAAATCCTGAAAACATGACCTGTTGGCTGCCCTTGAGGTCTGGAGTTCCTCACCTGTGCTCTGAATGATCACGCCACCAGAAGACTATCCTCAAAGACAGCACTTGAGAAAGGCTCACACCTTGAGCTGAAATGTTGTATGCTTTCTTCCTAGAATAAAAGAATAACTTATGGTAATTAATTTTAAAAAATCTATTTTTTTTGCTATGTTTAGAATGGAACTTCTCTTTCTTTTGTATATTATTCTTATCCATTTGCCAGTGATCTTCGAGAACTGCCCCCGCGTCTATCTATCGATCGATCTATCGTCTATGCTATCATCTCTTTACCTCTACCATATCTCTATCATAACTGTTTATCTGAATGTGAACATTTATAAAACCTCTGGTCAAAATAACCTTTGTTGATTTTAAAAACAAATGATATATTTAATCACTTATATAGCGCTATTAATTCCATAGCGCTTTACATACATCATACTGTCCCCATTGGGACTCACAATCTAAATATCCTTTTAGTATGTCTTTGGAGTGTGGGGGGGGACGGAACTGGAGGAAACCCAAACAAACACAGGGAGAACATACAAACTCCTTACTGATGTCGTCCTTGGTGGAATGTGAACCCAGGTCTCGTCACCCCAGTGCTGCAATGCTTCCCACTGAAGCCACTGTGCCACCCAGCATGGTCGAAATTAACTCAAAGTCTGCAAATAGCAAACTTAAAGGGATTTTCAACTACCAGTTTTAGAGAAAAGATGCAGCTGCACACAGGATTCCTTCAGATGTCTTCTTTATTTGTGCGCAGGGGTAGCGGGTGGGAGAACGGGGGATTAAGGCACAATGTCCATTTAACGCCATGAGTGGAGCTTCTATGGGTACAATTGATGAATTGTACCCGTGGAAGCACCACTCATGACGTAAAACGGCCGTCGTGCTTTAATCCTCCGTTCTCCCACCCGCTACCCCTCTCCATGTAAGTCCCTGTGCACCAATAAAGAAGACGTCCTAAGGAATCCTGTGTGCAGCTCAGTCTTTTCTCCAAAACTGGAAGTGATGTATCGTTGTTCCTAGGAAGTGTGCACCAGGTAAGCTAGGCGTGCTGAGTGCGGGACACTTGAGAAAGATCCTGGGACACCTTGGAGCTGAACGGCAGCTGATCAACCTCCCTGAGAAGGATTTTGGCACCATGGACGTGGTGCTGGCCGAACCAAAAACCAACTACTAATGTGACCCCCTTTCTCCTACCTATTACTTTCCCAATATACTTCTGCTACCTACCCTACTCCTGTAAGCTTATCTCTCTTAGGCTCAAAAATACCTTTATTGTTGTTCTAGCTTTGATCTATATGACTGCAGACCAGAATTGGACAAACTGAGCAGGGAACATCACTGGTGGGGGCTGGCCTGCCTTTCTGTGAGTGACAGTAATCTGGCCACTCATGCCCAGATCACATTTCACTCTCCTCTACGCCCCCACCAATGACACGCCCTGCTCAGTTTCTCCAATTCCGGTCTGCAGCCATAAGGATCAAAGCTGGATCAACAATAAAAGTATTTTTGAGCCTAAGAGACATAAGCTTACAGGAGCAGGGTAGGTATCAGAAGAATATAGGGAAAGTGTTAGTTAGGACAAAAGAAAGGGGGTCACATTAGTAGTTGAAAACCCCTTTAAGTGTACTACTTGCAGACGTTGGGTTAATATCCACCATGCTGGGTGGCACAGTGCCTGGGTCTATTAGAGATAAGCTTACAGGAGTAGGGTAGATAGCAGAAGTATATTGGGAAAGTGTTAGTTCGGACAAAAGAAAGGGGGTCACATTAGTAGTTGAAAACCCCTTTAAGTGTACTACTTGAAGACGTTGGGTTAATTTCCACCATGCTGGGTGGCATAGTGGCTGGGTCTATTAGAGATAAGCTTACCGGAGTAGGGTAGATGGCAGAAGTACATTGGGAAAGTGTTAGTTAGGACAAAAGAAAGGGGGTCACATTAGTAGTTGAAAACCCCTTTAAGTGTACTACTTGCAGACGTTGGGTTAATTTCCACCATGCTGGGTGGCACAGTGCCTGGGTCTATTAGAGATAAGCTCACAGGAGTAGGGTAGATAGCAGAAGTATATTGGGAAAGTGTTAGTTCGGACAAAAGAAAGGGGGTCACATTAGTAGTTGAAAACTCCATTAAGTGTACTACTTGAAGACGTTGGGTTAATTTCCACCATGCTGGGTGGCATAGTGGCTGGGTCTATTAGAGATAAGCTTACCGGAGTAGGGTAGATGGCAGAAGTATATTGGGAAAGTGTTAGTTAGGACAAAAGAAAGGGGGTCACATTAGTAGTTGAAAACCCCTTTAAGTGTACTACTTGCAGACGTTGGGTTAATTTCCACCATGCTGGGTGGCATAGTGGCTGGGTCTATTAGAGATAAGCTTACAGGAGTAGGGTAGATAGCAGAAGTATATTGGGAAAGTGTTAGTTCGGACAAAAGAAAGGGGGTCACATTAGTAGTTGAAAACCCCTTTAAGTGTACTACTTGAAGACGTTGGGTTAATTTCCACCATGCTGGGTGGCATAGTGGCTGGGTCTATTAGAGATAAGCTTACAGGAGTAGGGTAGATGGCAGAAGTATATTGGGAAAGTGTTAGTTAGGGCAAATGAAAGGGGATATATATCTAATGGAAAACCTCTTTAAGTAGGACATATTTGCAGCTTGTCATGCATCTTTTATCACTTTGGAACACATACCAGGGGGTGTGCAACATTTTTTGGTTCATGGATAGTTTTTTTTCTAGGATATTTTAACAAATATCCCATACTGTCATACACAGTAAATTATATCACAACCCACAGAAGGAAAGTCTATTAGTAAACAAACTTTTGGATATTACAGCCAGAAGGAAAGACAATATCTGGTGTCGTCCCATGGAATCGATTTCCTGACATTTCTAGCAAATATCTCTGAATTGTCCCTGTATTTCTCTTACAGTAAGTATATTCTCTGCTTTCATTAGTTTGCAGGAAAGCTTTTGCCGGGTGACACAGACAAATGTAAAACGCTACCTTTAGAGACAACGAGTAAAGAGAGAGATGGCAGGTTAAATGAGATCACACTGACCAAGATGGATAAGAGATGGGATACTGAACTCATAATAGGCCAATTATATTCCGAAAGTTGGTCCAAATATCTGCGGAAGCAAATGGCGCTGGAATGAATAGGGAATCAGAATGTAAACCATAGGGAATCTCAGCAAAGGGAAATAAAATTATGTAACCATTGTAATCCATCCGCCATACAATAGAACAGTGAGAAGTGTATTTTGATTGAATCCCGCGTTCAGCCATTGTGTAGCAAGAAAATGAAATTGAGCAATATGAGATTAATTTTCACATGACGGGGTGACAGGAAGAATTAGCTGTAAATAAATAAAATGATATTTTATGAGATCTAGAGAAATTTCCATAGCAACTGTATATTGGCTGGATATCACTACATATCATGTGAGCTTATTGTTACCATACCCTATGAATATTAATTAATACTCAGGAGAATTAAAAACATAGAATGATAAAGAATTAAAATCATCCATCATTTACTTAACTTAAATACCACTCGAATGTCTTTTTTTTTCAGCACTGGAGTGGCACTTTAAGAGGGTGGCCAGGCCTTTTTTTTTTAAATCTACATGTATACCCAGGCTGCAAAATGTTGACAGTTTTTAATTTACACACTGTCAGCATTTTGCATTTCTACCTAGATATCACCTTTCTGTGTGTGGAGGAGCAGCTCAGAACTCGACCAGAGGTGTGTTTGTTTTGGAGCCTGGTGTAAACATCACTACTTGTCATTTACAGCTCTAAACCTCCCTAGTCTCCTACAAACATGCCCTGTCCCCAGCATGCCCCAATCCTACAAACATGCCCCTGAGTCTCCTACAAGCACGCCCCCAGTCTCCTACAAGCACACTATCCAGTCTCCTACAAGCCAGCCCCCCCAATCACGTACAAGCACACACCCCAAGTCTCCTATCAGCATACCCTCCCAATCTCATACAAGCACACCCCCGTGTCTCCTACAAGCATATCCACAGTCTTCTACAAGCATACCCCCCAGTCTCCTACACTCCTACAAGCACACCACCAGTTACCTACATGCCAGCCCCCAGTCACCTACAAGCACACATCCCCAGTCTCCACAAGCATGCCCCTAGTCTCCTACAAGGACAGCCCCCCCGTCTCCTACAAGCACACCCCCAGTCTCCTGCAAGCTACCCCCCGTTCTACAAGCAGCCCCCTCATCTCCTCAAGCAGCCCCAGTCTCCTACAAACAGCCCCCAGTCTCCTACAAGCACACTCCCCAGTCTCCTACATTCAAGCCCCAGTCTCCAACAAGCATGCCCTCCAAGTATCCACAAAGCACAACTCAGTCTCCTAAAAGCATGCCCCTGAGTCTCCTACAAGCACCCCCCCAGTCTCCTACAAGCACACTCCAGTATCCTACAACCAGCCCCCCGAATTACCTACAAGCACGCCCCCCCAGTTTCCTACTAAGCATCCCTACCCAGTCTCCTACAAGCACACCCCGTCCATCACTACAAGCACCCCCCAGTTCCTAAAACACCATCCCCAGTCTCCCTACAAGCACAGCCCCCTGTCTCCTACAAGCACCCCCAGTCTTCTACAAGCCCTGCCCCCAAATCTCCTACACTCCCTCACACAAGCACATCACCCAGTCTCCTCAGACCACCCCCCCCAGTCTCCTCAAGCATGCCCCCCCCAGTCTCTACAAGCACCCCCAGTCTCCTACAAGCTAGCCCCCAATCTACCTACAAGCATCGCCCCCCAGTTCCTGAAACCACCCCCCAGTCTCCTGAAAGCGCCCTCCCAGTACCTCCTACAAGCATCCCCAGTCTCCTACAAGCACACCCTCCAAGTATCCTACAAGCACACAGTCTCCTAAAAGCACGCCCCCTAAGTTCTCCTACAAGCATACCCTCAGTCTCCTACAAGAGTGCCCCCCAAGTCTCCTAGATGCATGCGACCTCAGTCTCCAATATGACCACCCACCCCCATTCACCTATGTAAACACTGAACCCATTGCACTGATTGGTCATCTCCTTCACAAGGGGACAGGACAGCAGTGGCAGTGAGGATCTCATCAGGGACAATGCGGTACTAGGAAAGAGGTGAGCACACACATACCACAGCACAGTTACTCATGGTCATCTCCTTCACACAGCTACGATTCAGCACAGTGCTGCAGACAGAAGGAGTGACAGCTCAGTGCAATATGGTTTAAAGTTTACATAGATTTTACCAAAGCACAGACAACCTTTAAATCTAAGTTCCCTGCCTCCGGTCATATACTCACCTTCATCCTTTTTCGGTGGCGCTCCGATCCCGAGGCACCTTTTTGTGTCTTAACTTCTGACTAGCCAGGAGTAAGTAGTTACAATTACAAGAGCTAATGCAAAGTCTATGAGAGCCAAAACGAGACTAGAAAGTGGCTCCTGTAGAGATTTATTGAAAGGTTACCTCCTGGAAACACAGGAGCTGCCAGAAGGTCACTTTTCACCATAGACTGTTGGAATCTGAAACCAGATGAAGCCGTCGGAGGGTGAGTATCAGAAAAAAAACTCTGGAATGCTGCTTTAACCCCAAGACTCTCAAGATTTTAATATTTTATTAAAAATTGCAACACGATTTGATGATTTTGTATAAGAAAGAGAGATGCAATGCAAATTAAATTTGCCTAAAAGTTTAAGAAAAATAAAGTATACATTGAGTGAACTTTACTTCATTAGTGCAAATCCTAAAATAATAACATAAACTTGAAATAAAACCGTGTGTAATAATCCGGCACCGGTGTGAATTGGAAAAAAGCTTCTCTGTTTGAGAATCCAGACAGATAGCGCATGGTTCTGAACAGAGGGACTAATTATTGGCTGCTCTGCTCTAAATCACATCATGTGACCCGAGCCTGCCTGCGTGGCGTCCAACCGCCTCGAATATCAATGAGGGAAGACTGAGGAGACTTTACCTTCCTATCTAAATCATCCAACAAGACCTGCATTTAAAGCACAGGAGAACTCAAAAGTTGCACTTAAAGGCCAAAAATATCTTAATGATCAAATCCAAGTGTTTCCGTCATACCCAATGCCAACCGGTTCATAAAATCAAGCACCCGGTCATATAATCTCCAGAGTGTCATACCGGCTTCAGACTCTATTCACACTGGGGAGCCTGATGTGCCTCTTTGTTGCTCTGGCTGAGTTTGGGCGTCGGCGATGGTTTGTTCAGCATTGCAGGAGTTAACTTTTTGATTGTGTTAATTGAAGTTTGAGGCTGCTGGAACGCCTTCACCCTTCAAGTATGGCTCAGAACATTCCTAGATGCCAACTATAGCATTTGCATATCTCTTGCATACTGGTCCTGTGTTGGAGTTGTTGTTGAAACTCTAATCTCTGCTTGGTGTTTGGTGAGCTATACCTTGTTGTTTTTTCATTCCCTATTTGTATTTGTGTTCTCTCTACACACCTATTGTATCTTCCTGATTATTTGCTGTGTGGGACTGTTTACTTTACCCCTGTCTGTCTTTATTGTGGGTTCCATTATATTTCATCTCCTGGGTTGCGGGTTGCGGGTTTAGCTCAGGGCTGGTCAGGAGAAAGGGCCAGGTCGGAGACTCAGGCCTCTCTACCATTAATGGCACCGCTGAGTTAAGGAAAGTCAGGGTTCTCCCAGCCTGAGGGGAAGTTCAGGGGCCCAGGTTCCTTTCCTCCCATAACTCCCCATGACACATAGATGTCAAAATGTTTGTCATACTGAAAAACTTAGTGGAATTAAATGCTGCATTGTCATAAGATGCTGCCGTTGCCAGAGATCAGCGCTGGAAAACTAAGTGTTATTAATGGGAAGCATGCAAATTGTCTCTTCAGTGAAAAAGTAGACGAACTCTAGTGCCACTTATTGGAAGTAGCAATCCTAAAAGTCAAAATGGACTCTTTAATGAGCCTTTCAATATGGCTTAGGATTTATGCCATATCAGAACCCCAAACTGGGGGGTGATTGCCCCTTATCAGTGCAAAGTATGAGATCTAATATGGCTGTATCAGGGGCTAAAACAAGGTCAAGGGAATAGCTACTCTCCTTATGGAGATTACGCTAACAGTGAGGAGACCTTTAGCCACAATGCTCCTTTGGGAAATATGGAAATTGCCTCTTCAAGGAAGAAGTAGACAAATTCTAATGCCACCTATTAAAAGTAGCAATCCTAAAACTCAAAATTGACTCTTTAATGATCCCTTTAATATGACTTAGGATTTATGCCATATCAGAACCCAATATTGCATACACTGTATTTCAGGGTGATTGCCCTTCATCAGTGCACAGTATGGGATCTAATACGGCTGTGTGATGGGCTATGACAAGGTCAAGGGATTAACTACTCTCTTTATGGAGATTAATCCTGCATGGTAGCAGTGAGGAGACTTTTAGCCATAATGCTCCTCTGGGAATATGCAAATTGTCTCTTAAGTGAGGAAATAGACAAACTTTAGTGCCACCTATTGAAAGTAGCAATCCTAAAAGTCATAAATGACTCTTTAACGAGCCAATTAACATGACTTAGAATTTGTGCCATATCGGAACCACAATCTGCAGATGCTGTATTTTGGGGCGATTACCCCTCAAGTGTTAAATCTCAGTGCATTCTGTGCTTAAGAGTCCAATGGGCTGCCTTAAAGGGGTTGACCATTATTAGGAGAACCCCTTCTGAATCAACTTGTTTCCTCTAATAAACTCTGTACTTACTATATCTGCACTTTCTGAGCTTAGGAGTCCAGTGGACGGTAATTGACAACTGTATCTCTATGTTTACTTTTACAGGAAATAGTGTAATAAGTTATTAAAGGGATTGTCCACTATTAGACAACCCCATCCGAATCAACCTGTTTCCACCAGTTAAAATAATGAACTGTGTACTCACCTCCCATGATGTTGCTCTTCCAGTACTGTTGGTAACCACAGTTCGGGGCTCATGGGACATTATGACATCACGCGAGCCTCGTGTCCAATAACCGCCGGCTTCCTTCTTCCTTCTTTGAGACCAAACGAGCTATAACCAGGTAGCGAGCGGCAGCTGCAGAGTCACTTCTTGTTGATAGCTGGTTTGGTCCGAAGGCGGGAGGAGAGAGAAGCCAGCGGTGATTGAACGTGGGGATCGCGTGACGTCACAATGTCACATCAGCCCCAACAGCAGAGGAATGGTGTCAGTATCGGGGGTGAGTACAAGGTTTATTATTTTAACTGGTGGAAACAAGTCGATTCAGAAGGGGTTGTCTTAATAGTGGACAACCCCTTTAATTACTGTTTACACCGTTACCTGTAAAAGTAAACATTTAGACACAGCTGAGTCAGACCGCCCACTGGACTCCAAAGCTAAGAAAGTGCAGATATACACCTGGATAAGTTACCAGTTGTGATTATTGAAGAACCCAATATTGGATCCTTAGCTCTCACCTAATCATATTGAAGAACAATTATGGATCCCTACCCTCAACTACAATCATATTGAAGAACCCAATATATGGATCCTCAGCTCCCACCCTAGAATCATATTGAAGAACCATAGATGGATCCTTCAGCTCCTCCAACCCTAGAATCATATTGAAGAACCCAATATATGGATCCCTTCAGCTCCTCCTAACCTAGAATTATATTGAAGAACCCAATATATGGATCCTTTCAGCTCCTCCAACCCTAGAATCATATTGAAGAACCCAATATATGGATCCCTTTAGCTCCTCCAACCCTAGAATCATATTGAAGAACCCAATATATGGATCCCTTTCAGTCCTCCAACTCTAGAATCATATTGAAACCCAATAGATGGATCCTTACCCCTCTAACCTAGAATTATATTGAAGAACCCAATATATGGATCCCTTCAGCCCCTCCAACCCTAAATATATTGAAGAACCCAATATATGGATCCCTTCAGCTCCTCCAACCCTAGAATCATATTGAAGAACCCAATATATGGATCCCTTCAGCTCCTCCTAACCTAGAATTATATTGAAGAACCCAATATATGGATCCCTTCAGCTCCTCCAACCCTAGAATCATATTGAAGAACCCAATATATGGATCCCTTTTCAGCTCCTCCTAACCTAGAATATATTGTAATAACCCAATATATGGATCCCTTCAGCTCCTCCAACCCTAGAATCATATTGAAGAACCCAATATATGGATTCCCTTCAGCTCCTCCAACCCTAGAATCATAGTGAAGAACCAATACATGGATCCCTTCAGCTCCTCCAACCTAGAATCATATTGAAGAACCCAATATATGGATCCCTTCAGCTCCTCCAACCTAGAATCATATTGAAGAACCCAATATATGGATCCCTTCAGCTTCTCCAACGCTAGAATCATATTGAAAACCCAATATATGGATCCCTTCAGCTCCTCCAACGCTAGAATCATATTGTAACACCCAATATATGGATCCCTTCTGCTCCTCCAACCTAGAATCATATTGAAGAACCAATATATGGATCCCTTCAGCTTCTCCAAACCTAGAATCATATTGAAGCACCCAATATATGGATCCCTTCAGCTCTCCAACCCTAGAAATCATATTGAAGACTCAATATCTGGATCCCTTCAGCTTCTCCTACCTAAAATCATATTGAAGAACCCAATATATGGATCCCTTCAGCTCCTCCAACCTTAGAATCATATTGAAGAACCCAATATATGGATCCCTTCAGCTCCTCCAACCTTAGAATCATATTGAAGAACCCAATATATGGATCCCTTCAGCTCTCCACCTAAATCATATTGAAGAACCCAATATATGGATCCCTTCAGCTCCTCCAACCCTAAATCATATTGAAGAACCCAATATATGGATCCCTTCAGCTCCTCCAACCTTAGAATCATATTGAAGAACCCAATATATGGATCCCTTCTGCTCCTCCTACCTATACTATGCTGCCCACAGACTCGACGGCTTGGTAGGTTCTTTCAGAACTCTACGCAGGATATATTGGGTTAATATCATAGACTGGTACTTCCAGCCCACATACGGTTGGTGACAGGTGGGCAGATGTAACCTCTTGCTATATTTTGCATTATATCATTATCGCTCTTGAGTGAGATGATAAAAACAGGTTTACGGTTAATCTTCAGGGCCATTAGATGATGTAAACTACTTGCAGACTGGAGGTAAACACATAGATCTGATTCATGAAATCTGTTTTCTGTTTTCATCTAAATTGAGGTAATTATTTTTCTTGAGTTAAGACACTTTTTATCTTCTTTCAATTAGGAAAGGGCAAATGTACCGTATTAATTAAGAGCAAATATAAAACTGATTACATAAAAAGAAGCAATTAGCCGGCACACAGTCTTCACTTTGTATTTCTTACTTTCTGATCATCGCAGCTGTTGTGCCTGGTTTATGTGCGCGGGGTTACACGTTCCGCAGCGGAACAAAACCAATGACACTCGCTTTATGGCAGAAAGTCAGTTCCCTGCAGCAAGGTCCTTGTGATCTTAAATGAGCATTGCAGATTGTGGAAATGCACAAAGGAGCAGGACAACATGGTCAAATAACAGTTCTAAGCACGGTGTGAACATGTGCTGGATAACAAGGGGATTCAATGGCGAGCAGAACGTTACAATGGATGATCCGACACATCGAGCAACCTTCCATTGTGTATTAGGGTGTAGGACACTTTCAACGTAAACGTACAATAGTGCAATACATGGGGATATAACAAAGCTGAATTCTGCATTGAGCATCATTAGCAATTGTAGCGAGCTTACATGCAGTCCTATGTAAAATCTAAGCTAACACAATGGGCATATTAATGATAGTGCTCTTAAAAGTAGACATGCGAAGCCTTCATTCAAGCATTTTAGGAAACAATGAACAGGGTCTTACTCATCAGTAAGATTGCTTAGTGCAGTCGAAACACGTCGACTGGGTCATGTCGACCATGTAAATTTTCTTTTTGTATGCACTATATTTTCTATTGAAAAATAAAAATAAAAAGGAAAATCCAGTCCTGTGGGTAACTAAGGTAAGAGCGCTGCGCTTAGTTACCTGCTATTTACCCTGGTTACAGCTCCCAGCTAGGAGGTCGTTAATCATTGGTCTCCCGCTGTCATCACGCCGATACTGGCCGCCCACGGGAGACAACGACTAAAAAAAGCTCTTAGGCCATTCATCAACGATCAACGAACTTATCATTGGTAGTTGCTATGTGTCACATGAAACATTCATTTACCCTTATTGGTGGCACTAGAGTTCATCTACTTAAGTGACAATTTGCATATGCAATTTCCCAGAGGAGCATTGCAGCATTAAAGTCTCCTCATCTGCCAGCTGGCAGAATACTCTCCACAAGGAGAATAGATACTTCCCCAGAGCAAAAATAGATTAGTAACCTAAGGTGGCAACTTAGTATTCAAATCATGTTAGAATTCTGTAGTTAGAATGTTATTTTGACTTATCATATTAGACATGTTAAAGAATTATATTACTTGGGCCACTACTTTGCTCTTCTTGATATTTGAGAAAATAGGGCCCCCTGAAAGATTGAAAGATCAAATACATGTGCAATGCTGTTTGAACTCTCCGGTGGAGCGTCGGGGTGCATCCACATGTGACACTTTTTCCTGCCAAAGATTCTATGGCAAATCCATATGTATTGGATATGAATTTGTTGGGGACTTGCACTGCAAAGTGTGAAATATTCAAAAACGTCTATTGCAAATAAGTATCAAAATCTACTTGTAAAATAATATGGCACGTAAGAAATCTCAGACTCGTGGAATCTGATGGAAACCCTTAGCATAAATGTAAAGCACATTGAGAAACTATATGATTATTATTATTATTATTATTATTATTATTATTATTATTATTATTTATTTATATAGCGCCATTAGGTTCCATGGCGCTTTACATGAGGATGAGGGAGACAAGAACAAGTACACTAAATCTAGGCGATCAGGATGATTCTATTGTACAGTGTGATATGGAGGAATATGAGATCCATATTTATGTAGTCTTAAAGGGTTGGTCAAGGAAACATAATTTATTAAGAACTTGAGAAGACAACAGCGGCACGCCGAGATCCTTTATTCCATGAACAGCTTTATTCCAAAAAGGTTTACATCGGTGGGTGCAGGGAAGGAAGGACGGAGGGAGGACGGTGACCGTTTCGCATGCTCTGCATGCTTCAGCGGGTCCTGTGTACCAGTTTGACATTGCGGGGAAATCCAGGGGAATCCGCTTTACCTGCCTCCCTACTGATTCCAAAAAACAGTAGCGTGCAACCACCTTAACTTTGTTAGAGCGGCTTCCGTTCGGGAAAAAATTGATCCATTTTTCCTGGATATGAGCCGCCATCCTTCCAGGATAATGAACAGTTTGCCAATGGTACCCAAGATACTCTGGGATGATATGATAAGTCCTTTAGCTTATTCTTAATCACTAGTGAAATTGTTTTATCTTTCAAAAATTCACAAAAAGTTTCAAACTATTTCCAATTTCGCTTATTAAGTCTTAACTTCTTGGAAGTCAGTAATTAATTTATAAAAAAAATAACAACGTCTTGTTTTTCAATGAAGAATGTAATAAGTACTTTGGAAAAAACAAAAGTAAAAATCATTACAGCTCATTAAAATAATTTCCTGTTTGACGTGTTGGGTAATTAAAGTTTTGATCTAAAGCTGAGCATAAGATGTAAGAATACGAAGAAAAACAAGCCGCCCGTTCCAATTAAGGGAGGACAAACAGAACATTTGGAATATCAAACACGGTCATTATTGAGTTTCAAATGCTGAAAACATTATGTCTTTATTTTTTTAGAATGTTTTTGACTGTGTTTGAAAAAAATAATACATATTCATGGACGCAAGCAAGGCTGGGAAATTAGCATTATTTCGGGACATCGGGAGGATGGTCTCGGCTGTGGCGCACATTTCACTTTTGAGATCTCGGAAAGCGGCGGTAATGTGCCATCTGATGTGCAATTAGTTTTCATTAATGGAGGTTTGAGCACTTACAGAAGTCAACTGTGAGCCGTACTTAGTGCTGGGCACGCTGCCTAGATATATTTCATATATTACCGTTAACATAATGAATAGTGTAATAATAATTAGGAGACTGATGGGTTAGAAAATTTAGGTGCACATGTGTGAAGCTTTCCCCGGCTAATGTCAGACGTAAACTTCTGTTGTTTAAAGTTCACAGTTTACCTGATGTAAGCAAAATCGGAAAGTGTTTTGGGTTTTTGTTCCAAACCTTTGTCCTTGAAGCGTTAAAGAAAAATACAAATTGAAATTCTCTTCTGCTTAACTGAAGCAAAAGGCCAAGTTGAGATTTTATTGCAAAAAAAAAAAAAAGGTGCTTAAAGGTGTTGTCGCATCTCATATCATCAGATCGGGAGCGTACTGCTCCCCTGCCCTCTTGGCTTGTGCGCCTGATGATGGACAGTTTGGACCCACGGCATGGTTAAAAACCCTAGAATGCGTGAAGTCTAAAATATAATAGGAAAAAAGAAAAGATACCGTCACGCGCCACGATATCGCCCGCAACTTTGCAAACAACTCACGGGTTCGGCGATGTTGAAACCACATGGCAAGTGCGTTGTGGCATGTGACAGGGCGATTCGACGGCGATAAATCGCTTGTGGTGAGTTGACAGGTTTTACAACACTGCTCTAAAACCAGGCGATATCAACCTCACGACTTTGCAGGTTCTTGCCGTGTGACAGTGCGATAACGATGTTGAGCGCAACTTCAGAGATCCTGAAATCAATCCCATAGGCGTGCCTGAGAATTGTGTTTTCCACTCCCCGTTGGCGGCGATTGGTGGATACTACTGCGTTCCCATTGGCTGCCCGTGGCCAAGGCGCCATATTTGAATAGCGAGATAGTAGAAAGGGCAAATGCGTAATATAGTGGCCATCTTGCCAGACAAGGCTGACCAATGGTAACACAGTTGGGTCGGCCAATCGCAGTGGTAGGGGCACACTTTGGCACGACTAGCTCTTCGCCGGCGTCAAACAGCACACCCACATCGCTGATGTTGTTGTGCTGTGTGATGTGGCGATGTGGAAAGGCAAGATTGCTTCTGGTCTTCTTCAGGCAATTTCCGGAATGCCAGATTACCGGAGGTTGCATGCAACATCGCTACGTGTGACATCTCCAAAGCGATCTTGGCAAAGTGTCAAAAACGTGCACGTGCACGTGAAATCGCAGGCGATATCGCAGCGATGTTGTGGCGTGTAACGGTACCTTAAGGATTATGCTTTCTAGGGTTAAGCCGCTGGTTTGAACTGTGCACTCTCTTATGTTCCAAGCAAAGAAAGCTTTACTACTGCAGCATCCGAGGAGTGCGGGACGCTGATCTAGTGATTCCATCAGCTTTAGAGCCGCGATGGCCAACTGGATAGCATTAATGTCTTGTGCTCTTTGCCGAGGAAAATTACGACCTATGATCACCTCTAACAGACTGCAGCAAGCCTTGTAACATAGGTTATATGTTGGTATAAATAAATGTTAACTTTTTATTTATATTTTCAGACATGCAATTTTATTTACTTACAAATATAATATAAGTCCCTTAGCCCCATCATGGCAGTTAAGTTGTATGTCGTCGTCTCCCTCTCTTTGATGGTATACTCCAAAACAAGGCACTCCCATAAATTGTGAATAAACTTAATATCTTTATTTACAAATTATTTTGGTCCAGTAGGTGAAGACATTTCGGCCATAATCCTTGGCCTTTGTCAATTCACATGATACATAGACCGTGGCTGCCTGAGACTTGCATATATAGAAGCGGATACTGTTAACCACACTAGCAAGTCTCAGGCAGCCGTGGTCCATGTAGCATGTGAATTCACAAAGGCCAAGGATTATGGCCGAAATGTCTTCACCTACTGGACCAAAATAATTTATTAAGTTTATTCACATTCTAAAGGACTACCTTGTTTTGTAGTATGTGAAGACCTGGTGTGGAAACCTACTTGAGCACTCCTCCAACTTCTCCGTAGTGTCTCACCATTGCATCCAAAGAACCTTGCCCTTGATGAGGGCTCGCACACCGAGCCCACAAACTTCCTGGCACATAATGTTTGAATTATCAACCATCATCTGCCTCTAAAAAGCTGTGGGTGGAGGGGAGAGGAACTCATGGCTGTTACAATGTTCAATGTTTAACACATGCCAGCAGGGTGGTGTATCAATCCACATGAACATCGGTGAGCCCATGATGTGATTGCGGGATGCTGACAGATTACTATGATAACTAGAGGTCTGCGGAAAACACTTATTATGAGGAGTTTCCAGCGAACACCAATGTTTAGCTGATGTTTATAATAGACCGATATTTTTACTATACATAGCAGTGCAAATGCACTTTTAGGTAAAGCACAAGCTACAAGATGATCGCAGGTACAAAGTGAAAAAAGTACAAAGTGATAAAAAAAATTTCACCACTTAAATAAAAAAAAACCTATATAGGCTTTGGTATCCACGTAATTGTATGGACCTGAAACTTTTATTTTTTTTTTGCAATTTCAACGCATTTGGAGTTTTTTACATGATTTTTTAAAATTTTTTGGAGTTTGTTTCCCATTTTCCAGTGTCACATGATAAAACAAATGATGTCATTCAAAAGTACAACTCGTCCCATAAAAAAAAGCAAGCCCTCATATGGCTATGCTGACGGAAAGATGAAAAAAAGTTATGGCTCTTGATAGATGGGAAGAAAAAATGGAAATCCAAAGAAGTATAATGGCCCAGTCATGAAAAGGTTAAAGGATTTTTTTTCCAAGCTCATGCAAGTGGAACCTAATTAGGGGACTAAAGAAAGAAACTTCACTAAAGACATCCAAAACTTTGAAGTCTGCTTTTGGAATCAAACAGTCATATATGACCCATCTCATCTGTCCTTAAAGGGGATGTCCAAGGGAGGTACAATTAGTAATCACATATCCACTGAATAGGTAATAATTTACCATTGGTAATGTGGTACATTTTTCCACATTAGAATGAAGCAGGAGTGTGCATTAATTCCCTATAATATTGTGTTATGCACATATACAATCACACACAAGTAATGGGAATAAAGTCTATCTCACTGCTGATGTAACCGCACCTTTAATAATATTCTTTATTTATTTAGCACCAACATACTCTGCAGTGCTTTACAATTCTTCCCTTCTGGTTCCTGTACACACTAGGATCCCTAGCTGCACAACACCCTAATAGTTACTCTATAGCAGGGGCGGACCTACCGCGGTGCAGCTGGTTCAGCTGCACCAGGGCCCCGACCGGCTAGGGGGCCCCTCAGGCACCTGTAGGGGGGCCCCTCCACCTCCCTGCAGGGGAGCCTGGGCCTCCAGCCGCCCCCCGCCGACCGCGATAGTGTGTCAGAGGTCAGAGGAGAGGTGAAGTGAGGGAAGCTTCCTGCTTCCCGCGGCTGATCCCGGCCCCTCCTCTTCTCTCAAGTCCCTGGTCTGTAATGTACTGGAGACGCAGGTAGCAGCCCATACTCACTAGCACCCCCCCGCTCCCCACCTGGGACAGCAGCTCAACATTTCCCCCCGCTCCTCAATAGCACCCCCCCACGCTCCTCACCTGGGACAACACCTTCAGCACTCTGCCACTGCTCTACAGACTAGAATACCCCTAGCCACACAACTAGAAAACCACAGCCCGGATCTGGCTCCCTAAAAGACCATCAGGATGTTTCACATACCCCCTTTGGAACTTGCAGGGTGATTACCATTAACTTCAACCAAAACAGGACAAGCATGTGGAGAAAGACAAGAACCCAGAGTGAGGAAAAAGCATGTCCGCAAGTGGAAAGGAGGAATAAATGCTAACATGAGTTACCATCTATTAACATAACAGCAAAACAGAAGAATGTTGTAGGTACGGCAAAAGAGAAACCACTGAGCAAATTCCACACTGGTCTCATTTGATAGGGCAAAAATCCCTAGCAGCAGGGCTGGAGCATCACAGCAGAGAATGCTGAAATCAGGAGAATATAAATAATCCCACCCGAGATGTGATAGGCCATAGACAATAAGCAAGTGTGAACACCTGTTATTGCAAACCAAAGAAAAATAAGCAATACTAAAAAGATAAATAGCACTCCGACAGGGACCGACCAAAATCTGGATCAGCTTAGAAAGAAATCAACTACAGTATGTAGCACAAAGTCCCGAGGCATGACAGCCTGCTATGTGCTGCAGTTAGCTTTTCCAGCAGCCTAATAAAGAATGTCAAATCTTCACCTGCTCTGCTACCTTCCTAATGAGCTTTGCACATGCTCATTAGCTGCTCATTGTTGCTCATGTACATGTGAATTTTGCTAAAACAACAGGAAGTTAGAGTCTAAAAAAGCCCCAGTGGTCGGTGCGAGAACTGCAAGTTTTCTACTTTTTTATTTTTAACACAGATTATAGTAAAAAACTTAAAATCAAATACACGTAATACTGATTTAAACAATAGGTCAATTTCTGATGATAATTACCCTTTAAATATTGAAGTGTGAATCGGTCTCCTGGTAGAGACGTGATAAAGAAAGTTTTCATGTGAAATGTCAAACTGAAGGCAATGTCTCCTGCTCGTGTTTCTGAATGCGGCAATACAGTCTCCAGACACTTCTTCTCCCAATCCCCTCTAGGCTCTGCCCGCAGCTCCTACCACAAATGCTGTTCATCCATATTAATTCTGAAAACAGCAGGAAGAGACTTTTTCGAAAGAACAAACATATAAAATCTCCCCTGAGACTGACAGTACATCGCAATCCACAGACGCATCTATCACTTTAGACTTTCCATCTAAGGTTTAAAGGTTTTATTGTGATCTGTTGCTTTAAAATCTGCAGGAATGCGGGTAATTACCATTTGTTTGGTTAGAAGGACAATAATAAAATGACTCTATATAAGGTCCGGTTTGCTATTCTGCAGAATTTTCCACTGTGTATATATTTCTCAATATTTCTTTTTGCAATACTTTCTTATTCCCAGGGTAAGGGATCATACATGACCAAGCCAACCTTTAGGCATCACTGAGCCAGAGTAGAAGAAGAAGCGTTGACTTGGGCCACACAATGAGCTTTGGTCATGTGACCATGATGTCACCAATAGTCCTTCTACCCTTTACATGCTGTTCAGATTAGGCAGAACTGTTATTAGCAGGGCAATCTAGTGACTAACTATCCCACAAGGTGAAGGGAATAGCTATTATCCTTATAGAAAATAACCCTGCATGCTAGTAATGATGAGTCTTTTAGCTGCAATGCTCCTCTGGAAAGTATGCAAATTCAGAGAGGAAGTAGTGCCACCTGTTGGGAGAATCAATCCTAAAAGTCAAAACTGACTCTTTAACACTAGAAGTCCCAAAGAGGGGTCATTTAATATTTCTACCTTTGGAACCAGAGAGGGTCGAATGACCTGAAGGATTTTAGGCATATTTGCAAATGAAAGGATGCTAATTGGAGCCATCAGAGTTGTCAGTTTGGACTAAGGGTCATTTGACCCTCTTTCGGGACTTCAGGGGGGAGCTCAAAATTTCTGGGACTTCTAGTGTTAACGAGCCTTTCAATATGACTTAGAATTTATGCCAGATCAAACGCCAATCAGCATACATTGCATGTTGGGTTGATTGCCCCTTATCATTGCAAAGCATAGGGTCTGATATGGCTGCATGAGGGTCTATGACGTGGTCAAGGGAAGAGCTACTCTCCTTAACTGTGCCACCACACATGCTGCTGTGTGGGGTCTTGCAAGGGACCTTTGAGGAAGGAGGAGACCTTGGAAACTCAACAGTTCCCAAACTTCACGCCCAACACAGTGTCCAGCAGGTATGATGTCACCACCAAATGGGGTTGAGGGACCTGTTGAGGACTCACCTTAAATGGTGATTTTGCCTTTATTTTGTCGGCCAACCTCCAAGTAGCTCACTGCCTGTGAAGCCTCTCTCCTGAAGCCTGCCTCTCTCATTTTACTACCCTCTACAGCAGTTTGAAGTTACTGCAGTTGTACTATTGATTAGTCATGATTAAGAACTAAGTGTTATAAAAATGTGATAGTCTGTTCACATATTTTGGCGATGGCCTGGGACTGATTCATTGAAGATTTTGTGCCAAAAAAAAGCTTTGAAACTCAGAGTTGTGCCTAAATTTTGCACTCTTTGGCGGTTTCATCCCAGTTTCTCCCAGCTCCGACAAAATTGACTAAGCTGGGTTATGGCTGGGATGAGATGCCAATGCTCATCTAATTCATAGGGAACTGAGGGATTCCCTATGCCTAAAATCTCATGTGCCCTCACTAAGACTTTATCAAGACTGGCGTGAACATCGGTGGTCTTGATGAATTGGGCCCCATGCTTTGTCTTATTATAAAATAAAGTTTAGTGACAAGTATTAAGTTGACCAAGTGCTGGGTTGGTTGTAGTTGTACTTTCGAATACAAAGGCATCATGGTAGTAATCCACCTTTTATGAAGCTGTAATGTGTATTAGAAATTAAACAGAATCTAACATCAACATGTATAGGTAGGCTTTTAAGAGCAAGAATGCCATCGACCACATGAGTGTACCTATCACATGTGAAGCCTGCGGCCGATCATGGGCACATGGCATTTCCCACCATACAAGGGAGTGATGAAACCACCAGGGAACACAAGCAGAGATGTGAAAGATTTTAGGAGTATCCATTTTTTCCCTAACAATCATATTGTACAACCCCATTAAAGTGAGTCGGTCACATGGAAAAATGTTATTAACCTGCATGTATTGGGTTAATCTACTGGTAAATAGAATTCTGAATATGTCCTGCACCTGCACATTAAATACCACTACGGGGAAGAAATGAACTTTAATCCTCCCGTTAGAATTCGGCATTCTGAACCTGCCCGGTGCCTGCACATTAATCCTCACTGCCGCAGGTAATGAGCTTAGAATCCGGTTTCAGTCATGAGGGCGGTGCTGGTGCTGGTTCAGTCTCCCCTCTGTGTATGGAGACTGGCATCTGTGACCGCACCCCTCACACTGACTGACAGCCTCCTCCAATGCTGGGTGTCTCTCAGTCTGTGCAGGAGCCATGGTTACAGCCACCGCTCACCCTACACTGATTTATGACTGAACCATCACTGGCACCACCCCAATGACTGAACCTGGAATTTTAAGTTAATTTCCTCCTGGCAGTGGGGATTAATGTACAGGCTCTGGGCAGGATCAGAATGCTATTAAAGGGAACCTGTCAGTTGGTTTAGACCCCCTATCCTATCATTACCTGTCCCTGCACCTTCCTACTATATCCCTAACCATCCTTGTTTCATCTAAAACTGCACTGTAATGGCTGTGAAAAATGAGTTTGGTACTTACATCTCCATATGCTAATTAGGCCTCTTGATTACAGGATGTAGTCAGCCTGGGCGGTCTCCAGAGCTCCATTCTTTCCCTCTTCACTGCTGGTATCACACCCCAGTGGGCGTGATTATTTATTCAGGAGGGCGCTCCTGGTTTTAAATTCATTGCTCCTCCTTGCGGGTATGACGCACCGGCCACCTGTCATTTCTGTTCTGGTGCATTGTGGGGGATTATCGGGTGAATGGTTATCGGGTGAATGGGCCAGCTTCGGAATTCACACTACGCATGCTCTGGAGCCGACCTGTACGCCAATACACCCCCACACTGGAAATGACAAGCGGCATCATACCTGGAAGAAGGAGCCATGAATTTGAAATCAGGAGCGCCCTCCTGAATGAATGATCACGCGCACTGGGGTGTGATACCAACAGTGAGGAGGGGAGAATGGAGCCACGCACTGCCAAGGCTGACCACCTACTGTAATCTAGAGGACTCATTAGCATACGGAGATGTAAGTAACAAACTCATTTTATCACAGCCATAATAAGACAGTTTTAGCTCAGATGGTTAGGAATGTGCTAGGAAGGTGCACGGACGGGTAATGATGGGTTAGGGGGACTAAACCAGTTGATGGGTTCCCTTTAACCTGCAGAATAACCCCATACCTGAAGGTTAATAGCATTTTTCCATATGACAGGTTCACTTTAAGGCTCTGGAGTTTCAATCTAAATCTCTAGATAACTGAAATCTTGCGGCATCACTAGATAACAGTGCTTGTTTCATGTTTTATGGTACCTTTACACGCCGCTACAGAAGGTTGGAAACAACCGGGTGTCAGAGACAAATGTATCTTGCACCGTCAAAACACCGCGATGTAGCGGCGTGTAAACCAGGTTGTTGTCACCGGTCACTGTCGACACCTGTTTCAGAGCAGTGCTCAAAAACAGGTTGGTTTCAACCCGATGGTAGCGGCGTCTAAATGAGGAACAGGAACAACACCTAGTTACATCCCTGGGGCGTGACACAGCCTCCGGGATACCGCGCCCTATCAGCGATCATTGGTTGAAGCTCCTGCGTTACGATTGGTTGTCCCTGCATAGGGCGGCATATTTAAGGAGCTGACCAGTCACACTACACAATTGCAATAACATCATGTATTAGCCAGCCTTCCTGCGCTGGCTGGTCAATCATGATGCTATTGCTTTGTCCAATCACCGTACGAGCGTCTCGTAATCCACAACTCTGGCACGCCTATGTGTTGTCCCTGCTGCCCCAGGTCCTCCCATATTACCTTGTGGTAGCGGCGTGTAAATGAGGGAAGGTGCTCTACAGAAGGTAACTTGCAGCACCCGGCGGTGTCTCCAGGGATAGATTAAACCTTCTGTAGAGCACCTTGTAGCGGCGTGTAAAGGCGGTGTCAGGTACCGTTAGCAACCGTTGAAACGTGCACGCGCACGTGAGACACCCGGTTGTTTCTAACCTTCTGTAGCAGCGTGTAAAGGTACCAGTAGGCTGCTATCACATTAGCGGTAATTTGTATTGCGTGGCAAATCCGGCAGATGTCTGCCACATAACGGACAACCTGCGGCACAAATCCGGCAAGCCCCATTCATTCTCTATGAGGCTTGCGGTCAGGTGCAGCATGTGCGGATTGCCGGATCCAGCTGCACCTGACCGCCAGCCTCATGGAGAATGAATGGGGGGCTTGCCGGATTTGTGCCACAAGTCGGCCATTATGCGGCAGGTGCGGTGACATCTGCCGCGAATTACCAATTACCGCGGATGTGAAAGCAGCCCTTACAGGTCTAGATTTATTATATATTCTTTCTATAAAATAACTAAATTTTTAGTTTTCATACCAAACATAATTTTCCAGACTAGATTTCGAAAAGTACAAAATGTAAAAAAAAATATTTAGTGATGAATAGTGATTACTACAAGTAAAAAGTCTATAAAATAAATCTAGAACTAATGCGTAAATGCATTGATAAAAAAAAAGAATATCTATCATCCGGCTGTGGTGTAGCCGAGGGGGGTTTCTCAGTGAGACAATGTTTTAATAGAAAAATAACAGAAGGATTCCCGCCGAGCGGAGGCTGCACACGGAGCTTTTCTCTTTGTTTCCACAATCGAGCTATATGGGGGCAGCTTATGAGATACCAGGTTGCATGTACTTAGGCTGTCAGAGAGGAGGATGAGGCAGACAGAACATCAGGAGTCACCATTCACGCGGCGCTTATTAGCCTCACACAGCGCCACACTCACACGATGTATATACATCATAACTTTCTATAGCCCCAAAACTTCTAACAACTTTTATTCCTTATATTTTACATTCCTATACATCGTGTTCCCTTTACTGTGCTCTATCCATAATCCACCACTCAATATTCTCCACTCATGTAATTAAATATATTTCAACAATATATCTCACATTTGTTATATTACACTATTGGGGTTTCCTAGAAAACACATTCAAAGCCTTGTCCTAAGATAAACCAAAATACGAGATTGTTGGTCGCCCAACCCCTGGGACACCTTTGTTAGCAGAAAAAACGATAGTGATATATTTTTCCAGCAAAGTAGATCCTCACAGTGCAACGTATGGTTGTGCCCATCAATAAGGCAAGACTCCCACTAATCACAGCCCCATTCATGAGATTACTTTTCTAACATTCACATTTAACCGGTAAAATCCCACCAATTACATATTCCCCTGATTGAATAAGACCAGGCACCAATCACACATTACCTTTAATCGAATAAGCTTAAACACCAATCATTCATTCTCATTCATGGGTAAGATAATAATATCAATTTAACATCAAATAATAAACAAATGTTGTAGTAATAAGTAAATCATGGTCATGGTCTCCCGGTTACTTACCTCCATGCAACCTGCGATCCTCTCAAGATCTCCTCCTCTACTCCCCTCTTATCTGTTCTTCCCACAATCGCATGCAATATTTCTCCTGTGACTCCCCCATACTCTGGAACTCTCTGCCCAAACATATCAGACTCTCGCCTACCCTGGAAACCTTCAACAGGAACCTAAAGACCCACCTTTTCCGACAAGACTACAACCTGCAGGGACCCTCAGTCCAGCAAACTGCCATATGACCAGCTCTACCTTCACCTACTGTATCCTCACCCATCCCTTGTAGACTGTGATCCCTCGTGGGCTGGGTCCTCTCTCCTCACCTACTATATCCTCACCCATCCCTTGTAGACTGTGAGTCCTCGTGGACAGGGTCCTCTCTCCTCACCTACTGTATCCTCACCCATCCCTTGTAGACCGTCAGTCCTCATGGACAGGGTCCTCTCTCCTCATCTACTATATCCTCACCCATCCCTTGTAGGATGTGAGCCCTCACAGTCAAGATCCTCTCTTTTCACTTACTGTATCCTCACCCATCCTTGTAAACTGTGAGCCCTCGTGGGCAAGGTCCTCTCCCCTCCCCTACTGTATCCTCACCCATCCCTTGTAGACTGTGAGCCCTCACAGGCAGGGTCCTCTCTCCTCACCTACTGTATCCTCATTCATCCCTTGTAGACTGTGAGCCCTCAAAGGCAAGGTTCTCTTTCCTTTCCTACTGTATCCTCACCCATCCCTTGTAGAATGTGAGTCCTCATGAACAGGGTCCTCTCTCCTCACCTACTGTATCCTCACCCATCCCCTGTAGACTGTGAGCCCTCACAGGCAGGGTCCTCTCTCCTCTCCTACTGTATCCTCACCCATCCCTTGTAGAATGTGAGCCCTCTCAGGCAAGATCCTCTCTTTTCACTTACTGTATCCTCACCCATCCTTGTAAACTGAGAGCTCTAGCGGGCAGGGTCCTCTCCCCTCCCCTACTGCATCCTCACCCATCCCTTGTAGACTGTCAGCACTTATGGGCAGGGTCCTCTCTCCTCACCTACTGTATCCTCATTCATCCCTGGTAGACTGTGAGCCCTCAAAGGCAAGGTTCTCTTTCCTTTCCTACTGTATCCTCACCCATCCCTTGTAGAATGTGAGCTCTCACAGACAGGGTCCTCTCTCCTCACCTACTGTATTCTCACCCATCCCTTGTAGACTGTGAGCCCTCTGTTGTGAATTCTGCTTGTGGGCTCCCTCCTGTGGTTGTGGCTGGTAATGCAGTTGATCCTATTTTGCAGTCTTGGTCAGGTGAATTGGATAATTGGAATTTAGACTGGGGCATTTAGATTTGCAGGGTTTCCTCAGTCCTTGCCAGTTTTCAATTGTTCCTGGAGGTGTTTCACCTCTGCCTGGTCTCTTTCTGCCCTGCTGCAAAACTTCGAAGCTAAGTGAATGGTTTTGTTGTCTTGTGGCACACATGCTTTGTGCTTGTTTAGGAATTGTCTATTTCTGGTCAGAGGGTTCTTTACCTAGGTTTTCTTCCTAGGATTTAAGTGCTGTTCATTTGTTGTTGGCTTGTACAGCTTTTGATTGTGTCAGCATAGATGGATTCACAGGTGTTCCACAGATTTAGAGGGCGCTGAGTGTTGAGTAGACTCCGGGTATTTTTATATTATCTGCTGTGGATATTTTTTAAAAGATTTTTATACTGACTGCAATAGTATTCTGTCCTGTCTTTATCTATCTAGCTAGAGTGGCCTCATTTTCTAGATTCTGTTTTCTGCCCGAGTGTGTCTTTTCCTCTCTTACTCACAGTCAATATTTGTAGGGGGCTTTCTATCCTTTGGGGGTTCTGCTCTGAGGCAAGATAGAATTCCTGTTTCTATCTTTAGGGTAGCTAATTCTCAGCCGTGTTGAGGTGTCTAGGTATGGTTTGTTACATTCCACAGCTATGTCTAGTTGCGAGGTTAGGTCAGGAACTGCGGTCAGTATAGTACCACTTCTCCTGTGAAACGTATTCATGCGCTCCAAGGTTACCGGATAATAACAGCCCTCATAGGCAGGATCCTTTCTCCCCACCTACTGTATCCTCACCGATCCCTTGTAAACTGTGAGCTCTTTGCGGGCAGGGTCCTCTCTCCTCACCTACTGTATCCTTATCCATCCCATGTAGACTGTGAGCCTGTAACTGTATGTGCCTTGTATTGCTCATAATTATGAACTTGACTATGGATGTCCCTTTTCACATGTGAAGAGCCATGGAATCAATAGTGCTATAATAATCTGCTGAAATGTAAAATTGTGCACGTATCAACTCATACATGGGTAAAGTAAGAAGTAAAGCCTAAATCACTGCAGTTTTACCCATATCCTACTGCATCTTGTACATACTAGAATGTGTCTAGTCGCACAATTAGAAACCACGGTTTGGACCTGGCTCCCTAAATGGCTACCAAGCTGTATCTCATTCCTCCTTAGGAACCAGAGGGATGTCGCATCACAAAGAATCAATAGAAAAGAAAAGAATACCTTGACGCTGGTTATCGGGCTCACGTGTAATGCATTACATTAGCTAAAATTCTCATTTTTCAATGTAATCTTTAGCAGTTCTGCATTTTCCTCATCCAAATTTGCATTAGCTTATTCACTTTTAGCCATTATGCTATACCTTGTATAGTTATACCTTATAATGTGTAGTGTGCAGCGGATTACTCATACACAATAATGTTTTTTTATTGCTAGCACTTCACTCACAGGTGTGCCAGTCATCTTTTGTTGATATTATTACAGTTTTTTGACTGAGCACCCTCCACCACCCGATAGCCAGTCCAGTTTACCATCTAGTTCATCACCTTGTTTTGTCAAGTTTCCAACCACACCTATACACGCAGGTTTTAAATGCACTTATATCCTCACATGCTTTTTTACCGCAGACAGAGGCATACGGTTAGGGACCTGATAGACATGAGAATACCTTGACGCTGGTTATCGGGCTCACGTGTTATGCATCACATTAGCTAAAATTCTAATTTTTCAATGTATATCTTTAGCAGTTCCTGCATTTTCCTCATCCAAATTTGCATTAGCTTTATTCACTTGTAGCCATTATGCAATATATTGTATACTTATACCTTATAATGTGTATTGTGCAGCGGATTACTCGATCACAACTAATCAAGACACGGAAAGTGTGCAGGGGTAGACAATAAACAAAGGTGAGAAAACATAAAGCACATGCACAAGTGAAAAAAGAAGAAATACTAAATGCAAGCAAGGATAACCTCCTACAAACCTACAACCGAAAACAGAATAAAGGTGTAAGGAAGGGAAATGAGACATACACAGAGTAAATATAACACTGGTCTCTGGCTAACAGGCAAAATCCCTTAGCTGCAAGGCTGGAACTCCTTAGCAAGAATCGACCTAGAAATATAGCCACCAAAGTAAGGTGAGTATAAATAGCCTCACATGAGATGTGATAGGACAGAGATAAAATCAGCTGTCACATGTAGACTGTTTGCAGTCTCTATGAATTGATTTGCAGTAGTTAAATCAACTTAATTTAGTTTGGTCTACTAAGGGATAACTTATGTGGCTCTTGTACCAGCCTTTAAGTAGAGCCATTACCCATCACCCATGTCACTGCTAATTTTCTGCAAAGACTGTGATCTGTGTTGATGCTGAGTGCTGTTCTGCTGAAGCTGTCTTGCTTTGTTGCTTCATCAAGATTGCCATCTTTCTGGGAGTTGCTGTGCGTATCCCAGTCCCTGGTTGAGGTAAGGGGGTTATAGTCTAGGGCTGGTATGGAGCAGGTCAAGGGTGGTAGCCCAAACATCCTCACCTTTTGAGGGAATTCTGAGAACACCTGACTAACCACAAATTAAGGTAATAAGAAAATATAAAAGAAACATTGACAGATAGAGACTGATCAGGCAGTGGCTCATCAGGAAAGGAAACGGAACACAGAGCAAGAGGCCATTGGATCAAGTCCTGAGACCAAGGCAGTATTCAGAAGTGTGCTCAAATTTGGCCTGGAATTTCAATGTATGTCAAGTTTATTCTATGCAAACTGAATGGACTTAATTGATCTCTATTCAGACTCCAGAGCACAAGAAACATAGGGTGAGATAAAAAAAAATAATCCTCACCTCTTGTTGGCCCCATTGTTTCTATACCTCAGACGTGAACATGACGTATTTGGCCACAATGTAATAGCATTGCAAAGTCTTGTGGGTGTTGCAGGTGCCAAAGTCAATGAGATCCATACAGAACATCTGTTGGGACCCATGAACAGCAGCAAGGTGGTATAGCTGAGAAGATTGCAAGTAAAGACTATATTGACAGCTGCCAGAAGGTGAAGGAGACTGATTCTGTTCAAAGCCGAACCACAGAAACATGAATGTGGGACACAGGGAAGAAAAACTGATTATTTTTTGTGAAAATGATTAATGAAATAACTACGTTAATTAGTAATTATGTTGAATAATGGATAATAATAATGATGTTGGCTGCACAAGAAGCAGAAATCCTCATCGAGTTATGCATTCCCGCACATCACTGAGACTCGCGTCCTCTTTTTTTGCTCCCTTCAGATCAGTCTTCCATGTGTGAGCGAACTGAATGACATTTTCTCTGAGTAAAGATAGTGATTTAAAACGACCTAATCAGGAAGGTCTGAATTTGTCACAGCAAAATCTCTTGAAGAAGGAAGACAAGCAGAATAAATTGCATTGCTTTAAGTATCTCATTTAAATAGATTTAAATAACTTTAAATATTGTAATCTATTCTAATAAAGCAATCTGGCTCCGATCCCGTTCTTCACTCCCACACTGTTAATGTTCACCTCAAAGGGAAGGAGAGTTCACTCAGAGGGGAAGACACGAGAAGATGATAGCCGCTCGTCTGTGCCTGATACGGCTACCGTCCTCAATTAAAGGAAAACCAAAATACATGGGGGTGATGGAGATTCTGATGTCGAGGTTTCATTAGTGCCGAAGACCTAAAAATATGTGATGGAGATTTTAATAAGGCACCAGTTTGTTGTGAGTCTCAAATAGGGGACTCGGCTTTATGGTCCCACGGAATGTAATTTATTTATGGAAAAGTAGCGGCAAGGGAGGATAGATAGGTAAACTATGGAAGAGATTGAACACTCACCAGGTTGATGGCAAACCTCTGCATTTCAGCAAATTATACACAAGAAACAGGAGGGAGGATAGGGACTACAGCCGTTTCACGCTGATCTAGGCCTTCAAGGGGTTGATGCTGAACACGTTGAAGCGCTAGATCAGCGTGAAACAGCAGTAGTTCCCATCCTCCCTCCTGTTCCTTGTCTCTGTTTACATGTGTGTAACTTGCTGAAATAAAGACGTTCGCCAGCAACCTGTTGAGTGCTACTCTTTTCTTCTTCTGATGTATATCATTTTTTTTTTAAACAGTTAGCATAGAGACTATCCAGGAGTGGGTACACCTTGACGTGGTGGAATGGCTTTGTGCCATTTTGCAACAATGTATGTACTAACTACTCTGTGTTTTATAGCACTTGCATTTTATTTATGTATTGTAATGTATTTTCACACGTTTATGTACATACTTTTTTCCTTAAAGGGATCCTGGCCATGAAAAATGAGCCCCCAGCCCCTTAATACCTTTCCCTGCAGCATGCTAACACTTCTGGAGCCATCCTTTTGTTTGGCCAAAGCAATATTGTAATGTTAATGAAAGTGCTTTTTATACCTTACTAGTAAAAAGGCCCGATGCAATTGCATCGGGAGCAGGGTGAAATGAATTGTGTGTATACAGGCGGGCCAGTGGGTAGCAGAGTATACAGGGGGCTCTGTGGGTAGCAGAGTATACAGGCGGGTCTGTGGGTAGCAGAGTATACAGACGGCTCTGAGGGTAGGAGATTATACAGGTGACTCTGTGGGTAGTAAAGTATACAGGCGGCTCTGTGGGTAGAAGAGTATACAGGTGGGTCTGTGGGTAGTGGAGTATACAGGCGTGTGTGGTGGTGGTGGCAGAGTATACAGGTGTTTGTGGTGGTGGTGGCAGAGTATACAGGCGTGTGTGGTGGTGGCAGAGTATACAGGCGTCTGTGCTGGTGGCGGCAGAGTATACAGGCGTGTGTGGTGGTGGCAGAGTGTACAGGCGTGTGTGGTGGTGGCAGAGTGTACAGGTGTGTGTGGTGGTGGCAGAGTGTACAGGCGTGTGTGGTGGTGGGAGAGTATACCGGCGTGTGTGGTGGTGGCGGCAGAGTGTACAGGCGTCTGTGCTGGTGGCGGCAGAGTATACAGGCATGTGTGGTGGTGGCAGAGTATACAGGCGTCTGTGCTGGTGGCGGCAGAGTATACAGGCATGTGTGGTGGTGGCAGAGTATACAGGCGTCTGTGCTGGTGGCGGCAGAGTATACAGGCGTCTGTGCTGGTGGCGGCAGAGTATACAGGCGTGTGTGGTGGTGGCAGAGTGTACAGGCGTGTGTGGTGGTGGCAGAGTGTACAGGTGTGTGTGGTGGTGGCAGAGTGTACAGGCGTGTGTGGTGGTGGGAGAGTATACCGGCGTGTGTGGTGGTGGCGGCAGAGTGTACAGGCGTCTGTGCTGGTGGCGGCAGAGTATACAGGCATGTGTGGTGGTGGCAGAGTATACAGGCGTCTGTGCTGGTGGCGGCAGAGTATACAGGCGTCTGTGCTGGTGGCGGCAGAGTATACAGGCAGGTGTGGTGGTGGCGGCAGAGTATACAGGCGTCTGTGGTGGTGGCAGAGTGTACAGGCGTGTGTGGTGGTGGCAGAGTGTACAGGCGTGTGTGGTGGTGGCAGAGTGTACAGGCGTGTGTGGTGGTGGCGGCAGAGTGTACAGGCGTGTGTGGTGGTGGCGGCAGAGTGTACAGGCGTGTGTGGTGGTGGCGGCAGAGTGTACAGGCGTGTGTGGTGGTGGCGGCAGAGTGTACAGGCGTGTGTGGTGGTGGCGGCAGAGTGTACAGGCGTGTGTGGTGGTGGCGGCAGAGTGTACAGGCGTGTGTGGTGGTGGCGGCAGAGTGTACAGGTGTGTGTGGTGGTGGCGGCAGAGTGTACAGGCGTGTGTGGTGGCAGAGTGTACAGGCGTGTGTGGTGGCAGAGTATACAGGCGTGTGTGGTGGTGGAGTATACAGGCATCTGTGGTGGTGGCAGAGTGTACAGGCGTGTGTGGTGGCAGAGTATACAGGCGTGTGTGGTGGTGGAGTATACAGGCGTCTGTGGTGGTGGCAGAGTGTACAGGCGTGTGTGGTGGTGGAGTATACAGGTGTCTGTGGTGCGCTCGTGCAAGGCAGGGGTTAAAAAAAATAAAAAAAGATTATGCTCACCTCACCCCGAGCCCCCGCCGTCTTCTGCCGTGTTCCGCCGTCTTCTGCCGTGTTCCGCTAGGCTCCCGGTGGCTGTGCAGGCTCCCGGTGCCTGCAGTGATCTTCTATGTACTGAGAGTGAAGGACCTGTGGTGATGTCAGAGTCACGTGACCCGCGATTTGCCTGGAGTAAGCTGGTGTCACGTGACTCTGACATCACCACAGGTCCTTCACTCTCAGTAGATAGAAGATCACTGCAGGCACCGGGAGCCTGCACAGCCACCGGGAGCCTAGCGGAACACGGCAGAAGATGGCGGGAGACGGCGGGAGACAGCGCGGGCTCGGGTAGAGGTGAGGATTTTTTTTTTTTTTAGAGTAGTGCGGGTCTGCGGCTCGTGATGACGCTGCGCGTCATCACTCGCAGTCCCGCGCAAAGCATGTTGGGATTCGGCTACAACGCCCGAAATCCCAACTGCGGATTATATAAGTAGATTTCCAGCGGCTTCTCAGCATTTGAGAAGTCGCAAAAGGCATGCCTGGTTGCTGCTCCCCGCCGCCTGCTTAATTATGCATGCCCCGATGGGTGTGCTACAGATCCGAGAGCCTATGCACGTCATAAAAGGGGCGGTAAAGCCGGTATGACGCAATTGCAAACGCCAGTGTTTCATGTTGGTGTATGTATTTTTTTATTATATTTTTTTATTTTATTTTCAATGGAGCAAAAGGGGGTGATTTGAACTTTAATGTTTCATTTTTTTTCTGAGATCATCCAATTTTTGCGGTAAAAATGCTTGAGCTTCCCACCGACCTCTAATATACTTGGTACTCGAGTCATGCCTGTCCTGTGCATTTTGAGCACCGACCACCTGAGCATGGTAGTGCTCACACATCACTAATAGGTAATCAAATAAAAACTTTGACCCATGTGAAATGAGTTTATACCTAGTGCACAAATTCTCAATGTACTTGGATGGTGAGCAGTAAAGCGGTGCACAATAATGACACATAAGCAGTATGTGCTAAACTTGTGATCTCACAAGACCAATGATTACACATCATACGAAGAGAGCAATTACTGGAGAAGGACATCATGAGTGGAAGAATAGAAGGAACAAGATGAAGAGGAAGACCAGCAATCCAATGGCTTGATACAATCAAGATAATGGTGGAGAAGATCCTGGTAGACCAATGTAGGCTTAGAGAAGATCCTGGTGGACCTATCTAGGCTTGGTGAAGACTCTAGTGGACCTATTTAGGCTTGGAGAAGATTTTGGTGGACCTATTAGACTTGGAGGAAACCCTGGTGGATCTGTCTAGGCTTGTAGAAGACTCTGGTGGACCTATCTAGGCTTGGAGAAGATCTTGGTGGACCTATTAGACTTGGGGAAAACCCTGGTGGACCTATCTAGGATTGTAGAAGACTCTGGTGGACCTATCTAGGCTTGGAGAAGATTTTGGTGGACCTATCTAGGCTTGGAGAGACCCTGGTGGACCTATCTAGGTTTGGAGAGACCTGGTGGACCTATCTATGCTTGGAGAGACCCTGGTGGTCCTATCTGCTTGGAGAGACCCTGGTGGACCTATCTATGCTTGAAGAGACCCTGGTGGTCCTATCTGCTTGGAGAGACCCTGGTGGACCTATCTATGCTTGGAGAGACCCTGGTGGTCCTATCTGCTTGGAGAGACCCTGGTGGACCTATCTATGCTTGGAGAGACCCTGGTGGACCTATCTATGCTTGGAGAGACCCTGGTGGTCCTATCTGCTTGGAGAGACCCTGGTGGACCTATCTATGCTTGGAGAGACCCTGGTGGTCCTATCTGCTTGGAGAGACCCTGGTGGACCTATCTATGCTTGGAGAGACCCTGGTGGTCCTATCTGCTTGGAGAGACCCTGGTGGACCTATCTATGCTTGGAGAGACCCTGGTGGACCTATCTAGGCTTCCCAAAATCAATCTTTTTATAGAGCACGCATCCATCGAGTCGCCATGGCTCGAGATCATGCTGAAGGCCAGGTAATAAAAGCATCACTTTTAGATGTCATATTTCAGCCTTTGCACATGACTTTTTTTTAAAGTTTTGACGTATGATGTTTTAAAGTGGAGACTTGTACAGATTTTTATTAAGACCCTTGAGCTTGGAGCTTCTGTCTTTGTAATTTTCTTAACGTTAGACATGCTGCCGGCTGCAGAAATAGGTGTCCGTATTATCACTAATTATCTAGAAGACTGCGGGTGGGAAAGGGGCTGTTGGGAGGAAGGGGGGGGTAGACTTAGTGAAGAAAAATGAGCGTCTTACCGGGTGAGACCTGTCTGCTTTGCTGGACTCCTGTGGAGCACAGTTTATCAAGTTCTCTTCTAAAGAACCAATTGATACCAATTAACTGGGAATCTTGTCTGCAGCTGGAACCAGATCATTTCAAATGGAGCAAAAGTGATAACTCAGGGCAAGAACAGACGGCGGCGTAATCACTTCTACATCAAACTTTATTAACTTTTTTTGTAACAATGTAGTTGTGTCTGTATTCTTGTTTCAACTCCCTCGGGACACGATGTAATAAAAAAAGTTCTGGCATCTAAAAAGATATTTTTTTTGTGGTATTTTGTTCTTTGGTAGGTCATATATTTGTTTGCAGCATCATGTTCTGACCCAAATTGCTCTCTAAAGGGTGTAAAAAATAAATACAAAAATTTTTGCATGGTCCCACAGGGTCATGAATTTTGAAATGAAAGACCATGCAATCTAGAAACCCGGCCCCAGTACTCCAAGAGAAATTTGATAGAACAGGCTACACGGCTGTATCCAGGCAGATATCTATATGCTTCCTGCTTTTTTTTCTAATTGATGTCAATGGGAATGTTTAATCAACAATTATTGTGCAAATTAAGTTTTATGTTAATTTTTTCTTAGATTGTTTTATGTTCTTTTTGTTTTTAATAGTCATTATGTTTACTAAAATAAATTCTTAAAATCTTGCAGTTCTCACTTTGAGCCATAAAATAGGCTGATACTTCTTTATTCTGTAGAGATCCAATTTCATCAGTCATCTCATTATCATTGCAGGCAGGACAACAATGAAAGATAATGCGTTTAAATAGATAACACAGAATCCACCATTCAAAATAGGTGATATCACAGCTCACCTCCTCCTCCTGTACAATGACTTATAACACCTCTATATACAGTAGATGACACAGGATCCACCATTCACAATAGGTGATATCACAGCTCACCTCCTCCTCCTCCTGTACAATGACTGATAACACCTCTATATACAGTAGATAACACAGGATCCACCAATCACAATAGGTGATATCACTGCTCACCTCCTCCTGTACAATGACTGATAACACCTCTATATACAGTAGATAACAAAGGATCCACCATTCACAATAGATGATATCACAGCTCACCTCCTCCTGTACAATGACTGATAACACCTCTATATACAGTAGATAACACAGGACCTACCATTCACAATACGTGATATCACAGCTCACCTCCTCCTGTACAATGACTGATAACACCTCTATATACAGTAGATAACACAGGATCCACCATTCACAATAGGTGATATCACAGCTCACCTCCTCCTCCTGTATAATGACTGATAACACCTCTATATACAGTAGAAAACACAGGATCCACCATTCCCAATAGATGATGTCACAGCTCACCTCCTCCCCCTGTACAATGAGTGATAACACCTCTATATACAATAGATAACACAGGATCCACCATTCACAATAGGTGATATCACAGCTCACCTCCTCCTCCTGTACAATGACTGATAACACCTCTATATACAGTAGATAACACAGGATCCACCATTCACAATAGGTGATATCACAGCTCACCTCCTCCTGTACAATGACTGATAACACCTCTATATACAGTAGATAACACAGGATCCACCATTCACAATAGGTGATATCACAGCTCACCTCCTCCTCCTGTACAATGACTGATAACACCTCTATATACAGTAGATAACACAGGATCCACCATTCACAATAGGTGATATCACAGCTCACCTCCTCCTCCTGTACAATGACTGATAACATCTATATATACAGTAGATAACACAGGATCCACCATTCACAATAGATGATATCACAGCTCACCTCCTCCTGTACAATCACTGATAACACCTCTATATACAGTAGATAACACAGGATCCACCATTCACAATAGGTGATATCATAGCTCACCTTCTCCTCCTGTACAATGACTGATAACACCTCTATATACAGTAGATAACACAGGATCCACCATTCACAATAGGTGATATCACAGCTCACCTCCTCCTGTACAATGACTGATAACACCTCTATATACAGTAGATAACACAGGATCCACCATTCACAATAGGTGATACCACAGCTCACCTCCTCCTGTACAATGACTGATAACACCTCTATATACAGTATATAACACAGGATCCACCATTCACAATAGGTGATGTCACAGCTCACCTCCTCCTGTACAATGACTGATAACACCTCTATATACAGTATATAACACAGGATACACCATTCACAATAGATGATGTCACGGCTCACCTCTTCCTCCTTCTGTACAATGACACAAGATCCACCATTCATAATAGAGGATGTCACAGCTCACCTTCACATTGCACAGTTATCTCTATACTTTTTAAAGGACATGCCTACAAAATTCACAGCTCACCTCCTCTGTGCTGCACAATGATCTCTGCACAGGTCATCGTTGAGCATTCCTATAAAACTCACAGATCACCTCTTCCTACTCACTGCACAGGTCATAGAGCATGCACACAACACTTACATCTCAACCTCTACCCACAGCTGCGCAATGATGTACACGGCAAAGATTATAGAAAGTTGGGATTGCATAATTTTGTAGATACTGGAGCCAATGTCCTGCCCCATCTGAGATCACCAAGGGGAGGTATTTGGGAGCCACTGTCCTTTAAGTCTGTGTACACACGATCCGAAGGCACTGTGTGTTGGATGCAGTACCTCTGGACCTGCGGGAACCCACGGCTGCATGTAGGGAGACCACTGCCACGCTATATCCACAATCTGAGTTGGGCGCAGGGCGGCTTCTCCCTGCGTGCACCAGATGGTTATCACTTCCGGCTCCGCAGCATGAAATTAACATGCTGCGGAGATGCGGAAGTCTGGAAGCCTGCACCACAGCTGAAATAACGCTGCAGTCGGGAGAAGCACAGTGGGCATGGGATTTCTTGAAATCCCATCCACTATGCTGCTTCTGTACAATTTAACGTTTTGGGTGCAGCGGCAATACGGTGTGTAAAAAATACTGCGTTCCCTGATCGTGAGTATGCAACCCAATAAATACAGATTTTGATCTGATACCTTTGTTCAAAGTCAGAAGATACGCTTATGTCCAGATTTATTCTACATTTCATTGAAATTGTTCCCTCCATAGATCATTTCCACATACAATTGGTCTGTAGCAATGATTTGTGGCGCCAGCTAGTTTTTCTTGGATTATTGTGGAGTTTGACAGTGACCTTAATGAGGTATATATATTCTGAGCATTGTAATTGGATGTGCATATACTATCTGTTTATATTTGAAAGTGTCCAATAATCGGCACAGTAGTGAAAGCCATTGCTGCCTCGTCCAATAATCATCAGTCAATTGCATATAGTCCTGACGAGTAGAGGCAGCTGAGTGATGTTTGTGGCAACAGGTTATAAAGTATGTCCACAACACTCACAGCTCACCTCTTCGTTCATGAAAAAAAACTTACGCTCATCAAGTTAAACCTTCATCCAAATATTTATTTTTGTCACTAAATCATCTATAATCTAAAATGTTATGTGCATTGAGTAAATCTCCTCCTCCCCCTGTACAATGAGTGATAACACCTCTATATACAATAGATAACACAGGATCCACCATTCACAATAGGTGATATCACAGCTCACCTCCTCCTGTACAATGACTGATAACACCTGTATATACAGTAGATAACACAGGATCCACCATTCACAATAGGTGATATCACAGCTCACCTCCTCCTCCTGTACAATGACTGATAACACCTCTATATACAGTAGATAACACAGGATCCACCATTCACAATAGGTGATATCACAGCTCACCTCCTCCTGTACAATGACTGATAACACCTCTATATACAGTAGATAACACAGGATCCACCATTCACAATAGGTGATACCACAGCTCACCTCCTCCTGTACAATGACTGATAACACCTCTATATACAGTATATAACACAGGATCCACCATTCACAATAGGTGATGTCACAGCTCACCTCCTCCTGTACAATGACTGATAACACCTCTATATACAGTATATAACACAGGATACACCATTCACAATAGATGATGTCACGGCTCACCTCTTCCTCCTTCTGTACAATGACACAAGATCCACCATTCATAATAGAGGATGTCACAGCTCACCTTCACATTGCACAGTTATCTCTATACTTTTTAAAGGACATGCCTACAAAATTCACAGCTCACCTCCTCTGTGCTGCACAATGATCTCTGCACAGGTCATCGTTGAGCATTCCTATAAAACTCACAGATCACCTCTTCCTACTCACTGCACAGGTCATAGAGCATGCACACAACACTTACATCTCAACCTCTACCCACAGCTGCGCAATGATGTACACGGCAAAGATTATAGAAAGTTGGGATTGCATAATATTGTAGATACTGGAGCCAATGTCCTGCCCCATCTGAGATCACCAAGGGGAGGTATTTGGGAGCCACTGTCCTTTAAGGCTGTGTACACACGATCCGAAGGCACTGTGTGTTGGATGCAGTACCTCTGGACCTGCGGGAACCCACGGCTGCATGTAGGGAGACCACTGCCACGCTATATCCACAATCTGAGTTGGGCGCAGGGCGGCTTCTCCCTGCGTGCACCAGATGGTTATCACTTCCGGCTCCGCAGCATGAAATTAACATGCTGCGGAGATGCGGAAGTCTGGAAGCCTGCACCACAGCTGAAATAACGCTGCAGTCGGGAGAAGCACAGTGGGCATGGGATTTCTTGAAATCCCATCCACTATGCTGCTTCTGTACAATTTAACGTTTTGGGTGCAGCGGCAATACGGTGTGTAAAAAATGCTGCGTTCCCTGATCGTGAGTATGCAACCCAATAAATACAGATTTTGATCTGATACCTTTGTTCAAAGTCAGAACATACTCTTATGTCCAGAATTATTCTACACTTCATTGAAATTCTTCCCTGCGTAGATCATTTCCACATACAATTGGTCTGCAGCAATGATTTGTGGCGCCAGCTAGTTTTTCATGGATTATTGTGGAGTTTGACAGTGACCTTAATGAGGTATATATATTCTGAGCATTGTAATCGGATGTGCATATACTATCTGTTTATATTTGAAAGTGTCCAATAATCGGCACAGTAGTGAAAGCCATTGCTGCCTCGTCCAATAATCATCAGTCAATTGCATATAGTCCTGACAAGTAGAGGCAGCTGAGTGATGTTTGTGGCAACAGGTTATAAAGTATGTCCACAACACTCACAGCTCACCTCTTCGTTCATGAAAAAAAAAGTACGTTCATCAAGTTAAACCTTTATCCAAATATTTATTTTTGTCACTAAATCATCTATAATCAAAAATGTTAGGTGCATTGAGTAAATCATCACGGCCCTACTATAAATGATGTCATAATGTCGGCCATTGCTACCTCATGTGGTCCCATATCCTGACTGCTCTAACTGTAAAGAACCGTTTCCTTCATACCTGCTGGAATCGCCGTTCTTCCTCCGGCAGTGAGTGACCCCTAGTCCCTAAATATTATATTGTATTGTATTACTCCCTGGTCCTTTGTATTGAAAAAACATGTATTTATACACATAGATAAAATCTACTTTGAGATATCTTTTTCCTAAGCTAAGCAAGCTCAACTTTACCAAACCTCTCTTCATATGGGAGCCTCCATCCACTGTATTAATCTGGTTGCCGCTTTTGAACTGATTCCAACTTCTGAATATCCTTTTTATAATGTGAAGCCCAAAACTCAATCTGATATTCTAGAACTGGCCTTACAGGTAATTTATAGAAATATAACAGTACACTGGAATCACAGGATTTGATCTCTTTTTATACATCCTACAATCTTTTTTGCTTTTGCAGCTGCTACTTGACATTGAGCACTGCTGCTCAGCTTACGTGTAACCAGAATATCCAAGACATTCTCCTGTTCTGTAGTCCACGTCCTTCTCCTGTTTTGCAGTCCAAGTCCTTCTCATGTTATGTTTGACTCCTGGGATCTTATCTCTTTTATACACCCTAAAATTGTGTTTGCTTTTGCAGCTGCTGCTTGACATTAAGTGTTGCTGCTCAGCTTACTTGTAACCAGAATACTCAAGTCTGTCTCCTGTTCTGCAGTCCACGTCCTTCTCCTGTACTGTAGTCCAAGTCCTTCTCCTGTTCTGTAGTCCAAGTCCTTCTCCTGTTCTGTAGTCAAGTCCTTCTCCTGTTCTGTAGTCAAGTCCTTCTCCTGTTCTGTAGTCCAAGTCCTTCTCCTGTACTGTAGTCCACGTCCTTCTCCTGTTCTGCAGTCCAAGTCCTTCTCCTGTTCTGTAGTCAAGTCCTTCTCCTGTTCTGTAGGCCAAGTCCTTCTCCTGTTCTGTAGTCCAAGTCCTTCTTCTGTTCTGTAGTCCAAGTCCTTCACCTGTTTTGTAGTCCAAGTCCTTCACCTGTTCTGTAGTCCAAGTCCTTCTCCTGTTCTGTAGTCCAAGTCCTTCTCCTGTTCTGTCGTCCAAGTCCATCTCCTGTTCTGTAGTCCAAGTCCTTCTCCTGTTCTGTAGTCCAAGTCCTTCTCCTGTTCTGTAGTCCAAGTCCTTCTCCTGTTCTGTAGTCCACGTCCTTCACCTGTTCTGTAGTCCAAGTCCTTCTCCTGTTCTGTAGTCCAAGCCCTTTCTCCTGTTCTGTCGTCCAAGTCCTTCTCCTGTTCTGTAGTCCACGTCCTTCTCCTGCTCTGTAGTCCAAGTCCTTCTCCTCTTCTGTAGCCCAAGTCCTTCTCCTGTTCCGTAGTCCAAGTCCTTCCCTTGTTCTGTAGTCCTAGGTGCATTACTCTACATTGATCAACATTAAATCTGATTTGCCAAGTGTTTGCAGATTCATACATCAAGATCTTTGTAAAATATTGTACTATGAAGGTCAGTTTTTAATATCCTACACTGCGTTTGTGAAGTTTAGAAATCTCTAGTTTTTAAAAAGTTCTAAAATGTCAAGCCGATCTCTAAATGATCTTCTGACCGCATACCCTGAAATAAGCTACAAATTGTGCAATGTAGCGCCCCAACAGGGTAGATGAAGTACTACATATGTGCGTCATTGGAACCTATGCAGATACAGACATAATTTTGTAATATGCTTGTAAGGATGAATTCAGCTTGGTTACTCTTGGAGAAGATTTTACATTTCTGCCTCAAGCCCCTTTTTTTCATGGCACTTTCTTATTTATCCTTTAAGCCCGCTGCATGTTACTGCAGAAAGAAAAGTCTCAGAAGCGAGGTTATTTACACAACCCTGTGCCTTATCCAACCGGCAGTTCACAGATCAGAGTTTGTCCTTACGCAGCGCCCATGCAGGGCAACCCAATCCTGTTGCCATGGAAACTACTCAAAATCCGGACAGGAATTTGCTTTTAGCAAATAGGCAACTTGCAAAAAGGGCAAATGTAGGAGTCAAGTGAAGAAAACGATACCACATGGGGGACGGTAACTTGGAAGGCTTGTAGTATATAGCTGTCAATTTACATTTTCTTTTGTGCATCATTTGCTCAATAAATACATGTGGCCCTTCAGAAAGCCACAGAAGCTCCGGTAAAAATATGCAGAGATGTAACTATTTTAGGCTGTACTTTAGCTTAAGGGGGTGCAAAGCCCTCATGCTACACAGTATCATAACTTGAAGCTCATGGGCCCCGATGTGAATGCTCAAACAGGACCTCCAATTATCGGACGTCTTTAATAGCAATATTGTTTTTCTATCGGCCAAAGGGACATTTGGGGCCCCCCAGGCTACAGGACCCAGGTGAGATGAGTTACACCCCTGCTGCTACATAGACTAGTATTAAAAATGGCAGAACCTGTCGACAAAGTCTAGGGGGGTTCAAGTCATCCCATTGGTGGTGATTGAATATAAGCATAGCAAGTGTGGTGGAGGTCCTGGGGGAGGGGCACTTGGGGCATGCATGGTCATGAGTCCTTTGAATCCTATATCCTGGTCTTGGAGAAGCCTAAAGGTGCCGTCCATCGCATCAATTTACTGAACGACATCATTAGTGATCACATGCACGCGCATCGCTAACATATCGTTCAGATCAATGGACCAGAGATATCGTGAAACTACTACTACTACTGCTGCTACTACTACTGCTACTACTGCTACTATTACTGCTACTACTACTACTGCTACTACTACTACTACCACCACTACTATTACTGCTACTACTATTACTACTGACTAACTGCTACTATTACTGCTACTACTACTACTACTACTACTACTACTACTACCACTACTATTACTGCTACTACATACTACTATTACTGCTGCTACTACTACTACTACTACTGCTACTACTACTACTATACTGCTACTACTACTATTACTGCTGCTACTACTACTAATTGTGCTACTACTACTACTAGTGCACTACTACTACTACTACTACTGCTGCTGCTACTACTACTACTATTACTGCTACTACTACTACTACTACTCTACTACTACTACTATTACTGCACTACTACTGTACCCTACTACTACTACTACCACCACTACTATTTCTGCTACTACTATTACTACTGCTACTAACTACTACTGCTACTATTACTGCTACTACTACTACTACTACTACCACTACTACTATTACTGCTACTACTATTACTTACTGCTACTACTACTACTGCTACTACTTACTTGCTGCTACTACTAATGCTACTACTACTACTACTACTACTACTACTACTATTACTGACTACTACTACTACTATTACTGCTACTACTACTACTACTACTACTACTACTGTGCTACTACTAATGCTACTACTACTACTACTACTACTACTGATCTACTACCTACTACTACTACTACTACTATTACTCTACTACTACTACTACTACTGGTGCTACTATACTATTGCTGCACTACTATCTACTACTATACTCACTACTACTGTCGCCTACTATACTACTACTACTACTACATAGTGCTAACTACTACTATGCTGCTACTACTACTACTCTATACTACTATTACTGCTGCTGCTACTACTACTACTACTGCTACTACTACTACTACTTACTACTACTTCTATTACTACTATTACTGCTACTACTACTACTACTGCTACTACTACTACTACTATTACTGCTACTACTACTGCTACTACTACTACTACTAAAAATAATGAATAATAATATTTAATTATGCAGTCTTGAAAGTTACAATAACTTCTTTGTTTTTTTCATTCAGTTTTTAATTTATTGATATAAATAATAATAATATTATTATTAATAATAATAAGTAGTATTATTATTATTTACTCTGATTTATAATTATTAATACTTATTTATTAATTATTGTTAATAATGATAGTGATTATGATAATAATAATTATATAATTATTATTTATATCAATAAATTAAAAACAGAATGCAAAAAAAAAGAAGTTATTGTAACTTTCAAAGCTGCATAATGAAATATTATTATTATTATTATTATTATTATTATTATTATTATTATTATTATTTGTAGTAGCAGTAGTAGTAGTGGTATCTTTTTTTCAAGGACTTAAATAAAGAGAGCAGAAGACAAAAAGCTTAGAATCTTTACAATAATTAATTATTATTATTATTATTAATAATAATGACAACAACAACAACAATAATACATTATTGTTATTATTAATATTATCATGAAATAAAAAACAGAATACAGTAGGCACAACACACAGTGCGTACAGAATAATTAATAATAATAATAATAATAATAATAATAATTTTATTACTATTGTTGTTTATTAATGATGACACCTTGATAGTAAGGCCCTGTGCCCACACTTGTGCATTTTTTTGGTGTATTGTAAAAATGTGCAGCAAATTCGCATGGTAAATAGGCCAGCCAGCAAAGTCAATGTAAGTTTGCCTGTGCTGTGCCGACATCAGCACATTTTTGCGCAGCACATTGGCTGCAGATTTTTATGAATATTTGATCCGTACAAGTCTGCAGCGCGTCAATTAAATTACGCCGCTTACCTTGCATATCGGCTGGCACTTTTGGGTTTTGACCACTTTGCACATCACGTGGGTAGAGGGCATGAGACCTATGTGGTGAGTGATGCGGCCACAACCAGGAAGTGCCAGCCGGTATGTAGGGTAAGCGGCGTGCTACAGGGCGGGCGCTCAGGGACGGATGCAGAATTTTCTGCGTAACAAAAGCAGCTTTTATGTAGGAAGAGAAAATTCTACATGACTTTTGGTCCGTCAGGACATCGTCTTACAATACTTTGTTTTTCTCTATGTTGGTGGGGGGGAAGGTGTTGTTTCTTTTTTGTGGGTGGGGGGTGTTGTTTCTTTTTTGTGGGTGGGGGTGTTGTTTCTTTTTTGTCAGAGGGGGGGTGTTGTTTCTTTTTTGTGGGTGGGGGGTGTTGTTTTCTTTTTTGTCGGTGGGGGGTGTTGTTTCTTTTTTGTGGGTGGGTGGGTGGATGTTGTTTTTGTGGGTGGGGGGTATTGTTTTGTTTTTGTGGGTGGGGGGTGTTGTTTCTTTTTTGTGGGTGGGGATGTTGTTTTGTTTTTGTGGGTGGGGGTGTTGTTTTGTTTTTGTGGGTGGGGGTGTTTGTTTCTTTTTTGTGGGTGGAGGGTGTTGTTTTGTTTTTGTGTGTGGGGGGTGTTGTTTCTTTTTTGTGGGTGGGGGTGTTGTTTCTTTTTTGTCAGAGGGGGGATGTTGTTTCTTTTTTGTGGGTGGGGGGTGTTGTTTCTTTTTTGTCGGTGGGGGGTGTTGTTTCTTTTTTGTGGGTGGGTGGGTGGAATGTTGTTTTTGTGGGTGGGGGGTATTGTTTTGTTTTTGTGGGTGGGGGGTGTTGTTTCTTTTTTGTGGGTGGGGATGTTGTTTTGTTTTTGTGGGTGGGGGTGTTGTTTTGTTTTTGTGGGTGGGGGGTGTTGTTTCTTTTTTGTGGGTGAGGGTGTTGTTTTGTTTTTGTGTGTGGGGGGTGTTGTTTCTTTTTTGTTGGTGGGGGTGTTGTTTTGTTTTTGTGAGTGGGGGGTGTTGTTTCTTTTTGTGTGTGTGGGGTGTTGTTTTGTTTTTGTGGGTGGGGGGTGTGTTTCTTTTTTGTGTGTTGTTTTTTTTCCATTACAAAAGCAACTCGATCGGTTTTAAATATAAAGATGGAGGCAAACGTTATAAATGCATTGGATTTATTGCCACTAACCACTTGTGTGCATTACAATCGCTTCGTTTTAATGTATTCATTGTAAGGGACTAAAAATAGGTAAATTGCACAGTGGAGCATTAGGAAGATTAGTGATTAGTGTAGATAAAACTCCCCAGGATCCATTAGCATTTCAAATAAATGATCCACCACCTGCAGAATTCAGCAAATGGATTTCTAATTTGGCAGAAGAGTCAGAATATTTACCAAAATTGACCTCCCACAATGGGACTAGTTTGTATTAAACCTTCCCTCGAACTCATATTTATTTGATCATGGAGTACAAAGCTCAGCGCTCGGCTGCGCAGTTATTGACTGTATCAAGCTGGTAAATGATTTTGTGCATTAACTCTTTAACGAGATAGACAATAGAACAACTGGAAGAATGTCAAAAATATACATAATCAATAGGGACTTTTGCAAATCCCACAAGCTTTCTGCTCGTCTCGGTGTTGCTGACTGTGAAGCTCCAGAAAGCTTTTATCTTAGCAAAAAGTGTGGACGGTTTCATGAAAAACCAACGTGAGCCCAGCGAAAACCCAAACAAATGATCCTAATGATTCCCATAATTAAGGAACTCCAGCTGCTCCTGAAGGGAAATGTGCTGTCCTTATTCGGTTAGCATTGATTGAAGCGACAGACCCAAAGTCAAAGCAGACACAACATCGAGACGCCGCACAGTTGTATAATTGTTACAAAACGTTGCGTAAAAACTTTCGGGGAAGTTTTCAAACTAAACAACGATTGAGGTTTTACTTGCTCTGTTTTGCATTTCAGAAACAGCTTGCAAATTTTTTTAGCCATGGGGCATGAATGCACACGCGTCATGAATTACAAATGATAAATAGTGGAGGAAATCGTGCACACACAAGACGGAGCAGGCTGGAATCACACTTAGGCTGGGGTCACACTTGCAGCAGAATTTTTAAAATTACAGCTCAAAACCGGATCAGGAACCGCTCCCCATAGGAGCCCATTATGGTAACCGGATTCCACTACATGCAATCCGGTTACCGGCTCCGGTTTTGCAGCCTGCGTGAAAAATCATGCAGGCTGCATTTTTCGCAGCGGCAGCCCTTTTGTTATAATGGGCTCCTATGGGAGCCCATGCGGCTTTCGCAAGGCATATGTGAATGCCTGCGGCAGTCGGCGGCTTTGTTCATCCCTGCTGCCGCAGGGATGAACAAAGGGTTAAATATTAATATTCAATGTGGGCAACATGTCTCTAGGGGGTTCCCCCCCCCCCCCCCCCCTTGAGACATGCTGTCCACACAAGATGGCATGTCAGGGGTTAACTTAACTGTTAACCCCTTAGCCGCTATTGTCGGCTTCCATCTATTCTTTCTATTAAAACACGCCAGCTCCTGCATCAGGACCAGTAGCCTACGCAATTTGCGTAAGCATTTTACAGAACAGCATCCTCAATGAGGATCTGTCTGTGGTGCTTACGCAATTTGCGTAGGATACTGGTCCTGATGCAGGAGCCGGCGGCTGTAAATAGAAATTACAGTTAAAAGCTGACACTAGCGGCTAATGGGTTAACTATAGAATTAACCCCTGACATGCCGTCCTGTGTGGACAACATGTCTTTATTTATGATTTTCCAAAAACATTATAGAGCAGAATGATAATGAGTTGAGGTGCCCCTGCGGATGTGTCATATCTTCACAGCTTTTCTACACCATATTGTTGAAAATGACATATTACAATTAAAATATGAAGAAATGAAAAAAATTTATAAAAACCCATCTACAGTCTTTCTCCCCCATATATCTATGAACTAATCTCCCGATATCATCCAATTTGCAATCTTCGATCCACCCAAGACCTCTTTCTCTCCTCCATACTTCTATGTTCCTTATCCAACAACGCCTGCAAGACTTCCCCTGAGCATCCCGCATCCTCTGGAATTCTGCAACCCAACACATTCGACTGTCCCCTACATTCAGAACCTGAAAACTCATCTCTTCAGAACAGCCTACAACCTGCAATTACCCCACTGCCACCGTACCTGAGGCCCCACCATTAGCGGACGCGGCACCCCACCATTACCGGACGTGGCACCCCACGGCCACCTGACTTGGTTCCCCACCACCGGAGCCAGTGCTCCACCACCATCACAGGTGACCCAACCCATTGTCTCTTCCCGATCTTGCTATAGAATGTAAGCCCGCGAGGGCAGGGTCTCTTCTCTGTATCGGTCTTTCACTGTTAGTTTCATTGTATTTATAACTTGTTTGTATGTAACCCCTTCTCATGTACAGACCCTGGAATCAATGGTGCTCTATAAATAAATAAATAATAATAATAATATATATTACAACCAACTGTAAACAGAAATGAAGAACTTGTCATTGAAGATTCAACCTCCCTCAGTCTTCTACGGCCCGCAGGAATTACGACTCGTAATTGTAATCTAATGAAACCAGTAAACATTTATTTTTTGCAAGCTGTTGGCTTCATAGATCAACAGACCACATAGAGATAACGAAGATGAGGAGGATCCAATCTCAGCCCTCAGGGCACAACACTCAAGCTGTCTTGGAAATAATTAGAGCCAGGATTACTGGTTAATTATTATTAATTAGAGAAATTATTGGTAGCCCTTGAGAACTGAGCTCGAAGACTACATTTTGGGCGTCAGACGGTAGAAGGCGCTTTGTGTTGTCATGTGCTGGGTGTTCTATGCTGCATCTAAAATAATGAAAGTAAGAGGGTGACGGCAATTATTGCTTAAGAAATTTAGATAAAACGTTGACTATTGATAAGGGCCATGTTTTTATTGTAAACATGAGCATTTCTGAACTGATGTAATAGCCACCGACAGCGTGGTCAATGCAAGCATAACTGAAGACTTAGCACAGATAGTGGTGTAGCAAAATACATTTTTTGATGATATTCTAATTCATTGAGATTCATCTTTAGATAGATAGATAAAGATAGATAGATAGATAGATAATAGATAGATAGATAGATAGATAGATAGATAGATAGATAGATAGATAGATAGATAGATTTGTATAGATAATTAGCTCAGAAACCAATAGTCTAAATGGAACTCTATAGAACGTTGTATGGCCAGTGTATCCTCAATGATGGGATGGATATAGGGGATATTTCCCCCTTATTTCTGTCCATAATTAATCAGTAACCGATCAATAGAAGCATTACCCGAGGTCTAACACACTCACCCACTATAGTTAATGCGGTGGCTTTCGTTAATTCCTTCTTCATTGACTCTATGACTTCTAAGTGATTGCCGTCCAGGTTACATCTGTTGATGGTCCTGTTTCCGGAGCTGATCCAATATAACTTGTTGTCGGTGTAGTCTATCGATAACCCTGGAAAAACATTACCCAGATTGAATATTCAGGAAAAATAACAATAAACATAATTATAGAACTTACGTTACATTGTCATTGTAGATAACATAAGACGCTCTGAGCTCGTCAACTGAGTGATGAAGGAAAGCGGCTGTAACGTCATCTCTGGGATTTATCGTCCAATCAAACAGGTTTTTACAAAACCAGCACTGAAATGTGTATATGAAATCAGAAGTGATAATAAGTGACACTCAGGGGCCCGAGAGGTCAGGGGGCCACTTCTACCTCCAAAGCAGGAGAAATTATGCATTATGAGGAGACTATAAAAGACCCATGTACTGTCCTGCACAGGGGCCTCTTCTGTCGGTGTCCACTCCTAATCAGAGTATAATAAATGGTTTTAATTTAGTTTGCATAGAGTAAATTTCAACTTAAATCACATTTTCAGTTCACTCATTTCTAAGAGATAGAAAAAATATAGATAGATAGATATATAGATATATAGATAGATAATAGATAGATATGAGATAGATAAAGAACATTCCATAGACTTTGAGGAAGCAAACTATGCCATGGACTTTATAGTCCCCACCCTGTGTCTGCCCCCATCCATTGTTATTATAGCCCCCACCCTGGATCTGCCCCATCCATTGTTCCTATATCCCCACCCTGGATCTGCCCCATCCATTGTTCTTATAGCCTCCACCCTGGATCTGCCCCCATCCATTGTTATTATAGCCCCCACCCTGAATCTGTCCCCATCCATTGTTCTTATAGCCTCCACCCTGGATATGCCCCATCCATTGTTCTTATAGCCCCCACCCTGGATCTGCCCATCCATTGTTCTTATAGCCCCCACCCGGGATCTGCCTCAACCATTGTTCTTATAGCCTCCACCCTGGATCTGCCTCAACCATTGTTCTTATAGCCCCCACCCTGGAACTGCCCCATCCTTTGTTCTTATTGCCCCCATCCTGGATCTGCCTCAACCATTGTTCTTATAGCCTCCATCCTGGATCTATCCCATCCATTGATCTTATAGCCCCCACCCTGGATCTGCCTTCATCCATTATTCTTATAGCCTCCACCCTGGATCTGCCCCATCCATTGTTCTTATAGCCTCCACCCTGGATCTTCCCCATCCATTGTTCTTATAGCCCCACCTGGATCTGCCCCATACATTGTTCTTATAGCCTCCACCCTGGATCTGCCCCATACATTGTTCTTATAGCCCCCACCCTGGATCTGCCCCATCCATTGTTCTTATAGCCCCCACCCTGGATCTGCTGCATCCATTGTTCTTATAGTCTGCACCATGGATCTGCCCCAATCCTCATTCTTAGAGTCACTACCCATCATGCCCACAGTCCCAATCCCTATTCCCTATTGTACACTTGCTTTGGCAAAACTAAGGTGTATTTAGTCCTGACAATAAAGCTGATTTGATAGATAGTAGATAGATAGATAGATAGATAGATAGATAGATAGATAGATAGATAGATAGATATGAAATGATACATGGTTCTCTAAATATTTTAAAAATTATAAATACAAAATTGTTGCATTTGTACTCAGCCCTTCTGAGTTAAATTTGTAGAACCACCTTTTGCTGAATTTACCGTTGCAAGTCTTTTGTGGGCTGTCTCTACCAACTTTGATTATCTAGAGGGGGCATTTTTGCCCCTTCTTCTTTGCACATGAGCTCCAGCTCAGTAAGATTGGATAGAGATGTCTGCGATCAGCAATTTTCAAGTCTTATTACAGATTGTCAATTGAATTTAAGTCTGGACTGTAACTGGGTCCTTCACACACATAAGTATGCTATGATGTAAACCACCCATTATAACTCTGGCAGTTTGTTTAGGGTCATTGTCCTGCTAGAAGTTGAACCTACACCATGGTCTAGAGTCTTTTGCAGTCTCTAACAGATTTTCCTCTAGGATTGCCCTATTATTAACTCCATCCATCTTCCAATCTACTCTGACCAGCTTTCCTGCCCCTGCTGGAGAAAAGCCTCCCCATAGCAGGATGTTGCCTCCACCATGTTTGACGGTGGGGATGGGGTTTTCTAGGTGATGTTCAGGGTTAGTTTTCCGCCACACATCTGCTTTTAGCCCAAAAATTCTACTTTGGTTTAATCTGACCAGATTGCCTCCTTCCTCACTGTGTTCCCTACATGGCTTTTTGCAAACTGCAAACATGATTTCTTATGGCTTGTTTGCAAAAATTGTCTTTCTTGTTACCAATTTTCCATAATGGCAAGATTTGTGAACACAACAATAGTTGTCCTATGATCTCTACAACCTTTCCAGATTGACCATGGGCCTAATGGATGTTTCTCTAATTAGTGTTCTCGTTCTTGGGTTGTCGATTTAGGTGGACGGCATGTGAATGTCTTGGTAGGTTTACATTTCTACCGTACTCTTTCCTTTTATGCATGATGGATTGAACAATCCTTAATGAGATGTTCAGATCTTGGGTTGTTTTTAGATAGATAGAGAGATAGTAGATAGATGCTAGATAGATAGCCTACAACATAACTATAGTATAGAAGTGTCGATACTGAGGTGGCCATCGAATATATGAATATTTATGTAACAAATAATTACCATAACATTAGCCCACGATAACGATGCAATTTGCAATTAAGCTGAACATATTTACGTCCTCTTTGCTGGAATTTGCATATTAGCTCTAGTAATATCTTATAAATACCCATTAAAAATAATGAAGGAATAATAGGCCTGCGCCTCCAGCGACTCGTGGTCTACAAGGAACCGGGGACAAGATGATGGCGGAACATGTCTGTGGATACACAGTAATCGAAAGATAAAAAGGCGGCATATGCTCCGCTATTCTGGAGATGCCACCGATTCCGAGAACACTTAATGGCAAAATATTTATTCTTCCAATTAAAATCAGCAACTATCTAAAGAGTCCTAATTAATTGTCCGTCATATGGTTTCACAAGGAAATGCCCCAATGCATCAAATCCATATTTACTGCTAGACGATCTCTATTTCCATCTTTCCTCGTTAGGCGCGGAGAGTTATAAAGTTATTTAACTCTTGGTTTTACACTAAGCAGCATTAAAGCCTGCATAACCCCTGTAATTAAGGCATCCCAAGATGTATTACAAACAGTCCGGGCATATTTAATTGGCAAATAATGCACATTCATTATGAGATGGAGCTTATTAGAGTTTTTCATCACTGTCTAGGTTTTACTCCGAGGCAGTCGTGGTCCTATGCCCTTCCCCCGCTCACACACATTCCCCCAGATATGCACATTTGGCAAAGTCTTCATTCTTCTAAGTGCACAAATCTCTGGACGATTCAGTAACACTAGCCAAAATCAGTTTCCAGGTCAATTTTGTTACCACTGTAATTTGAACTGTTCATTAATGTCTCTTGTAGGAATTTGATTAATTTAAGATTGAAAAAAAATAGTATAATATGCAAACGGGACCAAGATATTCTTAAAGAGTTGCATCATCAGTCAAAAAAAATTGTTCTTGGGGTTCAATATATATGGCTAAAGTATTAGCATATTACCCTTCAGCTTTAACTCGAGCCATGGCTACTTTATGGATGGAAGCTCTATAGGAAAATTAATATTGTGCAGCCTAGATAGGTCCATCATGGTCTTCTCCACCCATTGTCTTGATAGCATCAAGCCATCAAGCCTGTTCCGTCAAGCATACAACCTGCCATGAGACCCAGGAGACCGCCCCATACCTGACATTTCCCGCATCCTACTGTATCCTAACCCGCCCCTCATAGACTGTGAGCCCTCGTGGACAGGGTCCCTGCCCTCCTGTACCTGTACGTCCTGATCGCCTATATTTAGTGTACTTGTTCTTGTCTCCCTTATCCTCATGTAAAGCGCCATGGAACCTAATGGTGCTATATAAATAAATAATAATAATAATAATAATAATAATCAAGCCATCGGGTTGCTGGTCTTCTTCACATTCTATTCTTCCGCCCGTGATGTCCTTCTCCAGTGATTGCTCTCTTCATATGATGTGTAGACAAGTCATATCTTGGTGATCCTTCCTTCCAGTGACATGTCTGCCCTGATTTGTTCAAGAATTGATGTTTGTTCTTCTTGCCATCCATGGTGTTGATATCATCCTTCTCCAGCTCCACATTTCAAAGGTGCTAATTCTTCTTCTGTCTTGTTCCTTTATCATCCAGGTTTCTCATCCATATGTTACTATAAACCAGACTATGTACGAGCCGTGTCTTCATCACCAGTGAAATGTTCCTCGATGTGAAGACCTTGTCCAGTGACTTCATTGTTGATTTGCCCATAGTTATTCTACTATTGACTTCTGGTGTTATCGCTGCATCTTGAGTGATCATTGATCTGAGAAGGTTCAAGTCCTTTACCACTTCCAGATCTATGCCGTCTATCTCACATGTGTCCCGGTCGGACCTGGTAGTAGTCAATATCTTTGTCTTCTTTGTGTTGAGTAGCAGTCCCATGTTGGAGCTTTCCATCTTGAAACTCTGTATTTAATTCTCCATTCCATCTACGCTTGTTGCTATCAATGTTGTATCGTCTGTGTTTTTAAGACTGTTGATGATTCAGGTAGCAATTTGGATTCCTTTTTCTTTTTTGGCAAATCCAGCCTTCCGGAAAATAGCTCCTGTATATAAATTGAAGAGAAATGATGACTGGATGCCGGACTTTCAGCGTCGCCCACTCCCTCACCTCCTCTTCGTCCTACCCCCTATCTGTCGGGGTCCCCAAGGCTCGGTCCTGGGACCGTTACTATTCTCAATTTACACTCTCGGCCTAGGGCAACTCATTGAGTCCCATGGCCTTCAGTACCACCTCTACGCCGACGACACCCAAATATACCTGTCTGGTCCCGACATCACCTCCCTACTATCTAAAATTCCACAATGCCTGTCCGCCATCTCATCCTTCTTCTCTGCTTACTTCCTTAAACTGAACATGGATAAAACTGAGTTCATCCTCTTCTCCTCAAGCAACTCTCCTCCACTACTCGACCTATCCATCCTCGTCAACAACTGCTCACTCTCCCCAGTCCCCCAAGCCAAGTGCCTCGAGTAATCCTTATCTATTCCCTCTCCTTCAAGCCCAACGTCGAGGACCTTACCACCTACTACCGACTCCAGCTCAAAAACATTTCACGGATTCACACTTCCCTTGACCACGACAAAGCTAAAACACTTATTCATGCTCTTATCATCTCCCACTTTGACTACTGCAACCTCCTGCTCATTGTCCTCCCTGCTATCTCCCTTGCACCTCTCCAATCTATCCTAAACTCCGCTGCCCGACTAATCCATCTGTCCTCCCGCTACTCCCCTGTCTTCCCCCTCTGCCAAGCTCTTCATTGGCTCCCCGCTTACCAGAGATCCCGGTTCAAAACACTAACCATGACATACAAAGCCATCCACAACCTGTACCCTCCTTACATCTCCGACATGGTCTCCCTATACCGACCCTCACGCAACCTGCAATCTTCCAAAGAACTCCTCGTCTACTCTCCCCTCATCTCCTCCTCTCATAACCACATACAAGATTTCTCCCATGCATCTGCTATTCTCTGGAACTCTCTGCCCAACACATCAGACACTTACCTATCCCTGAGGAAGACGCCAGGAAAGGTGTTGAAACGCGTTGGATGCAATAAAGGCTTTGATCATATCACATCTGATCGTGAGTTTCTTCCTGGAATAAGTGGATCCTGGCAACGCGGACTGGTGAATACCGTTTCCTTTCCATTTTTTACTGTGTGATTCCACGTGCAAGTGGTCGGTGTGAGTCCAGCAGCAGCCATCCGGATAAAACACTATATGTCTGTATACCAGTTGTGGGTCGCACAACTGAAATAGGTGAGTGGTTCCTTTATACCACCGTACTATAAGTGTCTAAGTGATAAGGCACTATTGCGCCTCTTGGTCCCCTTCCCCCTTTTTCTTTTACTTACCTACCCTGTGAACCTTCAAAAGAAACCTGAAGACCCACCTCTTCCATCAAGTTTACAACCTGCAATGAGACCTGGTCCGCCGCCCTGTGACCGGCATTCCGGCATTTCCTCCTCCTATTGTATCCCCACCCTCCCCTCGTAGACTGTGAGCCCTTGCGGACAGGATCTCTTGTACCTATATGACCTGATTGTCCACATTTATTGTACTTGTCTTTGTTTGCCCTTTCCTCATGTAAAACACCATAGAACCTAATGGCGCTATATAAATAAATAATAATAATAATAAATGCCGCCTTGTTTGACACCTTGCTCTACTTTGAACTGTGCCGTTTGAACTGTTGCTTCTTGGTCAATGTAAAGGTTCCTAATGAGGCAGACCAGATGGTTCGGCAGACCCATATACTTCATGGCACTCCAAAGTTTCTGGCTAAATTGGACATTTTTGCTATACAAGCTATATTTAGTCCAGTCCTAGCAAATGGCTAAGTTGTATCCCATTTTTTTCTTTGCTTGTCTTTTTTATTCCATTACCATTGTAGGGGCTTTCTTTTTTTTGGATCAGTTGTATTTTTTAATGGCTTCATTTGATTTACTCTAAATGTTGTCCAATCCAGCCAGGTCCAAATATCCGGTCCATTTGGCTTCTTCCCTTTTCAAATGCAGTTTTTTTCTCTGTGTGTGTATAGAGAGAGTCCTGTCAATCAAGGACAGTGGGTCAGGGGAACCCAAGAAGAACCAGCCTTTTTAACTAGTCCCTCAGATGGCTTGGTCTTTAGTTGACTTTTACTTGTATGTTGTCTTTGAATTGCTCCATTTCATAGTAAACTATATCTGGATGAAACAGAGCTAGCATCTGATATATGCCGCTTGTGGTTTGCACCTGATGTCAGGTTCCCTTTTTATATACGGTACCTTTGGTATTTTAATAAAAATGTGTTGTGTTAACCTATTAAAAGAGCCATAATTTATTAAAGGAAATCAGTTGGAAGGTTTTTTGCTACCTAATCTGATAGCAACATAATGTAGTGACAGAGACTCTGATTCCAGTGGTGTCACTTACTCAGCTGCTTGCTGTAGTTTTGATAAAATCACTCTTTTATCAGCAGGAGATCACCACTAGAGGACTACTTGGTCTCCTGCCAGTGATTTGGTGGCATTCCTGATGATAAAGTTGGATTACATCAAAATGCATCAAATAAACCACCCATAATCCTTATGTGTTTACTTTGGTCTCTTCCTGCAGTGCCGATCATACCGTGGTTTTGCGTTCTCAATATCCTCGTGATTCCTGCAGCAGCTGTGATACCATCAAACCCTATCAGTATTGTGTGTTCACAACCCCACAAGGTGAGCAAGTCATCTGTTTCATTTCTCTTGTTTCTTTAGATAAGACACTATAGCGCCTGTTTGTTCCGCAGCTTCCGTAGATGCAAGAATGTGGAGAAGATGGACAACTTAATTTCTCCATCTTATCCATTGTGTCACATCGCTATTGGACTCGGTGGCTGGTGTTCCTGCCTCGGCCGCTGGGAGGCGCCGGATTCTTTCAGCTGATGGTGCCGGTGATAGGAGGGCCTTGCCCTCATATGGACCTGCTCCTTCGACGTCTGCCTCTGTCGCTGAACGCCGCCGTGTTTCTCCTTTGGGTGATGTTGGTTGCAGAGGAGCGGGTCCTGCAGAGGTGTCTGATAGGCGCAGCCTTCGTTCTTCTGTCAGAAGTGGGGTGGTTGGTGCCAGTCGTGCATCACCATCTGGCCTGGTCCTAGGGGCGATCCGGATGAGATCATCAGGCTGTGAGCTCCAGCCTATGGGAGGTAACCGCGTCCTTCAAATACATTGGAGCCTGTCTTGCAGGCCGCCAGATATAGTCTTGGTTCCCCAGTGATATAGTGTGTGTTTAGTTTTGACTCTGACCTTTGCCTGGATTTTTGACTCTGCTACAGCCTGACAATTTTGTACTTTAGCTGCCCTCTTGGTTTTGACTGGACTCCTGACTACGTTTTTCGGGTCCTGATTTTTCCCTTCCTGGCGACCTTCCTGCTCTGCTGCTCATAATAGGCAGCTACCCCCTGGGCTTGATGTAATTCGAGATCCCTGTATAGGAGTTAAGGGTCTCAGGGTGCTGCCTTACCAGCAGCTCAGCCTCACAGCGGATGGTCGTCACACATTGTTTGTCTTGGCGTATATCGGACTGCACTAGGATGTCATCTGAGTGCAGTCTGATGCTTTCCATGCACTCATAGACTTGAATGGGTGCATGTCATCCTATTGTCAAATGCATTTACATTACGCTGCAATTTTATTCTCATACTGATCCGTCTTGAAAAAGAAGCGTTGATCAGCAATGAGCCATAAAATAACATTGGGCTGAGAACTATCTTATACTCACCTTTCCGAGGCCCTCCTCATACCTATTCCCTGCCTCCAACCTTCCAATCCATTCTATTCTCTATGTTCTTACTTTGACTCCAATCACCTATAATTCATTGGGTCCCACCTATCACGTGAAGCATGAAGCACATCAATGAGGTGAGTCAGACCCAATGTGACCGCATGCGGAGGAACTTAGGTACGCCACTCCACATGTGATGTAGGATGCCCAGTAAATGGTAGATGCTAGAAGAATACAGAAGAGCCAACCTGATTATTGGCAATGACGGTTAGTGGCCGAGAATTATTTCTCAGCTTTTTTAACCCTTCCCAGCCGATTCCATTCACATTGTTTTATCCGATGTGAATCGGATTTTTTTCTACCCGAATTGTAATCTTGTAACACTCCCTCAACGTTTTCTTTTACTTTGATCTACCTCCCACTAGGAGATTTGAACAGATTCTTGTTCGATAGCTGCGATCCTTATGTATAAGGGCTTCACACAGGTAAAAAGACGGCACATGATGCAGACACAACGGAGGCATTGTCTAGAGTGGTCCGATTTGTGCTCAAAAAGATGAAAATGAAAGAAATTGGCAGTAATTTTATATATTTTTCATCATTTTCTTTTCCAAAAAAATGTAGAAATTGCTAAAAATCCTTGACAATACCATGAAAAAAAGATAACTGCATCCTGTCCAATCTCTATCACTTTGAAACATAATGTAAGGATTAAAAGGATGGGTTTATTTTCATGTTAACGGCCAGGACTGGAGGGCCCATCGGCTATTGTAAAGCACATAATATATGACAGATTCATCGATGATATACAATGCCCAGCACCACCCTGGCACTAACGCGCGGCTGATTTGTCCCGCGTTTATGATATACTGTAAGCCCGCTTTGTTCTTACATCAAAATATCATAAAACATGTGACGCGGATATATCATTATTTATTAGGGGACAGCTAAATACAAATCATAAAGTCGGCTTCTTGCTGGGGAAGATGGAAGAGAGCGATCATAAATCAGCATTCATAGAGCCTTAACCATCTCACAGCGAAAATGAAGAGGAAAATGAGCATGTGGGTCACACAGATTACAACATTGTAAAACCACCAAGTACATAACATCTGCTGTATGCCAGATATGGCTCATACAATTTACTGTTAATTATCGTAAACTCTGGGCTTCATTGTTTGCTATGGTCTTTATTTCTTATAAAAACATTGCATGATGAATCATGTGTTGTAGATGCCTTCTTATAGTGGAAATTTATGTTGGCTGTCATCTGGATGATCCCATAATTGTGTAATGCTTTCCTGTGCTTAAAAGATTAAAGGGGTTGTCCGAGACTTTATTATGATGATCAATTCTTAGCATAAGTAATCGGAGAAGGTGTGGCTTCTATACCCCACACTAGGCATGCCCCTATCCCCCGACTAAGAGCCTGATATGTCATGGACATCTATACCCCATCCTAGAAATATCCCTATCCCCTAACTAAGAGCCTGATATGTCATGGACTTCTATACCCCAGCCTAGAAATATCCCTATCCCCTAACTAAGAGCCTCATATGTCATGGACTTCTATACCAGGAGCGGACTGGCCCAGGTGGCAGGGGGGCAAGTGCCCCCTGGGCTGGTCTTATAGCCCTTATCTAGGGCAGCCCCCCCCACAGAAATGGGCCAGCCGGCGGCGCTTTTTGGCTGGTGCTGTGAAAGTACAGCAGCAGACACGGCGGGTGACACAGTGAGTGACCGGTGATAGCACCATGATAGCAGCATCCCAAAGGTCTGACAGCAAAAGCCTTTCCCCCCTTCCCCCGGGCCACAAAACAAGTCCGACAGCACTTCCATCCCCCGGCCCAAAAAAGTCTGACAGCACCCCCCCAACTCCTCCGGGCTTCCAAAAAAGTCTGACAGCAGAAACACCCCCCCACCCCCCGGTCCTCACCTAAGGGCTGGCAGAAACAAAACTGCCACCCGGAGTTAGAGTGGCCAGCCACCCCCTGTTCTATACCCAATCCTAGAAACTATCCCTATCTCCTAACTAAGAGCCTGATATGTCCTGGACTTCTATACCCCACCCTGGACCTGCCCCTACCCTCTAAAATTATCCTGATATATCTGGACCTCTAAATGCCTCCCTACTCCCAACCCCCAATTCTAATATGTACTTAGTCTTGCCAATTGAATTGATTTGAATTGAATTGAGCTGTAAGAAGGTGAACTGATTGCTTTCACATTCCTTTCCCAATCGCTTGTGATATTATGTGAATTATGCTGGCGTCTTTGTAAATATTGCAATATATCAATTATGATGTAATATAATGTGTTATAATGTTTTCATGTATAAAGTATAGCACTTGTATATCTAAGCTTATCTTAAAAAGCTTATAAATACCGTTACTGATATTGTAGCTTGATCCTTGCGGGCTGGGAACCGGATTCGGACAAACAGAGCAGGGAACACCACTTGTGGCGGCGGACTGCCTGTGTATGAGTGACAGCAATCTGGGCACATAGGTGCAGATCATAATTTACTCTCCTCTCAGCCCCGACCAGATATGTGTCCTACTTAGTTGGTCTGATTCCGGTTTCTAGACCGAAAGATAACAACAATAAAGGTAATTATGAGCTTCTTTAAGATAAGCTTACAGGAGCAGAGTAGGTAGCAGAAGTATATTGGGAAACTATTAGTTAGGAACAGTTAGGACAAAAGAAAGGGGATCAAATCAGTAGAGGAAATCCTCTTTAAGTGTAACCGTAGTTTTGATTTTTAGTTCAGGCGTCAACAATACACATGAAAGTAAGCAATTTTGTAATATGAACTGTCTCTGCCAAAATTGATCAGTCATTATTCAGATTCTCAGTTCGGAGGTAAAATCTGCATTCAGTGAAACTTTCCCAATGAAGAGATAGGAGATGGCAGTTGGAGATGGCAGTTGGAGATGGCAGTTGTTACTGATAAGATTCTATGATGATTGAAGGAAGGAGGAGCTTGAGTCAGAGCTCTGTGCCATCTTCTATCTAAATAGAATCTCATCAGTAAAAATTGTCCTCTCCAACTGCCATCTCCAACTGCCATCTCCAACTGCCATCTCCAACTGCCATCTCCAACTGCCATCTCCTTTCTTAGGGCCCTTTCACATCTGCGTTTTTCGTAATTCGCGGCAGATGCGGTGAAAAAACCGCATCTGCCGCGTTTGCCGCATAACGGTTCCACTTGCGGCACGGTTGCGGTTTTTTCCATAGGAAGTATAGGGGGACTTGCGGCAGATGCGGCAAGTGCGGTATTGCACTTGCGGCAGGTGCGGCAGAGAAAAAAACCGCAGTAAGCCGCGGTTTTTTTCTCTGCCGCACCTGCCGCAAGTGCAATACCGCACTTGCCGCATCTGCCGCAAGTCCCCCTATACTTCCTATGGAAAAAAACCGCAACCGTGCCGCAAGTGGAACCGTTATGCGGCAAACGCGGCAGATGCGTTTTTTTCACCGCATCTGCCGCGAATTACGAAAAACGCTGATGTGAAAGGGCCCTTAGTAATCGCAAAATATCTTTACTGAATACAGATTATGTCCTCAGAATTCAGAATTTTGATGAAGATTTATCTATTCTGGCCGAGAAAAATGCTAATTTGTCTGATAAGATATATTACAAAGTTGCTTATTTTCATGTGTACTATTGATTTATTAATTAAATAACGACATTTGCACTTTAACTTTAAACCCAGAATAATAAAGACATACACAAATCCAACATATATTATACAATAAGTAGCACTTAGTACAGCTCTTGTAAAGAACCTCATAATTCTCTACGTTATACATTTTTTTCCAAATTCTAAATTGTCTGCAGGGGTTCAAGAAGACAGTCGTACATGTAAACTTGATAATGGGATCTTGTTACATGTCAATAGAAGAGGAAAATAAAGCTCATGGGAATTTAGGTTGTGTTGATTTTCAGCATCTATTAAATACCATGAAGCACCAGTATAATTATGAGCCGTGACTCGGAGGCTGAAGATACAGTCATGCATATATTATAGGACGGGTACGGCTAAGCACCGACTGGATCAGAGATGTATTCACACGCTGTGCTGGGAGCGCTCCAGTCTTGTTAAGTTACGGGATAAATCTCAAATCTCAGCTTTATCAGTAGCAATAACCAGCTTAAGATAAAGGCTTAGATCTAGAAGAAATACTGAAACTAGTCAGATATATTGGCCAGAGGAAAGTACCGTAGATATAGCGGAATTAAAGAAAGGTTTACTGATTACAACATTTTCGCTCTACTCGACGGGTATCATTGAAAGTTCTTTTATTCTTGAATCTTCATCTAAGTCAATATTAAATCACCGGAGAGAAAAGTAAGAAAACAATTGGTTGGATTATAGTTACATAGCTTGAAAATATGACCTAGGTCCATCAAGTTCAACCTTCCTCCACCAATTACAGTATACATTGTTTATATTAAATCATCTATAACCCACAATGTTATGTGTATTGAGGAATCATCCAGTCTTTCTATAAAAGCTGCTATAATGTCGGTTATTACAACCTCTGTTATAGTGTCTTGGAATAGAAAGAGTCAAAGAGGCACAAATGGGTCTTATTGTTTAAATCAGATCATTTATCTGAGGGTGTATATGCTCACCTCGTTCGGTTGTGCTAAGCCACAACCGGTATGCTCGCCTGGACAGCTGCTGCATCCGCACTTCCACGTGCACGGTGGTGGTTCATTCAAATCCAAAGGAGTAGTGCTGAGATGATCCGTGCTGCCGTTGGGATGAATGACAAGGAACACAAGGCTTCTTTTGATGCTGCTGCTTTATTACCTTTGAGTTTCGGTGTTGTCCCAGCACCTTCCTCAGGGGTACAACTTTGTACCCCTGAGGGAGGTGCTGGGACAGCACCGAAATGTATAGGGAATAAAGAAGCAGCATCATAAGAAGCCTTGTGTTCCTTGTCCTTCATCCCAACGGCAGCACGGATCATCTAAGCACTACTCCTTTTGATTTGAATTCTTTTATAGTGTCATCTATTATAGGGTAGGCTATTACTACCTCTTTTATAGTGTCAGCCATTACCACCTCTGTTGTAGTGTCATCCTTTACTACCTCTGTTGTAGTGTCCATCATTACAACCTCTGCGTTAGTGTAGGCCGTTACTACCTCTATTGTAGTGTCGGCCATTACTACGTCTGTTGTAGTGTCGTCCTTTACTACATCTGTTGCAGTGTCTTCCTTTACGACCAGTGTTATAGTGTCAGCCATTACTACGTCTGTTGTAGTGTCGGCCATTACTATGTCTGTTGTAGTGTCGTCCTTTACTACAAGTGTTATAGTGCCGGCCATTACTACCTCTGTTGTAGTGTCGGCCAATCCTACTTTTGTTGTAGTGTCGTCCTTTACTACCAGTGTTATAGTGTCGGCCATTACTACCTCTGTTAAAGTATCTATCATTACTACCTCTGTCATAGTGTCGGCCATTACCACCTCGGTGGTAGTGTCCATTATAACTACCTCTGTTTTACTTTCCACCATTTCCACCTCTAATGTAGTGTCGTCCTTTACTATCTCTGTTATTTGCCTTCATGTTCACCCCTGCTGGTAACAGCAGAATTTGGAGGCACCTGCCCCTCCCTTATGAAGTCTGCACACAGAGCTGCCAGCCACACAGTCTTACAAGGTGAGATTGTCCTGTGCTCTCCCGCGCCCTGTCAAGCCATTACTACCTCAGTTATAGTGTCCACCATTACTACCTCTGCTATAGTGTCCATCATTACTACCTCTGTTACACTGTCTGCCATTACTACCTCTGTTATAGTGTCCATCATTACTACCTCTGTTATACTGTCTGCCATTACTACCTCTGTTATAGTGTCCATCATTACTACCTCTGTTATACTGTCTGCCATTACTACCTCTGTTATAGTGTCCACCATTACTACTTCTGTTATAGTGTCCACCATTACCATCTCTGTTATAGTGTCCACCATTACTACCTCTGTTATAGTGTCCACCATTACTACCTCTGTTATAGTGTCCATCATTACTACCTCTGTTATAGCGTCCATCATTACTACCTCTGTTATAGTGTCCACCATTACTACCTCTGTTATAGTGTCCACCATTACTACCTCTGTTATAGTGTCCACAATTACTACCTCTGTTATAGTGTCCACCATTACTACCTCTGTTATAGTGTCCACCATTACTACCTCTGTTATAGTGTCCACCATTACTACCACTGTTATATTGTCCACCATTACTACCTCTGTTATAGTGTCCACCATTACTACCTCTGTTATAGTGTCCACCATTACTACCTCTGTTATAGTGTCCACCATTACTACCTCTGTTATACGGTCCACCATTACTACCTCTGTTATAGTGTCCACCATTACTACCTCTGTTATAGTGTCCATCATTACTACCTCTGTTATAGTGTCCACCATTACTACCTCTTGTGTTCAGCATTCCATAGTCTGACTGCTCTAACTGTAAAGAACCCTTTCCTATGCACATGCTGGAATCACCTTTCTCCCACCCGCAGTGAGTGCCTCCTGGTCCTTATTATAGTCTTATTAAGTAATAAGTCGTCTTCCGGCCTTTGTATTGGCCACACATGTATTTATACGTATAGATGAGATCTCGTCTGAGACATCTTTTTTCTAAGCTAAACAAACTTTCCCAACCTTTCATCATATGGAAGCATATATATTTAAACATTTTTATCTGTTTTTTATTCACCCTAAATCTTGTTTACTTTTGCTGCTTGACATTGAGCACCGCTGCTCATCTTAATTGTAGCCAGAGTACCCAACTCCTTCCTCTGTTCTGTAGTCCCGAGATAACTTCCATTGAATGTATATGTATATGCAGCACTAGGATGACTCCGGTCTAGAGTCATTACTCTACATTCAGACATCTTATCCAGTAATATTGTAAAAAGAAAAATAGGGAGGGGGACAAGAGGCGCAATAGTGCCCTATCACTAGTGACACTTGTGTGTGCAGGTAGGCTATGAAGCTCCTCACCTGGTCCAGTTGTGATCCCCACAACTGGTTTGAAGGCGTTTTGGAATCTATGTTCCAGCTGCTGCAGGACCTCCACCGACCACTGGATAGTGGTTTGAATCCAAGAAAATGATGGGAGTGCTGGTGTGTCACGGTCCGCGCTGCTGTAGTATGGATAAACTCACCAAAGAGCCCAGAGTATTTTCATCCTTTATTTCCTCCTCTCTCCTACGCGTTTCAGCGCCACACCCTGAGGAAGGCGCCGGGTGTGGCGCTGAAACGCGTAGGAGAGAGGAGGAAATAAAGGATGAAAATACTCTGGGCTCTTTGGTGAGTTTATCCATACTACAGCAGCGCGGACCGTGACACACCAGCACTCCCATCATTTCTTGTATCCAGTAATATTGTACTGTCAAGGTCAGTTTTTAATATCCTACATAGTAGACTAATACTACTATCAATCCCATCCACAAGGATCAATATGACACTTTACTACTCCATGCCGATAACTGTTTAAATGCAAACCATGGTTGATTAATGGTAAAAAAAATGAAATAAACAAAGAACATTCACTTAAACTTGGGATAAAGGGGATGTAACAGATTAACAATAAATCATGGTTAATGTCTTCTAGAAACAGAAGGAGAAGAAGAAGGAGAAGAAGAAGGAGGAGGAGAAGGAGAAGGAGAAGGAAGAGGAGGAGAAGAAGGAGGAAGAGAAGGAGAAGGAGGCGGAGAAGGAGAAGAAGGAGAAGGATAAGGAGAAGAAGAAGGAGGAGGAGGAGAAGAAGGAGGAGAAGAAGGAGAAGGAGAGGAGAGGAGGAGAAGGAGGAGAAGAAGGAGGAAGAGAAGAGAAGGAAAGGAGAAGAGGAGGAGAAGGAGAAGAAGGAGAAGGATAGGAGAAGAAAAGGAGGAGGAGAGGAGGAGAAGAAGGAGGAGAAGAAGGAAAAGGTGAAGGAGAAGATGATAGAATGGTAGAATGTTTTTACCGATAGGCTCTCTCTGATTCTGAAAGAGGATCTTGCTGTTACTCCCATCCATGTTTGCCATATTTATGCTGTTTCCATCCATCCAGAATATTTTCCTTTGAAAGAGAAAGAGAATGAAATAAGTTACATTATGCAAATACACATTTTCCATGTGTTAAAGTGTCTATGAGTCCAGAAAAACAGATGTAAGAATAGGGACTTGTGGCCGCGCTCCCGCTCCAACAAATCCCAGAATCAAAGGTTATTTGAGATCATATCCCATTATTGTGGTGTTCCTGAGGAAGGGGTTTACCTCGAAGCGTGAAGAAATAAATACCACCATGTTGGAGCGGGAGCGCGGCCACAAGTCCCTATTCTTATATCTGTTTTCCTGGACTACTACTGGAGGAAGGACTGCTGCAGACCGCGACGTCTCACAACCCATACAGGTGAGCAAATCCACTTTTTTACATACTTTCTGCTGACAGATACACACTATTGTGCGCCCCTTCTTCTTTTCAGCTGCTTATTCCCAAAGTGTCTATGAGGAAAGAACGGTCTTGTTGCTAAATAATTTGGTCCTAATGTTATAATAAAGTTTTCAAAAAAAAGAAAATATGTTCCAGTTGCACTCACCGTGGTGTTCTTCAAGTGTTTATTGTGAAAAAAAACAGGCATCATGCGGGTGAATAGGAGGATGTGGGCTACATTCCTAGACAATGGCCGTTTCGCACATGCAAGCGAAACGGCCGTTGTCCAGGAATGTAGTCTGCATCCTCCTATTCTCTAGCATGATGACTGTTTTATTACAATAAACACTTGAAGAACACCACGGTGAGTGCAGCTTCTTTCTCTTCTTTCCCGAATATCTTTTAGGCTACATTCACAGTGTGCATTTTTGGTCTGTTTTAGCTCATCAGTTTTTGTAGCCAAAACCAGGAGTTGAACAATCCGAGGAAAAAGTATAATAGAAACACGTCACCACTTCTGTATTTATCCCCCACTCCTAGTTTTGGCTACAAAAACTGATGAGCAAAAGCAGACCAAAAACGCACAGTGTGAATGTAGCCCTACCCTAAGCCTACGGCTGGGTTTACACCATGGTTTTTTTCGGCTCCGGGGCTGTCCGGTTAAACCTGACAGCCCCGGACCCGATTTACCCGATTTTGGACTAATGCATGCCTATAGTGCTGGATGGGGCCAGATGGCAGTGATTTGCAATCTGATTTTGTCCCTGTCCAGCAGCATCAGGCTGCATATGATTTTTGTCCCGGACAGCTTGAAGCATTTTTGTGTCCGGGCCAAAATCTGACAAAATCGGATCCTCCCGAATCCGATTCAATCCGGCACCCCCTAACATGGGAGTCTATGGGCGCCGTATTGCGCCGGATCTGCCAGAAAATCGGATCTGGCTGCCGGACGCTGGGTGCTGAAGTTCAGCAGTGGCCAGTGCTGAGCTTGAGCGCCTGTAGAGCTCCCGTCAGAAACTTCAGCTCAATTTTGCCGCTGTCCAGTGCTGAATCCAGGAGAAAACAGGATCGGAGGGCGTGCCCTCCAGTTCTATTTGTCTGGAAATGTCAGGCTGTGTCCAGTGCATCCAGCAAAACACTAGATACAGCCTGACAGCGAGGAACCGTGGTGTGAAGCCGGTATAAATGTCTCTTGTATAAAGCGTTACTTTAACCTTCTCCCCTCAACCCCATCATTTTCTCTAAAACTGAAAACAAGTTTCAAAAATAATTTCAACAAAAAATTTCAATAAAAATATATACAACTTTTACAATTGATCATGAAATCCACTGCAGTCAATTTCGCGGCTGACGTTCATTCCTAACCTGTGTTTTATTTGGTTGAGTCATAGGAAGAATCTGTGAATCCGCGATACATTCCCCTACAATTCCAAGCTTCCATTTTCTTTGACACATTTGTTAAACCTCAGTTATGCAACTAAAATATTATTAAGGTTACATTTTGACAAATGTCAAACAATCATTGCAGAACATTCTAAGAGCGGAAAAGAAGAAACGTGCCTGTTCTCTAAGTGCAATGTATGGGGAGAGAACTACCGGTAGAGGTGGAATTGTTAAAATATCCATTAGAGCTCGAAACGGGATTAACAATGAGGATGTTAAAGTCGTAATAATATAAATTATATTGAAGGTTTTTTTTTGAATGGAAAACATCTTAGCGGCCAAATATTTTCATTTTTATTCAGGCAATCGCACAGATCTCTGTTATTAGCGAATGGTCTCGAGGTAGTTATTAGAGACGAGGCCAATACAAAGAACAGGAGCCAAGTACAAAAGTGCACATTTCAATGTGGGAACGGCAATCATCACAAAATGGTCTCGGCACAGGGGCACATTCACCGTCGAAAAATAAAAATTGCTTTCATAAAAATTCTACAAAACATCTGCATCTTAGCATGAGAGAACCGTCACAAATAATGATCTATTCACAAACCGACACCGGGAGGATAGAGACCTCATTGAGAGTCAAGTATGAGTTTGACATGTTATAATAAGTCAGGAACAGAACAAGGAAAATAGACAGTTATTCTTCAAATATCCATCATTACCGGGGAAAAAAACATCAAACAAGCCCTCGCTAATTATATAATGTGCCAGATTCCTCGTTCGGAACAAGGATAGAGCTCATTAATCGGTGACTCAATGACAGATCATCAAAGTTGTTAAAATGCACGAAAAATGTCTCGAAATACGTTTTTTTGGTGATGCACCTTCTCTTTGAAGTCTAATTTTTTTATTCTAATAATTAATTTTAGCACCTTAGCCTAACTGTCTGGGAAGAAAACTTTTATCAGTGGAAGTTTATTTTTTTGGATTTGTGAGCAGTGGGATGGTTTTAGTTTAATAGGAAGTCAAAAATTCTCTTTTCTTTGGGCATATTCATTGACATGGCTTCAGTTGAGTTTGATCGTGGCTGCATGATGGCTTTCACAGGTTCAGCAGCATCCATCTTACTACATGTCATCAATTTGCATCACGTTGGTGGGTGCAAGCAGCTGTAATTTCAACATCTATAGGGGTATCTAGATAAGAGACGTATATGTTACTGTACAGGATTGCTCAGTGAAGATGAGCGAGTTGTAAGGATTCTGTTGTCTTTCTCTAGACTGACCACTAGTAGCTGCTATTATTCACTTTGATCAATTTTTCTACAGTTCTACTCCTTACGACTGGAGGCTGCTATTGTGTTCTGGTAAATCACCCTTTAGTAAGATGGATGCTGCTGAAGCTGTGAAAGTCATCTTGTTTCCTGTTTGGGCCTACTTATCCATATGTGAACTTCATTCAGTGCTTGAGTATTGGGTCTAGCTTAGCCTAGCTCCAGTCTCCAGCTCAGAGACGTCTTTGCCCAGATTGTTCCCACCTTATCCTATTGTTTGTCCAGATATCCACTCCTGCATCCTAGGACTCCTACTACTGTCTGCTGCTACTTACATGAGAAAAAGAGTTAGCAGTACCTTCCTTTGGTTTTAGTAAATTAGACTTACAACGATTGTAATTGCTTCATGCTGTATTTATTGGATATACCAAAACATGTTGTGCAGTGATCACCTAAACTGGATACAATGCATGAATCAGGTGAACACTACAAAGGAGACAGGCATATTCCCAAATCCATCAATTGGTCACTACACAGACAAGCCTTGAGGCAGCATGGTTGAGTGTGCAGGGGTCAGATATATAAAGAATACTAAAGAGTACCTCATGCACTAAGGAAACAGACAAAAAGGAATAAGGAAAACAGAAGGTCAAGGAAGGTCCAAGGTCTGGAAACAATAGACCTAAACACAGATGAATGAAGCCAACATGCACCAATGAGCAAAATGCTATAACTGGAAGAGATCTTGAACTAACTGCTCACCTAAGTAGCTGGGCAATTATAGAAACAGGGAACACCTGAAGAAGCCCAGCACCACCTAGTTTCAGATTGGATGGCTGAGCTTTCAATTAACACATCTACAGCTAGGCACGCCCCAACACTAGCTGTCACTTTGGTAATGACAGCTCAGCACACCCTGATTCCATTGGGGAGCAAACTGTAACTCATTGCATGAAAGACATACTGAGCAAAGGAATCATGATAACATGTTTTGCAAGAGAAATTCTTTCTATTTGTTCTTCACTTTAAATGGTATTTAGGATTTCCAAATCGGAGAACACAGATGTGTCCGCCCTCAGCCTTATCTTGTATTTGGCAAAAACCTTAATTTCTTAGTAAACATATTTAGTACCTTATAACAGCACATTAGCAAAACTCTCCACAGGCTGCAATTCACATCGCAATCACTGGGGAGCATATACAGGAATTAGATTTGAGCTTAACAATTAACAGGCTCCTGATCCAGTGGTCACAATATTAGTCCATGGTTGCTGGACCAGAACAGAGTGAACCTTTTTCTACTTGTGGCATCCTCAGCACCTCTTTAGATTAGTAAGTCTCTGTGACAACATTCTGGGTGTAAAGAGCTGCAACATAAATGTTTGGGTTGGCCTCCACCAAGCTATGACGTAATGGTGGCCAATGGTCACAGTGGTCTTACTGGCTGATGGGCCTTCCTCAGCAGACTAAAAAGGGACTGAAGTGGTGGATGGGGTGCAGGATCAGCTTGTCTCAATAGGTAACATCCAGACCTCAGGTGCATCAGAAAAACTCACTTTTACTGGAGCAGTTCATGATGGTGGTAAATAAGCGCTTACGTGTGAAATGACGGTAATCCCGGCAGACTCATAGCTGATTCCTCTCCCCCACTCACACACGCTTTCGCATGTAATGTTTTAACTTGGATAAATAAAGAAGCTGTTTTTAATGGATGAGTGCTGCCTTCTTCACCTTATTGTGTGAGATGTTCCCGGCCCTGGGATCTTCTGTCTGGCACCTTCATCAAGCTCCATCCTCAGACAATCAAGTGGTATCAAATACACGGTATGTTCTTGCATTTCATTTTTCCAATAATGGTGGTGCAATTGTATGCCTAAATTTCTTGCAACTGTTCATAAGGATTATATCAAGACATCCCTCTTCTGATCAATAACTGATGTCTTCTCGCAGTTGGGCACATCTTGGGACACTAGGTCCCACCTGGCTGCACAGATTTCTTTGGAATTCTGACAGCAACCACAGTGAAGGCACTGGCTGGCCTCCATGATCTCCAGCACCATTCAATCCCAAGGGAGCACTGTTGCTCTTCCCGAGCTCGGTAGTTCTCCTGTAGGGGCTGCTACCCACCAGAATTCACAGTAACCCTTACCGTAATTACATCTGTGTGTATAAAAATGGCCGAAGAGCTGATTTCTCACACCATTAGAGTTCACAGATATTGTGATGCCTGACTCTGTAGGGTGCCACATAAACATTTTGCAGGACCTACTAATAGGAAGAGGAGCTGAGGATTACGCAGTAGTAGTAGTAGGGTGAGACGAAATGGACCCCTTTGATATATAATGTAGGAGGATTTCTTATTCATCCAGACCATATTGTATTTTGGTTTGCAAACTTGTAATGGCCAAGGAGAATCTCCTACAGCATTTCATAGATTACTGTGGTTTTAGTTTAGCATGGTAATGTAATTATCTAACTTGTTTGTCATAGAAGGCCAGAGAACTTAATTATGCTAATCGTCCATTGTATGTTACCCTGAATGTCTCCTACTAACATTCCATTGTATCGTGCTAGTTGCTAGATTAATCAGTATTTGGCTCTCTTATGTCAGGATTGCAATACTACTAAAAATATGTTAAATGAGGCTTGAGGTCCAGCCAATGAAAAGACAGTGTTATTGCACCAATCGTGACATCCCCAATAACCTGCAATGAAGGCTGAGGGTATCTAAGGAGGACTGTTCACTTTGACCAGCAGATTGAAGATTGGATACAGGCAGCTAATCTAGGATCTTCGGGTCCGGTTGGCGAGCCATAACCCCAGGCCTAGGCATTTTGGTGCCGACCAAGGGGATCAGAACTTGGACTATAAAACCTCAAGGACTTCAGCATCGAACTATCGGATTTGGCTGTGATGACAAAGAAGGAAGCCACGCAGGTTGTGACAATCCAGTCACCTGCCTACAGACTGTGCCGTGCTGACTCAGCTTCTTAAATCTGGCATTATTTATTTCTCAGTGGGTGCCTGCCAAAAGCAGGGTGCCACTGGTTTGGAGTAAATAGCCCTGGAAGATCTGAGGCACAAAGATTCTAAACCTTGGTGAGCCAGCGGAGGGGCGAGACCCTGTTGCCTGTTACATGATGTGTTGTGCTTGGTTATGCATTATATGCTGTTAACTGTTTGCGGATCCAATAAAGCCTTAATATTGTGATTCCCTCACCCAGTGTTGTCTGAGTAGTTTTCCGCCCACGGTTAAGGAGCTCGGGTGTTCAGTTGAGGATGAGCCCTTGTCCACGTTGTCTTTGTAAAGGCGGCTGGGCCTGCGGACGAGAGCACCCACTGACCCCCGGGTCTCCACATAGGGGGTTTGTAGTATTATGGTAGTGACCACTAACTACCAATAAGGCCACTGGACCAGTGTCTTGGCAATTATAAATATAACAGAATCACATAATATAAACATCTGAGTGTCACAAAATCATTTTTTTAAGCCGGTTGAGCCGGTATGCTAAACCAAGAGTAATGGTGAGGAAGGACACCCCAATATCCTGTAAATGAAGATCCCTTAATATTATTTATACCTTTTAATTGTGGTTGGCAAAACATTATATCAGCATTATCCTTTTATAGGAGAGTGAAGGTATTGATACCTTACCACCTGATTGGGTGAATTGCTAAGCTCTGAGCTTTATCAATTGCATGGATGACTGATGTGTTCAATGAACCGTCCAATCTGGCCATGTTAATTTGCAGGACCGACTAAGTAGTGATTGAGCTGGGGATTACGCAGGTATACGGGGTTTGTAGAATTCTGGTAGTGAACACTAACTACCAATAAGACCACTGGAGCAGGGTCCTCTTTATCATTTTGCTCAAATATTACCGAATCACATAATATAAACATCTCCTGACAGAGTATCACAAAATCATTTTTTTTTAAGATGGTCATCTTTATCCAATATGCTAAACCAAGAATAAAGGTGAGGAAGGACATTCCAATACTCTGTACATGAAGATCCTTTTAATGTTGGGCACCTTTCACACTTTCTGTCCAGATCCGACTGCACTTGCGGTACACTTGCAGCATGCCCCATGTGCAAGTGCGGTATCGCTGCAATCTGGCACTTCCGGACGCGAAAAAAAACCCGGTGCTGGCAGCTTTTATTTTCTCGGCTGCAAGTGCCGGATACGGCCAATCCGGTGTAACTGCATTGCCGCACCGGACTGCAAGCTCCATAGACAATGCAGGGGGCTTGCCGGATCCGGCTACAAGTGCGGCCATCAGGTGGCAGATCCGGCAGATGCAGTAAAATTGCCAGATCTGCCGCACATCAGCGAAAACTCTGATGTGAAAGGCCCCTTATTTAGACTTATTGCCATTGGCAAAACATTATTTCAGCATTATCCCTTTATTGGAGAGTGAAGGTATTGATACTTTACCCCCTGATTGGGTGAACTGCTAAGCTCTGAGCTTTATCAATTCCATGTATGACTGATGTTTTCAATGAACCGTCCAATCTGGCCACGTTGATTTGAGTTTCATCAAATTCTGAACTAATCCAGTACAAGTTACGAGACACCCAGTCTACCGCCAGTCCTCGGATACTGTGGAGATCTGTAAGACAGACAGCAACATAAAGAGGGAATTATAGCCCTGGCTAAGTGATGATGTTCTTGTGCAGCTTACATAAAATTCAATTATCACTTTATTGTAACCAAAAGTATCTACAAGACTCTAATCTTATCCCCTATTGGCTCTTAGGGAGGACATCAATAATCATTAATGTCTTACTGCCGAGGAAAGTGAAATCCTCCAGCAATAATTATCATTAACTTACACTTACGGTCAATAATAATTCACTAGAATACATGTAGAGAAAAATAACGCTTTGTCCTATACACTCCGGCCATGCAAATTAAGACCGCCAATTTGAGCACTTTGGGTATTGCTTAGAAATTGTCCTGTCAAAATTTCATGTTCGCACAGCGGATGTCTAACGACCGCATGGGGATGGAGACATGAGTCGTCTTTAATAGCCAAGTTTGGAATAACCATAGTACAAATGCAAAAAAAAACCACTACCGGAGGCCGTTTCTGAGTGAATATTGAACATGATATATTTTATAACTATGAATATCATTATACAATGTAATATATTGTAAAACAATTGGAGCTGTGACCATCCTGCTAGAAAATAGAAAGGATTTTTCAGGCTTTTTAAACTAAATCCCATAAAATTCTACATATGTACTTATCTATGTTTACAAATAAAGAGGTTGTCCAGTACGTTAACATTGATGGCCTATCTTTAGGTAAGGTCATTAATATCTGATCTACCAAGGTCCAAAACATTCTACAGCTTGATACAAGATGGCAGACCCGATTGCGGGAACATTCCGAACCATAAGGTTAGGTGTTGTTCCCAGTCAATAGGTGTCACGGGTGGCACGGATGACAGGGTAGAGGCCACGCGCAGACGGTCCCAGCGGTTGGCCAATCAGCCATAAGAGTTGAGGACGGTCCGTCTTTCAGGGGCATTTACCTTCTGTGTAGATAAAGAGAAGGTATGATAAGATCTCCCTATCATGGGGAGACGGCTGGGAAGGTCTTGTGCTCGGTCTGGTTTCTACACCAGTATCCTGGGTCTCTAGGACCCAGCAGGTTCTTCCCACCTTTATAAGGAGTTTCATTGCCCTCCCTCGGTGCAGGTGATATTTCCTTGTGCACTCATTATACTTGCTCCAGCAGAAGCAGAGGTTGTGGAGGTTGCTGTGATCTGCTGCAAGATAAGTGTTTCCTTTCCCCATTGTCTGTTTTTCCTTGTGTTGTCTTTAGTTGTTAGTGGAGGGGTCTAGTGAACCTCTCCATCTGATCCTTAGCTAAGGTAGTGCTAGGATCAGAGAGGGACGAGGTTCGTGGTCGGCGACAGTTGAGGAAACTGTATAGGGACGTTAGGGCAGACAGGGTCAGCCCCAGTAAGACTAGGGGTCACCCTCTCCTTCTTGTGTCCATAGTTTTAGGGACTCCTTATTCCCTCCCCCGTCGTGGTCCTACGCTGAGTGCCTCTCCCGCCCCCAGCGTGACATTAGGTCTACTGACAAGTGTTTTGGCCCCAAACAAACAGGGAAAGTTTTAGGGCCATTTTGAATTTCAAATTTTTTTCCTGAACAAAGCCACATTCGCCAATTTTTGTGGAAATTACTTGGGTTTCTGATCCCAAACAAAATCTGCGATTTTGAAACTGGCAAACATGTTTGGGGAAAGTTTGCCCATCTCTACTGATCTTGGTGTCGGTGCCTGCAGCAGGAGGCTGGAAATGCTCCGTTCCGGAATGTCTCCATCTTCTAATAGTGGCCACGGTGAGGTTCTGCATATCCATCTATTAATTTGAATAGGAGGCGATGTGCAGTACCTGGCAAAAGATAGAGCAGCTCCAGAATTGAGCATTTATGGCCTTCTGCTACTAGTTGGTAGCAAAATGTTCTAGTGTCCAATCCCGAATTCGAATTGTTTGTGCCAAATTTGAAATTGGCGAACATGATTAGGTAAAGTTCACTCATCTCTAGTGTTGATCTGAAGCCGCCTCTCTTCTTGCAATCGCTGTCATCTTTTTTTGCTTTGTGTTGATGATCTATCCTACGTCATCCACACAGTGTCCACCATTGTTCTCCTACGCATAGGTGTTTCTCTCAAAGTAATGAAGTGCGCAGGAAAAGGTCAAAGCACGCCCATGCATGCGCACTGCAATACTTTCCTTTACCCTCTAGTAATGTATAGTCAACATAAAATACTATGGAAGACCACACACGATGCTTCTATTAGGGCTTTAGTATACACCTTGCTGTCATGATAACATATGGGCCCCGCACACAATCATGTGGAATGGGAAGAGGAGTGAGTGCCGGTTTAAAATTGCCATTTAAATGCTGTCAGTGACTATGTCAAGGTTCAATAGCAATGATCAGAGGAAGCTTCATTTCCAGCTACTTTATAGGCAGATGTCAGCTGTGTAACACAGTCGGCATCTTCCAGACTTTTTGATGTGGGCTCAGCTTCTTAAAGAAAAAAACAATGTGTTGCTATACCTCCTGAAATGACGGTCTCCAGGCCCGTTCCATTTATAAAAGCGCGCTTGATTGTCTGGGTCTTGACATCAGTCCAATATAGTCTCTCCTCTACAGCATCAAAGTCAACAACTGTGACGTCATCAATATCCGGGACAGTGAAAGCTGTAATGAAGTTGAAATATGGGTTGTTGATGTCCACCCCTCGTATCTCCGATCTCCTTGCATAGATCAAGAATTTCTTCATCTCTGAAAAACAAAATATTACATTCAACTTTTGGTTATTTATTATTTGTTTGATTGGAACCTTTATATTCACAATGTTGCAAATACACAATCAGGAGTGAAAATCCAAAACTCCTCTTCATCGTTTGTACTTTATATTTATTTCACCTTTTTTCCTTAGATTTTAAAAGTGATGATGCATCCCTACTATAGTCCTAAATCCTAACTATGCGCTCAGTACACCCTTGGTGTGCATGTACTTGCAGCTTCCTACCTACTTATTTTCCATCTATCTCCACCCTTCTCTGGCTATATAAACCAAGAACTGCCAATGAAAGAAGAGGGGAGGCAGAGATAGAGGGAAACAATTAAAGGGAACCAAGCACCAGGATTTAGTGCTATGCAGCAGGTCATTGGTGTGTGCAGCATGACATCACTATTTGCTTTTTATCTTTTATAAGTCTTGTGGGCTGTTTATTGGCTGTAGGCCGACCCCCTCTTCCTTTAAAGTTAAATGAAAGGCTGGAAGAGAGGGAAGGTGGGGGTTCGGTTTACAGCCGAAAGACAAGCCCACAGGGGAGTAATTAAAAAAAACCCATATAGTGATGTCATGCTGCACACGTCAATCACCTGCTGCATAGCACCAAATACTGGTAGTTGGTTACCTTTAAGTGGGAAGGTGCAATTTAATGTTTGGCAATATCAAAGGTACAATGAGTGCCAGTGCTTGGTTCCTTTAAGGCAGGGTTCCTTTATGGGAATGTGCTCAACAGCTATCTTGGAAAGATTTGGCACAATTCTTTCTGCTTGGTAGAATCCCGAGAAGCTCTGATGGTCTTTAACCCCTATAAAGGGATCTGGATTTACAATAGGTTCCTGGAGATATCTGCCTACGGACGGGCTGCAGTCCAGAGGAGCAAACCAGAGACAGAAATAGTCACCAAGCAGGGTAAACACCAAGAGGTCACAAGAAGGCCAAAATCAAGATCTGTTAGTGTAGTTGGAGAACCAAGATGGCAGCAAAATCAAAAGGCAGCAAAAGTGTCCGAAATCGAAGTGAGGTAACACAGTAAAACCCCTATACAGAACAGGAGAACAACAAGACCCAACCAGGGAAACACAAGCTATATCTGGCAGTTTCCAGCAGGAAGCTGGAAGCTTAAGTAGGGTGCAGTGTCTCTAAATGGCTGAAGCCCTAAGCTGATGACTCCACCTGGACAGCACACACTCCCGTATCCACTATGTCAAACTGGAAAGTACTGTACGCCCCAGCCACTTCAACTTTAGAGGATGGACAAAGCTTCCGCTGTCCACAGTTTCTAGCTCTGGTTTCTCCTCTATCACCAGCACCAACTACAGAGGGAATATGGCTGCACCTGATGGCAGAAGCAGATGTCGCAGGAGCAGGCTGATGTGACATGAAGGAGGTTGATTATTTTTTCAAGAGACATTGTTTTGCAAATGCCACTCATTATGTGTTAAATACCATATGTACCCTGGGAATTTTGCATAAAATTGAAATGAACGTTGCCTTGCACAATAGTTTAGCGTAGAACTACAAGATCAAATATTATCACATTAAACACATGCTGTTAGCAAAAAAATACTGCCCGGCAAATAAAAAAAAATACTTTCATGTATTTATACATTTTTTTTTTATAGTCTACAAATTACAGCTGTGCGTCCACCAGTGGAGCCTACATTTAATAGTAACCAGACATGGGCCGTTTGTGTAGTTATCTTAAACAGCAGAAGCTTCAAATTGGCGGCTCTAGGAAAATAAGCCTGACGACTGGGAATTGTGCCTGTGAGCGATGGACGGTAAGGAACGGAAAGCGGAATGGCAGAAACCTGGCTGAAGTATCAACTCTGCCCCGATAGATTCTAAATATAACACAACGTCAAAAGCCAAACTGGATCATCTTATTTTTATTGTTTCATAAAAATAAGAAAATAAACCTTAAAACTACTTAAACCTTTAATAGTTTTTTTTTGGGCTTTTTTTATTGACCATGTTGACATAATGGTAAACCTGACTGGGTAGCATGATTCTCCAGGTAAGTATGAGTACTCAAATACCTAACATGTCTCGTTTTTTTAATTTAAGTTGGAAAAAAATCTGGAATTTGTAAGAAATTTCCTGTATTTCAGAAATGTGATACATCATGATATTACAGTAAATTATATGAATATCCATAAAAGCTTAAAGGGAATCTGTCAGTTCAAAAATCCATATATAACTGCTATCATTTTCTAATGTCTCCCTCTAACCTCTGTCTATTCATGTATTTCTATTATTTATACTTCCCTCCAATCCTCTGTAAACTTCAAAAAAAGAGATTCATTTCATCTGTCAATCACAGTGAGTGATCACTTACTTCTCTGCTGTCCACTCCCCATGGGATGAATATTCATGTAGTAAACTCACAACCAAAGCAGATAAATCACTCACATGAATCCTTCTGTCTGTGTATGACTCTGCAGGAGTACTCCATGCAGAACAGAAAAGAGGGGGAAGGTGTGTTCTCTTAGACGCAGCTCTGACCTCTTCATGTCATTGGGTGTATCTGAGGCAAGTGTGTACTGTGTGCAGTCTGAGATATTTCTATGTGCTTATAAGAACATTTGTTCATTTGGTCAGCAGATACACACATTACATGTCTGCAGGAAAACCAATATTCATATAATAGAAATCTATTACAGACACCAGACAGTGTAAGACAAAACACCTCCTTCTTCCCAGCACAGAGGGGAGGGACAGAACACCAGCTTGGATAGGCGTAAAAATTTAAATAAGATTTACACAGCCGGACTAATCGGCTGTGAAAGTAATGGAGCCGGACTAATGCAGGTGCTCCCTGCAGGGTGAGAAAATGCTTATAGCAAAGAAAATACAAAGGGTACAATAATGATTTTACATGTTTTTAAAAGCTCTGCCCAGGCACTATTCAAGGTTAATATTAGTGTTATACTGAAAAATGGTCTGATAAAGTCCCTGTAATACATCTAATTAATCTGACATTTTCAGATTTTTTTCTTTGTAAAAAATGTAGCAAATACCTTGGCAAATATAATGTGAGTCTAAAGGCCCCAATACACCTATTGATGTCCCAGCGATCTGACCAACGATGTGGATCGCTGGGACATCTTTATCTGGTCGCTGGTGAACTGTCAAACAGGCAGACTCACCAGTGATCAGCGTCAGCGAGAACGCTGGTAAACAGGGTAAACAGCGGGCAACTAAGCACAGCGCTGTGCTTAATCACCCGACATTTACCCTGGTTACCATCTCCCAGCCCTTGCTGTGCGGTGCTGGGAGATCGTTCATCGTTGGTCTCCCGATGTCACACACGATGATGCTGGCCGCCCAGTGGGAGACCAACGATAAATTAATGGTTTAGGTCATTTTCCAACGATCAACGAACTTATCGTTGATCGTTGGTACATGTCACACAACAATGTCGTTACGACGTCAATGCAACGTCACCAAACTGGTGATGTTGAAAACATTATCGTAGTGTGTGACAGGGCCTTAAGAGTGCTTTCACATCAAAGGTATTGCAATTTCGCGGTAGATGTCGCCACACCTGCCAGATCTACCGTGTAACAGTCAACTTCCGGCACCGATGCAGCAAGCCCCAATAATTCTCTATAGGGTTTGCGGTCAGGTGCGGCAAGTGCGGTATTGCCGATTCTGGCACTTGTAGTGCTTGCAGCACTGCAAAAAAAAACGCTGTTAGCAAGTGACGGATATGCCGAATTTGGCAATACCACACTTGCCACACCAGACTGCAAACCCCATAGAGAATGATTGGGGCTTGCTGGATCGGTGCCGCAAGTCGACTGTTACGTGGTAGATATGGCGACATCTGCCAGATCTACCGCAAAATTATCGCTGATGTGTAAGGAGCGTTAGGTATATAATTTTCAATTTTTTTATATCAAAATGATTTTAACATGTGAATCTTTTGCTGCTTGTCTCTGTCAAACACATATGGCCATAAATTCCATCCAATGTATTACAAAGACAGTTAATATATATACAACTTTCGCAGGAATTGTGAGATGAATTTACTCAACAGCCGTAGTTTTATCACTGTCACTGTAAAGCCAATGTACTGGGCATTATAAAACATTATTAGCATAGCAGAGATAAGGTCAGAGACACCTGGTGAAAACGCAACCTTGGGACCTACTCTCTGCAACCTGACTGACACACAAACTAATGATGTTAGGTTTTCCCATTCCATTGACTCTCTGCTGCCAAAAGTGCCAAGGAAATGATAAATATATCTTTCTTTATTTTGAGGAATGTACTTTAACAATAAGAATGACTCCCGGAAAAAATCTATAAATGTCATTTTAAATGGGGTATCCAGAATTAAAAATAATTTTCGAAGAACTTAAAAAAGAAAAAAATACTCAAAACTATCCCCAGAAATCCAAAATATCCAGCACGACGTCTTGATTAAAAATTGTTATCTTTATTTAAAGCCTCATAAAACAATCATGGGAAAAAGGTTAAAATGAGGTAGCAAGTCCCAAACAGACAAGGTAAAGAAGTCTTTAAGCGTTTCAACCCTGGCTTTGGGTTTAGTCTAGGGTCACACTTGGAGGGTGACCCACGTTTTCTGGATCTGCTAAACGCTGAGCCGAGTTTGCTATAGTGGCTAGCATTAACGTCGGGTGCTGACAGGCAATGCCGCTCCATAGTAACCCAATGTATACCTTGGACGTGGCCACACAGGAAGCCCCAGGAACTGCGCTTTAGCAGAGCGCATAGGAAAACGTTGCAGACGTTTTATTGTGCGCTTCGCTAAAGCGGAAGTCCTGGGGCTTCCTGTGTGGCCGCGTCCAAGGTAAACATCGGGTTACTATGGAGCGGCATTGCCTGTCAGCACTTGACGTTAACAGCAAACTCGGTTCAGCGTTTAGCAGATCCAGTAAATGTGGGTCACCCTACAGGTGTGACCCTAGCCGTACTCATTCCGGATTGAGCATTTTTCTGATCACCTTCAGAGGAACTTGCAAGGGTGAGCGGACATTTCTTCTTTGTCTTGACTCTGAACAATCCCCAGTGTTCACATTGGCTGAATGAGCAATTTCTGCCAATTCGGATGCATCAAGATGGGGCCCAGATGTAGAGACCAGTGGGGGTTCGTAAAAAGTGATGGAACAGGAGCCTTGTGGGGAATCGGGAAAGTGATCATTGCTACTTTTTAAATCTCCTCCTACCACAGCCAATTTTTATTTTTACACTTCTAATGTTATTAGGAACAGCCATTTTGCACACGGGTGTGCTTCGGTGTAGGGTGATGAGTTGGGCGTAAGCCAACGATGCTGTTTAACCAAAGAAGCAGTCTCAGATGAGTCCATATAAATTATTATTTGGTCAACACGTTTCGAAGCCATGAGTTTCTTCCTCAGGACAAATATTATGGTGGGTTTATACCCAATTCATCACCCTGCACCGACACCTTCCCACCCTTGGGACTGCAGCAGCTGTTATATCAAAGATATACTGATCGGATATTTAGATTGTGAGCCTCAATGGGGACAGCATTACTGATGTATGTAAAGTGCTATGGAATTAAGCGCTATATAAACGAATAAATATTATTATGTTATTAACATATGGGCATATAGTGGTTGTGACTCTCACAACCACAAAAGGTGAGCCTTTCCTATATCTACAGTACGGTTGATGCATAAAACATAAGACCCTATCTGCACTTGATTTCTCTCCAGATTTCTGACCTTTTCACATATAAAGCGCCATGGAATAGATTGAATAATAATAATAATAACAATAATAATAATAATAATAATAATAATAATAATAATAATAATAATGCTTAATTTTCTGCCATAATATGTAGGTTTCCTACATAGAAGAATTGATTCCATCCTGACTCCAATATACTTCAACATGGCAGCATATACTGTAGGGAGTATATGTTTTGTTCTAATCATACATGGTGGTTATGCTGGATCTCAGGGATGTTTGCCCAATATGTAACATTTATTTGGGTAAATTGAGGAAAACTTGACAAATCAATGAGAAAAATGGAACCAACAATGACAATGTAATAACTGAAAACAACAGTGTTTTTGCTTTATTTTCAAATAAACCATTCTTACCCCGACAGGTTCTTTTATCGGAAGATAATTTCATCAGATGAGGACAGGCACAGGCGGCGGTTCGGTTAAAATTGATCAAACACAAATGGGAACATGGACCCCTCCCGTTACCAACGGCGCATGGATTAGGAGCTGAAAGACAAGAAAAAAATCCATTTTATGCTTTTCAATTCACTTTTTTTATTATCAAGTATTCCACAGTATTGCAAACATACATACTTGGACAAATCATATATATATATATATACACACTGAAGCGTAACTATAAGAGGTGCAGGGCCCTGGAGCATAAAGTCTAAAAATCCTTTTGGCCTATAGAAAGAGACTAATGAAATTAAAATTTGCAATAATTTCGGGGTCTTTGCTTGACAGAGGTGGAGCAATCTACCAAAGCATCAATGTATTTTATGTTGCTTTTGTGTTATGAGAACATGCAATTTTGCAGATTGCAGAAACATCGACAATGTAAGCATCATCCACCCAGGAAGTCACAAAGGCAAAATGATTCCTTTGAAAACATCAATGAGTCAGAAAGACAAAATTAACCTTCAGAAAATCCATATGTCATAAAAAACTAAATTATCCCTTCTGAAACACCCATGAGTCATGATGCGTTTGTCACGTGTAGCCCGCACTGTAGTCTTGAACTGCTCTGCAGTGATTAGTAAATATTATTAATTCCTGTTGGGAACTTCAGAGTTAATTTAGAAGCTGCTGCTGTCTATGGTCTATTTGGGTTAGTGTGTAGTGGTACGCAGGTGTCCACCCCCTTGACCTTTAAATAGTTCCGTATTCCACCTGCAGATGTCGCTGATAGAGTTCAGTCTCTACACTGACCTCGTGCTGTGAAGACTCAGACTGATGATGCAGAAACTTTCTGAAGCTTTTGGGGGATATTGTGAATTTGAGGGGTGGGTTTTAGCCAGGGCTGGCTAGAAGAAAGGCAAGGATGGCAACCTGGACATCCTCACCTTCTGAAGTAATTCGAGGAACATGGTTAGCTAGGGAATCCTAGTCTTCAGGGTCAGATTTGCTTCCCAGTTCTCCTTAATACCATCTCTGCCATCCTGCAACAACTAGTCCTTTTGTTTAAAGTGGTTTTCTAGTTTTTATTGACCAAACTCGTTATCATGCATTTTTACGATCATATAATGATTTGAAAATTATTAAAAGTTGTGGACATGCTCAGTGTACTGTGCAGAGAGTGAGAGAGGAGGAAAGAGCTCCGGACTCACTCTCCTTATTTACTGCCAGTGGTGTGAACCATTGAGTTTCATTATACAGGTAATAACTTTCAATGTAATTCTGCTTTTGGATAATAAAATGATAAGTCTAAGCTGAAAAGTATATCTACAACACATGATTGTCAGACTGTCTATTTTAGGTGCCAAAGTGAAAACTGCATTCTTTCAGGATCCTTTTTTAATCCAAAAACAAATAAAAAGTTCCGAATTAAAACGTATCAATTATTAACAAAAAAACAAACTACTAAACAGTTTCTGATTAAACATTTCTTTTTAATGGCTACATTTATTTTAAACAGGCTGTACAATTACGTCTTAAAAGAGTTGTCCATCCTTTTAAAAATGATGGTTTTTCCTTATGATACACAACCAATTTTAGATTGATGGGGTCCATCCATTGTATCGCCTTTGATCACTATTTGAAGAGGCTGTGGTGCTCTCATGTACTATGTAGCTTCATTCACAGTTTACCGCACTTGAGGGCCGGTTCTTACTTGCTTTCTCTGTACTTTTCATCAGAGGTGAAGCAAGCCATTGAAGGATTGTCCTATTGACTTTAATGCGCCACAGCCCCTTCAATGAGATGGCAAGAGTGGAGCCGATAGTTGGATCTCCACCGATCTAGTCTAATCTAGTGATACTCTATCAATGTAAAAAGGCTGGATAACCCCTGTAAAAGGCTAGGGTCAGATTAACGTTAATTAGGGCTTGCATTAAAAACTTAGAATTTGGCAGCATAAACAGGTGATACCCCAAGGTGCACCACATTAACGCTGCCAATGTTACCTTATGGTGACGCGGCTCGTAGCGCAGCTCCAAGGTGGCCATCTGATTGAAATCTCACGTTGTTCCCTAATACGAGAAACGACGTTGTTGAAAGCGTCTTTTCTCGCGTTAGGAAACAACATGAGATTCCAATCAGATGGCCACGTTGGAGCTGCGCTACAGGCCGCGTCACCATAGGGTAACATAGGCAGTCGTTAATGCGGTGCTACTCTGGTGGTAGCACCTCGTTTATGCTGCCAAATTCTAAGTTTTTAATGCAAGCCCTAATTAACGTTAATGTGACCCTAACCTAAGGGCCTCCATAGGTGTTTGCGAGCTATAATGCAAATCCCCTACCCCTTTCCCCTATAGGGAGATGTTCCAATGGAATATTTAGAAACATGATGCTCTATTCTCACCTTAGTGGTCAGGCCCTCTGTGCCTCCTCTTTTACAAGAAGAAGAGATGTGGAGCCACATATATGGGATAGTGACAGGCGTTATCTCAAGTGGGAAGGTGTAACTGAAGAACTTTCAAAACTGTTAAGTAAAGACTATTTAGGTAAAAGGAACTGGTGGTCTTTATTTCAGTCTACACTGCTTATTGGTCCTCGCTAGCCAATGGCAATGAAAACAAGGGATCTCTATAAAAGTATGGCCTATGTTACACAAGTCCATGCACCAAGCTGAAAACATAGTTTTTATGTAACATCCCGGAGCATCCAGTGAGAACTAAGGCTTTATATAATTACAAAAAACTGGAACTGTCTTTAAGATGTGTGCGCTATCTCAAGTGGGAAGTTGTAATTGAAGAACTATCAATACTGTTAAGTAAAGAATTGTTAGGTAAAATGAACTGGTGGTCTTTATTTCAGTCTACATTGCTTATTGGTCCTGGCTAGCCAATGACAATGAAAACAAGAGGTCTCTATACAAGTATGGCCTACGCTACACAAGATCATGCACCAAGCTAAAAACATAGCCTTTATGTAACATGCCGGAGCATCCGGAGTCAATCCCTCACCCTCGACTACCGCCCCGCACCACTCTACAGTATATAAACATTATGTGGCACAAGTCAACTGATCACCACTGTAATCATTATATGGTCGTCTTCAAATAATTGTCCATCCACGTCATTCATGGATGCCTAGGATCTAGCAGAGCGACAGTTCATCTTCTAGCATTAAAGCATAGTATATGGAAAGAAGTCAACCCCTTTAAGCTTTACGGGAGCTTTCTTTTCAGCACTCTAGTGCCTTCACGTTGTTAGTGCATTTGCTAAGGCAATTAAAATAAGAGATGTAAGTGACAGTCCCTCCTAACGTCAAATTGATTCCCATATGGAAAACATAATGGATCTCCATGGAATTAATTCATTTTTCACACTTTTTATTAATTTGATCTTATTCTTATAGATACACGATTAGTAGAATAGCTATTTTATGTGTATTGGGCAGTGCATACACAATAGACGTTTTCTACATTCTCTATTATTATAACAGATCGATATGTTCTTCACATTCAGAAATGTACGGTGGAGAATATAATTACTAGTTGTCTGTGTGAAGCCTCTTTATAATTTATTGGGCCAGCAGGTATAATGACATTTGACGCCGGGTGGCCACGTTGTTGAACGCTTGTCAATTTAGAGTTACTATTACTTCAAAGCGTTGGGACCAACAAGTCGTTTGCAACTTACAATCTCCTTCACTGTGGTTACGGCAATTTCCTTTAAATTCTAATCTTGCAATGATGGTAATTTCTGCTATTTCTGTTTCTATGTGTTTACATTTGTTTTCTAAACATCAAATTATCCCAATCTAAAGATAGACTGCTCCCGAGGAGGAATTCTTAGGGAACTTGCAAATTACTGCATTAAATACACAATAATGTGAGCTGTCAATTTACCAGGAACTGCAGCTTAATCATGGAACATCATTAGGAGATCATATGTAACAAATTCCCACCACGGTATGTAGCATCTCCTATAACATTACTTTTAACTGTATCATTAGTGAAATGCAATGTTTACATACACTGAATAGACCGCTAGCTTTTTGTGTACTAGATCGATAATTATTTTCATGGAGGTTAAGGGTTATTCTCAACTGGGCAAGTTGTCATCTCACTACCTAGTTGATGAGTTCTCCATCATTGGAGTTCCGATCTATGAGACCCTCACTGACCTTTAAGAATGGGACTCTGAAATGCCTTGCTATAATGTAACTGTGGCTACAAATGCATGACGTCCCTCCATTTATTGTCTGTAGGACTGAGGGTACCTTTACATGCCGCTACTGGTGGGTGGATACAACCAGCTACATGCGACAAATGTAGCTTGCATCGGCAATATACCCCGTAGTAGCGGCATGTGAAGACGGTAGTAGCCACCCGGCAGTAGCAGCACCTGTTTCCGAGCACTGCCCTGAAACAGGTGGCTACACAGCTGATTGTAGCGACCTGTATCGGCGTGTAAAGAAGCAACAGAAGGGATGTGTCGACACCAGGCTATGTACCTGGTATGTAGCTGGGGCGTGACACAGGCTCCGGATTACCGCGCTCCATCAGCGATCATTGGAGGAAGCTCCTGCATTACGATTGGTAGACGCTGCAAAGGGAGGCATATTTAAGGAGCTGACCAGTCACACTACACAATTGCTCGAGCGTCATGTATTAAACAGCCTCCTGCGATGCCTGGCCAATCATGATGTCCTTGCTTTGTCCTATCAGCGTACGGACGTCTCGTAATCCACAATTGTGGCACGCCTATGTGCTGTCCCTGCTGCACCAGGTCCGCCCATATTAGCTTGTTGTAGCGGTGTGTAAATGAGGTAAGATGAGCTACAGAAGGTAACTTGTGGCACCCGGCGGTGTATCCAGAGATAGATGTAACCTAGCATAGCGCAACTTGTGGCGGCGTGTAAAGATGGTGCGATTACCGTTTGCAACCATTTGTGCGTGCTCGTGCACATGAAGTAGCTGGTTGTATCCACCCGCCAGTAGCGGCATGTAAAGGTACCCTGAGAGAGATAACAGTGAGGGCAGTGTGATCACTGCCATCTTGTGCCCGTACGTTCTGACTGGCTGAAAGTGAGAAGTTAAGCCCTTGGTCCGTTTTTGGCTTCATTTTTGTCATTTTTTTTTCTAAGTCCAAAAACTGACAGAAAAACGGATTGGATGTAATAAACACCCTGTCAGTTTTTTTCTGGACCTCAAAACATTGCTCTGTCCATTTTTGAGCCAAAAACGTTGCTAGCAACGTTTTTGGCATCAGTTAAAAAACGCATGCGTTTTTTTAACATGGGGCCCTATGGGAAACGCATGCGTTAACGCATGGCACATATAGGCACCTGCGTTAACGCATATCCGTTTTTAATGAAAAAATGACTAAGTCCAAAAACGTCAGAGGTGCAGGAGGCTCAAAAAGCACCCTATAAAAAACGGATTGGTGATGAAAATCACTTCCAAAAACGGACTTTTATGTGTGACCCCAGCCTAAGTCTAAAAAACGTCCAGGGGTGTAGGAGACTCAAAAAGCACACAAAAAAAACAGATTGGTCATGGAAATCACTTCCAAAAACGGATTTCTTATGTGTGACCCCAGCCTAAGTTGAGTACTGTAGTTTCCACTTTATGGTTTGTTAGTGTTTGCAAATCTGCAAATCACTAAGTCCTGAAAGTCAACAGACAAGTCATCCTTTAGTTGTATTTGAAATGTAGTTGAGTAGTGTTCAGTCTTTGATACACCAGTGGTTGTAAACCTGCAAATTCATGAAAGTTAACATTCAAGTCATCCTATGGTGTGGTTGAGATGTAGTTGAGTAGTGTCCAGTCTATGGTCCACGAGTGGTTGCAAAACTGCAAATTCATGAAAGCCAACATACAAGTCATTCTCATGGTGTGGTTGAGATGTAGCTGAGTAGTGTCCAGTCTTTGGTTCAGCAGTGGTTTCAAAACTGCAAATCTAAATCATGTCCTGACAGTTAGGCTGGGTCACATTTGTGTTGTGACCCTAGCATGATGCAAGTGCTAAAAACGTAGAAATTTCCCCCACAACCCATAGCGTTAACACTATGCGCTGCCGGACAACGCAGCCAATAGTAACCTGATGTGTACCTTAGCAGTCGGCCACACACAAAACTCCAGAATGTGCGCTTTTGGACGGGTGCACAGAAAACGCTGCAGACAGCGTTTCCTGTGCGCTGTTGTAAAACGCACATCGATGGGGCTTTGTGTGGGGAAGGCTGCTAAGGTAAACACTATAGGGTTGCCTGGCAGCTCATAGCGTTAACGCTATGTGCTGTGGGGTAAATTTCTAAATTATTTTTAACAGTTCCATCAGGCTAGGGTCAAAACGCAAATGGACTGGGTAATTGTAGCTGATCAGAAACTAGAGTTGCATGGGCAGCACATATAAAATGGTCTACTGTATGTTCTACTGTTCAAGACATTGACATAAGCAAGCCTTATACAAAAGACCATATCTGTGATAAGGCCACCAGATTTCCTGTGACTCATTTTACGTTTCCCATTCATCTCTTTCATCTCATTTGAGTAGACCATTTTAGTAGAAGACCACTTTTCAGTGAAACTTGTAGGTTCGCCTCAAAAAAGTCTCCTTTTACGGTAAAGTTCTCGAAAACCCTTTACTTTATCCTCATCTGAACCAATGTAGCAGAAAGACAAGATGTCATGTAAGTAAGTTTTGCAGATGTTTAATGATTTTATGTAATCATAAAAATTCTAGTATAACATAATAAATCTTTCTTCTCAATTAATGTGAGTTAATAAATCTGAGAATACCTAGCCGGGTCTATGTTCTTTTTAGGAACATTCGCAATGTCTACAGATTCTCTGTGGGGCTGTATCTGTTGAAGCCAGTAATGAGATTACTTGCCATTACTTTCAGGCCCTATAGCGATCCCAGGCTTCCTTTTTACAAGCCTGATATAGAAAGCTTTATGGAATTAGAGGCAACCAAACTGCATTTGCAACACAATTAATAAGAACATTTTCATTGGACAAGGTCTTAAATCCATTATATATAGAAAACTTAAATATATATTGCGAATATCTACAATGAAGATTTCATGTTTTCTACTTCATTTTCAATTTCGTTCATAAATATAACCTAGATACATGACAATAAAGCAATATCTTTGCAAAAATTTTAAGGCCTTCCAGCCAAAATTGTATGGAACTCTAAGTCCCTTGCCAGTATCGCATGATCAAGTCTTGAGAAGTTTGGACCGTATTGACACTTGCCTTAGGGTCTTTCACATCAGCGGTTTACGCTGATGTGCGGCAGATATGTGTATCTGCCTAAACAGCACGACTTGTAGACCTGACCTGGGAAAAGCCCCATGTATTGTCTGACATCGGAGGCTTTGCGATACGTGCGGCAAGTGCGTTTCTCCGGTTCATGGCAGATTCCGGCACCAGGCAGCCACAAAAAATAAAGCCGGCGCTTTGCAGCCAGACAATGCTTGGGGCTTGCCAGACCGGGCCGCAAATCGGCCATTAGGCGGCAGATCCGGAAGATGCAGCTCCACCTCCGGATTGCCGCACATCAACGTAAACCGCTGATGTGAATGGAGCCTTAAACTTAGAAAAATGCAATATTTTTCCGGGAGATGCAGAAATCCCAAAGTGTAGCAGAAACGAGATAACACTCACCATAAAAACCTTTTGCTTTATCTCTTCTGGGTAAAGACAAACAAGGGTGATGGAGGGAAGGTGAGAACACAACGACGACAGCGGCTGTTTCGCACCCAACTGGTGCTTCCACAGGTCCTGACCTTTTCATGGTGAGTGCCATCTTTTTTCTGCTACTCTGTTGGATTTACGCACTGTCTGTACTTAGAGCGAAAGCACCAGCTGAACCTGATATATGACCCCATTGTGTCAGATGCAGAGCACGCATATACAGACCTCTAGTGGTGCCCGGAGCTCTAACTACATCTTTTCTTACTTTATGGTACTTTAATTTGAAATATTTTGGGGGGAAATATGTAAATCATCCAAGATTCATCTACACAGATATTGAACGAGATGAAAATGCAAGAAGGTGTGAACTTGTGTCCTGCAGAACTGGAAAAATCAAGATTAAAATAGTGTTGCATTTGCAAAAAGCCTGTAACATGTCCTTAACATTTTATTGAATACTGGAAAAGCTTTAAAAAGCATATAAACAATGGTGGATAGCGTACGTCAGTGCTTCTCAAGCTGTGAGGCGTACTCCTAGTTGTCGCTAAGGTATAGCTGAAGGAATAGTTTTAAGTGCAAAGAGCTCATGCTGACTTTTATGTGGCTACTCCAGTGTCTGATTAAGTAATAATATAGCTTGTCATTGTGCATTTTTTATAATGGATTTAGGAGAAACATATATTGAGTTTTGGTCAGGTCATATCATGTTCTTATTGGCAAGGCTCCAATAGAAAAACATTGAGAAGATGTTAGAGGCTGCAGAAGACTTGAGACTGGGGCGCCGCTTCCCCTTAGTGCAAGCACGAGGATGACCCTAATCATCCTTCCAGAGCTGCAATGCATGGCTCCGATCAAACCATATTCATGGCTGCAAATGGCACAGTCACAGGCCAGACCCAAATCCCAATGAGAACCCGTGACATGACATGAAAATTGCTGATCACAGATGTCCCCATCCAATTTCACGGAGCAAGAACTGGTGTGCAAAGAAGCAGGAGCAAAAATGTCACCTGTAGATGCGCGAAGCAGGAGAGAGACCGACCCTAAAAGACTTGCAGCAGTAATTGCAGCAAAAGGTGATCCTACAAAGTATTGACTGATCGCACATGAGCGTCACAATTTTAAAATGTATATTTGAAGCGTAAATGAAATGCCTTTCCACTTCACAGATACTTTCTGCTTAGTGTCACATAAAATACCAATACTTGGTATGAATATGTTCTTTCCACTTCAGAATTATAACCCCAACAGAGCTCACTGGAGGCTTCAGTAGTTTGCAAATTTTGCTGTAACCAATGCCGCCAGTATGCTTTGCAAGTTATGAAAGTCCTGAGACGGCTCACTGCTTTTACCCATCATGAGATGTTTCTTGTGTGGCTCTTGGTAATGAGACACCTCTTTGTCGACCATCAGTTGAAGCTAATATTATTATCACTTATGGCCACTTTACACGCGGCTACATTTCTAGCTTATCCACAGGTAACTTATGATTTCACTGCAACCAGTAAGTTACCTGTGGATAAGCTAGAAATGTAGCCGCGTGTAAAGTGGCCATAAGTGATAGGATTATTTTCTAATTACTGATACATTTCATCTGGGTCATGACTTTCCATAACTTTTTTCCATCTCGCTTCTTTTTATTCTTCACGTGTTCAATGTGTTTTCCCTGTGTTATTTCTTATTATTAGTCCAATCAACAGGTAGAAAGGAAAGTGGAAAAACGAAACTGTGCTTCCGCTCCAAATAAGACGATCAATCCAATTTCTTTATATGGTATAATAAAGAAATTTGTTTGATCATCTTATTTGGAGCAGGAGCGTAGTTCGTTTTTCCACTTTCCTTTCTACCTGTTGATTGGATTTATTACCCGTGGGAGGACTGTTGTACACCGAACAATACTGATATCATGGATATCGCATGCTTGGACAGGGGTTGTGATGGATCACAACCTCCACAGGTGAGCCTGTATACCATTCCTATACTATCATTGTCACCCAGATAATACACTATTGTTGTCAAGCGCTTTAATTTTCTGAGATGATGACCTTTGGGCTTCCATAATCATCAACATTAACATAAATAAACACATGAAATAGATCCCTGTGTGTAATGACTCTATAAAATATATGGGTTTCACTTTTTGTATTGAATTACTGAAAAAAATTACTTTTTGATGATATTCTAATTCATTGAGAAGCTCCTGTATATATATTATAAAATTTTGAAATAATGCATATTTCACATTTTCGGTTAGAACAATAAACCTCATTTCAATCCTGAAATATTACTGTGTCCATCAGTTATTACATATATCACACTGAAATAGCTGGTGCAAAAAAACAATTTTAAACAAAAAAAAAAGAGTAAGATTAAGAGGGGTGCCCAAACTTTTTCATATGACTGTATGTATATATATATATATATATATATATATACAGTATATATATACAGTACAGACCAAAAGTTTCGACACACCTTCTTATTCAAAGAGTTTTCAGTATTTTGTCTTATGTCTTATATTCTATGTTTCTTCCAAGTAGCCACCTTTTGCTTTGATTACTGCTTTGCACACTCTTGGCATTCTCTTGATGAGCTTCAACAGGTAGTCATCGGAAATGGTCTTCCAACAGTCTTGAAGGAGTTACGAGAGATGCTTAGCACTTGTTGGCCCTTTTGCCTTCACTTTGCGGTCCAGCTCACCCCAAACCATCTCGATTGGGTTCAGGTCTGGTGACTGTGGAGGCCAGGTCATCTGGCGTAGCACCCCATCACCATCACACCTCCTCCTCCATGCTTCACGGTGGGAACCAGGCATGTAGAGTCCATCCATTCACCTTATCTGCGTTGCACAAAGACACGGTGGTTGGAACCAAAGATCTCAAATTTGGACTCATCAGACCAAAGCACAGATTTCCACTGGTGTAACGTCCATTCCTTGTGTTCTTTAGCCCAAACAAGTCTCTTCTGCTTGTTGCCTGTCCTCAGCAGTGGTTTCCTAGCAGCTATTTTACCATGAAGGCCTGCTGCACAAAGTCTCCTCTTAACAGTTGTTGCAGAGATGTGTCTGCTGCTAGAACTCTGTGTGGCATTGACCTGGTCTCTAATCTGAGCTGCTGTTAACATGCGATTTCTGGGGCTGGTGACTCGGATGAACTTATCCTCCGCAGCAGAGGTGACTCTTGGTCTTCCTTTCCTCATGTGAGCCAGTTTCTTTGTAGCACTTGATGGTTTTTGCAACTGCACTTGGGGACACTTTCAAAGTTTTACCAATTATTCGGACTGACTGACCTTCATTTCTTATAGTAATGATGGCCACTCGCTTTTCTTTACTTAGCTGCTTTTTTCTTGCCATAATACAAATTCTATCAGTCTATTCAGTAGGACTATCAGCTGTGTATCCACCAGACTTCTGCACAACACAACTGATGGTCCCAACCCCATTTATAAGGCAAGAAATCCCACTTATTAAACCTGACAGGGCACACCTGTGAAGTGAAGACCATTTCCGGTGACTACCTCTTGAAGCTCATCAAGAGAATGCCAAGAGTGTGCAAAGCAGTAATCAAAGCAAAAGGTGGCTACTGTGAAGAACCTAGAATATAAGACATATTTTCCCATTTTCACACTTTGTTATTAATTATATAATTATGTGATAATTCATAGTTTTGATGACTTCAGTGTGAATCTACAATTTTCATAGTCATGAAAATACAGAAAACTCTTTGAATGAGAAGGTGTGTCCAAACTTTTGGTCTGTACTGTATACATATTTTTTGTACATATATATATATATATATATATATATATACAATAGACATAAAAACATAGGAATTATATTTATAGATTTTCTTGTCTAGTGGAGGATCTCTGTCTGGAAGCTTTTCCTAAGTGTACAGACTCTTCCAAGTTTGAGAAGTAAGAGGAAATATGCAAGTTTATTCTTGGCATGGTCTTCTGCCGCTCGCCGTGCCACCGTGACCTTACTTAACATTATTTGCTATGCGACAATAAACCATGCAGTGAAGGGCAGCATAGTTAAACGCTCCTTTTTAACTCTAGTACAAAGTTCTCCATGCATAAACTCCAAGCACTAACTCCTCGATAGGGAATGCAAATCAAAAAAGCCCCCTTTCGATTCCGAAGAAGAGTTTAGTTAAAAAAATTGCATTTGCTTCCTTGCCCTGACAATATACTTCACTGTCAAGGATTCCAGAGGTTTAATTTCCAGAAAGCACCGTAGAAAAATAGGTCTACGGGAACCTTATAACTCAACCCCGACCGAGGAGACTGCGGTCTTATTTCTGCATTTCATCTTCCTTTGGGTCGTGTTCCGCAGACAGAATCCTGGACGGCATTTCATCAAGATATAAATGGTTTTTTATGTCAATAAATGGGAGTTTAATTATTAAATATCGCTTAGTAGGGAGAATTTTCGAAGCCAAATCCACAATATATTTCCTTTTGTATTACGTAATAAACATTAGAGCCAAGAATAATCACAAGATACAATGACTCAACTGGGCATAAGCTTACGAAGCCAATAGAGTAGACCGCTGCGTCATAATAAGATGATACATAATACAGGTCTTTCCACTTAGACGCGCAAAAAAGTAAATACAACGAGGCAGAATTATGTCAATATTAACCCTTCATTAGAATAAATTGAGATATTCATTGGGCTTTCCCAAGTTTTATTATTCATCATGGTATTTCGCGAATTTGCATTACTCCTAGTGACTACTGTATTGCTACATCTCTAATGAGGCAATCTATCATATCTCACAAAATGATTCTGACTTGCAATGTAAACTTGTGAAGAAAGCTGTCACGCGTTGACTCCTTTGTAGTCCATGAGTGCTGCTGTGATTAAACTGAGTTTTTTTCTTCCTTTAGTCTATGTTTCTTCCTTTAGTCTATGCTGTGTGCAGATCTGCAGGTGGAGGGGTGAATCATAGCCTTCAGGTGGAGGTGGAAGGGTGTGTCTTAGTATTCAGATCTTACTCCCCCGCCTTGAAGTAGTTCCACTTCCCTCCGCCAGGTGTCACAGATAGAGTTCATTTTTATTTGGACCCCATGCAGTTAAGTCGTGCTATGCTGAGCTGTGTTGATTCTGCCATTGCCTTCCATAGAAGCTGATGGATTTTCCTGGTCTGTGGGTGGAGGTAGGGGCTCTTAGCCTAGGACTGACCAGGAGCAAAGGGCTAGGGTGGTGACCCAGACCTCCCCACCATTTGGGGTACCTCTGGGAACAGGGTGAGTTAGGGAACTCCTGTCTAAGGGTCAGACTACCTCCCCTAAACGCCTTTCACGTCTTACCTTCCTGCTACATGATTTACTATCCGCTATGCCACCCCGTGATAAAAGCGAAGCACTACTGATGACTTTTGTGGGGTGCACAGGTAGGTTTCCAAACTTTTGACCATGAACCAAATATACAAGTCACTCCTGTATAAGGTGAACTAAATTACCATTTTATTTATCGTAATTGCTCAGTGTAGGTAAAATAAATGTTTCGGTCAAACAACGACCCTAATTAGTAACTTGGCACTGTTGCGTATATTGTGTGGATCTGATTACAATGTGGATTGTACCGCAATAATGGCACTTGTACTTATAGATCTCCATATATTTATCATCTTGGGAAGGTAGATAGCAGTGCCCGCTGCTATTGTTGTCGCCATCAATAGCGACGGACATCGTTATATACCTTCTCAGGATGAGAAATATATGAAAATCTATAAGTACTGGCGCCATTATTGTGGTACAACCTGCTTTATACACACATTATACACAATAGTGCCAAGTTATTGATGAAGGTCGTTGTTTGATGGAAAGTTTTTTGCCTACACTGAACCATAATAAAATGTTTATTTAGTTCCATTATATGGGAGTGCCTCGTATATTACAATTTAAATGAACAGATTTAAGCCCCAATTTGATAATTTGCAAAATTTTGCATAACTTTGTGTAGCACAAATATGATAGGACTTTTCATGTTTTCACGACTGTTTTGTCCAGCTCTGTTAACATGGGTGAAGCTGGGGCAGGACGGGAGCAAAACTGGAGCATGACACCACAGCTTGTCTAATTCACAATAAGCTTTGGCATACCTTCCTCCAGAATTCTCACTCAAGTCCCTAAATGGTGAACACCCATTATCAGATGCATTGATTCATTACGAAGCCTCATACTAAATCAGAATAATGGACAAATTCCCAATGGATCTAATGTGTCTCGACATTTTTTAAGGTACGTGCTGGGAATGCAGATAATTTTGAATTTTTTGGCATCAAAAGGGTGAACAAACCTAAAAGGGGATGAGACTGGAGAAGGAGGTTACTAAACCGGGGAGCATATTGGATCCTGATGCTGGAAAGCTTCAATCCCAGAGGTTTGGATAAGCGCTCGGATCTAATACTTCATTATTGAGTTAAACAATCCATATATAATGTGATTTGTAATTTTGTATTACTGTTTTTAATTGTGCTTATCATGTATTATTATTTATTATTTAATTATATTATTTAATTATATATTAATAATAATATAAACTCTTATTCTTGTCACATGATGCAAAGGCGACTATTCCATATGGGTTTAAGGTTATGAGTAAGAGGGATTGTCCTCAAATGTGTAAATCGAAGTTATGGTTTACTCCGCCTTGTTCAAATGAGCACCCTGTTTTTCCATGTTTTTACCGATTTGAAGGAATGAAATCGAGATTTTACCCGATGTGCTAGATCGCTTGCATTTCTTTGAATAAAACAGAAGTGTCTGATTTCTACACACCCACTCATTAAGACTGGCTTGAACAATTCCACTATTGCTAAATCAAGATCTTACATTTCTGTTAAAAAAGGGGAGGGCTAACACTTTACCAGGGGCGGACCAACTGTGGTGCAGCTGGTTCAGCTGCACCAGGGCCCTGACCGGCTAGGGGGCCCTCAAGCCTGCGGGGGGGCCCCCAGCCAACCCCCATGTCCCTGTGTCAGAGGAGAGGGGGTTAACTGAGGGAAGCTTCCTGCCTCCCTCGGCTGATCCCGCCCCTCCTCTCCTCTGCCGCACCGACTCCCAGGACTGCGCGGCCTGGCGCAGGTAGGAGAAGCAGCAGCTATATTCCCCCCCCCCGCTCCTCGCCTACATCCACTAGCACCCCCCGCTCCCATCAACTGCTGCACCAGGGCCCTCTTGGCACAAAGTCTGCCACTGCCCTTTACAAATACCTCAAGAGGTTCTACATTGAGGTTTTATCAATGGGTGATTCCTGTGGATCTTGTAAACAAACCCATTTTACCAATTTGGTTAACAGACATGCAGTCAATGCCAAATCAGCAGTCCCTCTTATTTCCCCCATGTGGAAGTAAAATGCCTAGGTAAACTCAATGTGACCATGACACATTATATATAAAAAACGTACATGTTGGGGAATGAATTATGCAAATTGCCTCTTCTGTGAGGAAGAGGACTTGAACTCTAATGTCATGTATTGGAAGTAGAAATCCTACAAATCAATATTGACCCTAAAATGAGCTTGGCCATATAACTTACGATATAAGTCAAACCAGAATCTCAATTTGCAGACATGGTGCTTTGGGGTATTGCTCCTCTTGATTGCAAAGTATGAGATCTGATTTGGCTGGGTGAAAGGCTAAGACTGTGATCTAAGGGTTAAGATTTCTCGCTCTGGAGAGTAACAAGCCTGATTTGACATGCCAGTATGAAAAACTTAAATGTCTTTTATGCTCCTCTGGAAAGTTAAATATAAAAATTGTCTCTTCAGAGGAAGTACACTTAAACTCTAGTGCCACCTATTAGACCATTGTCTTAAAAGGCCCATTAAAGGTGGGGACCTCTTATAGGTTTATTTGAATCCAGGAGCTTTCAGGAGAACTTAGGGTGCGTGCACACGATCAGTATATGCAGCGTTTTGGAGAAATACCATCCTCACTACGCTTAACCCCCTGCAGCGTGTTTGGAGCTGCGGTACGGGTTGCCGGAGTCCGCTCCTCCTCCGCATGTTCATTTCATGCTGCGGAGTCGGAAGCGGCTGTCATCAGGTGACTGCAGGGAGAAGCCACCCTGCACCCACCGCACATGGTGAGTACAGGACGGCTGCCGTCTCCCTGCGGCCACCCACAGCTTCACTCAGGTCCGGAGGAGCTACGTTCAACATGCAGCTCCTCCGGACCGTGAGCACACTGGCATTCAGGTGTGATCAGGCTGAAAAGGCATCCAACCACACCCGAGTTTGTGCAATCGCAGCAGTATTATGCCTGATCCAAGTGTCAGATAGGGCAAAAACACATCCGGGTTTTTTTTTTGCCTGATCTGTCAGAAAGTTGGAACTTTACATAGGACACGCCTAATGGGAATGTGTTGGAAGGGGATCTGGGCATGCTCAGTGTGAAAGCTGGGATCCAGCCTGTCCAGCCCCATTGAAGCCCATTCTATTGTTGGCTTCACTGTGCCGCATCCGGTGACTTCAGGCTTTTTAACCAGCCACAAAATTTGTTAGGATCCGGCGGAAAACCATATGGACCTGCGTCCAATTCTAAGTCCATGAAGAAAGGCCTGATCAGGTAGCACCAGGTTTCAGCTAGATTAGGACGCTGGCTAGGAAAACCAAGCGTGACCCACCCTTACAATCAGCAAGACACAAAGCCAATGTTGACCACTGCACATCTACTGTCTCAATAGATACATTTATTTCTTCTGCAGGAGATCATATGAAGATATACTTCAAATAATGTATCAACCATGAAAGCATACCGATATAATATATACCTGGAATTGCTTCCCACATGTCAGACCTGCTATTTTCAAATGTCACATATGAATCTCACACAGCACAGAGCAAACAAAAGCTCCAAATCTACACTGCTAATTCTGCGCATACGTCCAATTGCTTTAAATTGCTCTATTTTCCTAAGCTGGAGTGTGAAATTACTCTCAGTCACAAAAGTTATTTTTTAGCATTAGGAAATCAGTTTATGGGCATACAGCAAATGTAAAATAGAATATGCACTGAAGGAAAAATTCAGAATTCAGTTATGATAGCTGGACCAGAAATTTTAAAGAGCTGCTAAGCCGAAAATACAAGATTCTTGTTTTAAAAATACAATATCATTGCAAGAATGAACACAAAACAATTGGCTACTAAAAAACTATTTCCCAAATACATATCTGCCCTATATTGGGATTTATTTATGGCCAGTTTTCCCTTTAGTTTCATGGATTGACTCTTGCAATGAAGGACACACATGGCCATAGAGCATAAGTAGGTCTATAGTGCCATGTGTTTACTTTTGGATCCATCTTGTCTCTATCTCGTCTAAGGCTGCCCCCCTGAGTGCTCAATCCCCTGTGCTTTGCCTCTCTCCCTTGTGCATTCTCCCTCCTGTGGTGTTCATATATGATAGTGGCGTGAGTAAGTGCGCGTGCGTGCACTGGGTCACACCAACTTGATCTTGTATACCCAGGTGTCCAAAGATGGCAGGCTACTTGAGTAAGTGCACATGCGTGCCAGCCAGCACATTACTCAGGTGGTGATGTGTCAGCGGCTGCTGCTGGCGGTGGTTGTGGGTGGCAGTGGGATGGTGGTGGTTGCAGGCAGCTGTAGCACCACTGGCAGCACTGTGCAATGTGCCAGTGCCACCAGCGGGTGCCATATTTGCACATCTATCACTCTCTGCCCCTCTGTGCTCTCTCTGCCCCCTATGTGCTCTCTCTGCCCTCTCTGTGCTCTCTCTGCCCCCTCTGTGCTCTCTCTGCCCCTATGTCCTCTCTCTGCCTCCTATGTGCTCTCTCTGTCCCTATGTGCTCTCTTGCCCCTCTGTGCTATTCCGCCCCCTATGTGCTCTCTCTGCCCCCTATGTGCTCTCTCTGCCCCCTATGTGCTCTCTCTGCCCCTCTTTGCTTTCTCTGCCCCCTCTGTGCTCTCTCTGCCCCTATGTCTCTCTCTGCCCCCTCTGTGCTCTCTCTGCCCCCTATATGCTCTCTCTGCCCCTCTGTGCTATCTCTGCACCCTCTGTGCTATCTCTGCCCCCTATGTGCTCTCTCTGCCCCCTATTGCTCTCTCTGCCCCCTCTGTGCTCTCTCTGCCCCCTCTGTGCTATCTCTGCCCCCTATGTGCTCTCTCTGCCCCCTATGTGCTCTCTCTGCCCCCTCTGTGCTCTCTCTGCCCCCTCTGTGCTTCTCTGCCCCTCTCTGTGCCCCCTATTCTCTCTCTGCCCCCTCTGTGCTATCTCTGCCCCTCTGTGCTATCTCTGCCCCCTATGTGCTCTCTCTGCCCCTGGCCTCTTGCTTTTTCTGCCCCCTATGTGCTCTCTGCCTCCTGAGCACTTCTTTGCCTTCTGTGCAAATATGGCTGAAGAAGCACAATTTGACCAAAGAGGATGACAGAGGCCACAGGAAGATTATGTAAGTAGGTATAATAAACTACTTCATATGGAAAGTGTTTCAAGAACGTTTGTGTATTTTTGTCAACGGTTATTGGAAAAAAGGGGTCTGCCGTGGGGTCAAACCTTATGCCTTCAGTGCCCATGAAATATACAGTTACCATTTATTTCCTACTTTGTTATTACAAAGTATGAAAAAGAGGATTTTAGAATTTATGGGATCCATTTCAGTGCTACTTTATGATTATTAGACAATCTCTTTGTGATGTTTTTATCGAAACGTTAGACCTTCATCAGACAAAGGATTGCACAAAAAATAACTCAGCTTTAAAGGCAGAATAACAACACCTCCATTATTGTACTTTTGCAGATAATCTAATTGTTTGATGAAGGTCTGAAGTCTGGATAAAAATGTCGCTGTAAATATTTGTGCATTGTCTGTTAAAATATCTTCGTATTAATATTAGAACACATGAATGATTAGCTTTTTTTCAAATTAATTAGGATAGCAAAAGAGGGAAAAATGATGGCCAAAAATGTTTGTGGGCAATTAACCCCATCCTTGTCATCTTTTTACTATAGACCATTGTCTTCCACAATCACACAAACTAACACAAAATAAATTCAGGTGTAAGGCATTCTGTGGATGTAATGATCTACTATATAAAAGCCCTATCCAGTCATCCTGTCTGGGTGTCTGTTTGTTGCAAAAATAGAGATAGGGGAGAGCCAGCACAAGAGTAGAGAGCGTGCAGAAGGTGGAGAGACAGCACAAGGAAAGAGAGAGCAACCAGACTGGAGAGCCAGTACAAGGGCAGAGAGAGTTCACAAGGGGAGAGACAGAACAAGAAAGATAGAGAGTGTACAAGGGGAGAGACAGCACAAGGAAAGAGAGAGCACAGGAGGAGAGACAGTACAAGAAGAAGAAAATGCACTGTAGTGGGAGACATCAGAAGGGAAAAGAGCGAACATTGGGTGAGAGACAGCACAAAAGGAGAGAGAGCATAGGGAGAGACAGCACAATGAGAGAGTGCACAGGGGAAACAGTGCACAGGGGAGAGACAGCACAAAAAGAGAGAGCACACAGGGTGAGATGAGAGAGACAGCCAAGGGAGAGAGAGTACACAAGAGGAGAGGTAGCATAAGGGGAGAGAAAACACAGGGGGAGAGAGAGCACAAGGAGTGAGAGCGCACAGGGGAAAAAAAGTACACAGGGTCAAGAGACAGCACCAGAAGAGAATGTACAGGGGAAGAGAGATAGTTCAAGAGGAGAAAGAGTGCACAGAAGAAACAGACAGTGTACAGGGGGAAGACAGCATAAAAGGAGAGAGAGTGCACACAGGGGGAGAGACAGAACAAGGGGATAGAGAGTACACAAGTGGTAGAGACAGCACAAATTGATAAAGGGCACACAGCGGGAATAGAAAGTGCACAGGGGAAACAAAGAGTGCACAATGGGGGCGAGACAGCACAAAGGGAGAAAGCACCTAGAGGGAGAGAAAGCACGAGAGTAGAGAGAGTGCATTAGGAGGAAAGACAGCACAAGGGGAGAGAGACCACATGGGAACAGAGACAGCACAAGGAAAGAGACCGTGCACAGGAGTGAGAGAAAGCAACAAGAGGAACACAGAACGTACAGGGGAGAAACAACACAAGGGGAAACAGAGGGCATAGGGGCTGGTGAGAAGCAACAGTGCCTGCCAAGTCATGGTCACCCCGTGCCGCAGCGAGCTCCCCCACCCTCCTCAGTGGCACTGTGATTAGTCGCAGGAGTAGTTGGACTAATATATAATCGCACACGTTCTAAAATTGCCTGATGCGATAGAATTAGGCCCCTGTCTAGTTACATATTTAGTTAATTATTTTTAGCTCAATTAGTTAATCCTGCAGGCATTTGTAATAGAGGTGAGTTAACCCTTGGAAGCTCAAGTTTTGTGGATCAGCCGGACTTCATAAAAAGTTCTGTTCTGGACCCAAACTTGATCCGAATCTCATTACCCACTACACCCGATAACTCTGAATTTACTACCATGCAGTCGTTCAAAGACTGCAAGCGGCTCGCGTTGGTCCAGGCACGAGTGTACCTGAGCACTGAGTGTACCTGAGCATTCAGTGTACCTGAACACCGAGTGTACCTGAGCACTGAGTGTACCTGAGCACCAAGTGTACCTGAGCACCGAGTGTACCTGAGCATTCAGTGTACCTGAACACCGAGTGTACTGAGCACTGAGTGTACTGAGCACCAAGTGTACCTGAGCACGAGTGTACCTGAGCACCGAGTGTACCTGAGCACAGAGAGTACCTGAGCACACAGTGTATCTGAGCACCGAGTGTACCTGAGCACTGAGAGTACCTGAGCACTGAGAGTACCTGAGCACCGAGTGTACCTGAGCACCCAGTGTACCTGAGCACCGAGTGTACCTGAGCACTGAGAGTACCTGAGCACTGAGAGTACCTGAGCACCTAGTGTACCTGAGCACCGAATGTACCTGAGCACTCAGTGTACCTGAGCACTGAGAGTACCTGAGCACTGAGTGTACCTGAGCATCGATGTACCTGAGCACTCAGTGTACCTGAGCACTGAGAGTACCTGAGCACCCAGTGTACCTGAGCACTCAGTGTACCTGAGCAACCAGTGTACCTGAGCACCAAGTGTACCTGAGCACCGAGTGTACCTGAGCACCAAGTGTACCTGAGCACCAGTGTACCTGAGCACCCAGTGTACCTGAGCACCGAATGTACCTGAGCACTGAGTGTACCTGAGCACCAGTGTACCTGAGCACTGAGTGTACCTGAGCACTGTGTACCTGAGCACCCAGTGTACCTGAGCACCGAGTGTACCTGAGCACTGAGTGCACCTGAGCACTGACAGTACTGAGCACTGAGAGTACTTGAGCACCAAGTGTACCTGAACACCAGTGTTCTCGAGCACCGAGTGTACCCAAACTTGATCGAATCTCATTACCTACTACACCGATAACTCTGAATTTACTCCCCGTGCAGCCGTTCAAATGACTGCAAGCGGCTTACGTTGGTCCAGGCACACCAGTGTACCTGAGCACTGAGTGTACCTAAGCACCAAGTGTACCTGAGCACCCAGTGTACCTGAGCACCCAGTGTACCTGAGCACTGAGAGTACCAGAGCACCCAGTGTACCTGAGCACCCAGTGTACCGGAGCACCAAGTGTACCTGAGCACCGAGTGTACCTGAGCTTTGAGAGTACCCGAGCACCCAGTGTACTTAAGCACCCAGTGTACCTGGCACCAAGTGTACCTGAGCAACCAAGTGTACCTGAGCACCGAGTGTACCTGAGCACCCAGTGTACCTGAACACCAATGTCCCGAGCAGCCAGTGTTTCTGAGCACTGAGTGTACCTGAGGACCCAGTGTACCCGAGCACCAAGTGTACCTGAGCATCGAGTGTACCTGAGCACTGAGTGTACTGAGCACCCAGGGTACCTGAGCACTGAGAGTATCTGAGCACCCAGTGTACCGAGCACCGAGTGTACCTGAGCACTGAGAGTACCTGAACACCATGTTCCGAGCATCCAGTGTTCCCGAGCACCGAGTGTACCTGAGCACCCAATGTACCTGAACACCAATGTTCCCGAGCAGCCAGTGTTCCAGCACCGAGTGTACCCGAGCACCCAGTGTACCTGAACACCAAGTTCCCGAGCAGCAGTGTACCCGAGCACCAGTGTACCTGAACACCAATGTTCCCGAGCAGCCAGTGTTCCCGAGCACCCAGTGTACCAGATCACTCAGTGTACCGGCCCGAGTGTACCTGAGCACAGCTATCCTTGCTCCAGTGGTTTCCGTACGTAATTGACCTGAACACCAAACCCCAACACTGAAACTCTGTGTAAAGTTTGCTCTCGGTACGAGCACATAACTAACGTTTGCCCGGCCATCCTTGGCTTTAATAAGAGAATTCATTTTTTCACCAGGCATCAGATTATCTAACAATAAAACAATAAAAACAAGTTCAGCTCCGAAGTGGTTAATGCATCTAAAAAAATGAGCTTGTGTTGTTCCATGTTGGATATTGTGTATTCGACACCGAAATAGAAGTATTAAATGAATTAATGGCAGGTAGACAAAATAAGTGTATAATCCAAACTGTCTGCTTTAATAACCCAAAATCTTTGACTTCTCAAAGTGTCAGCTTAAAAACGTATAATTACAGAGAATATAAATACACAAGCTCAGGCTGGAAAAGATTATGGCAAACGCGGGAGGAAAAATTAAAAAAGAAAATGTGCCGCCACCAAACGTAATAAATCTCCGCTCCACAGTCACAGGGTTCTAAGCTTCCCTTTGCTGAGGTCGTATTATAAAGTGAGAATTTGATTATGAATCATATTTAAGTTGATGCGTAATACAAACATGACAGGTTCAATGGGTCTAAAAATGAATTATAATAATACAAGGGAGTTACAGCATTTCTGTAACAAAATGTTACTTTGGGCATGAAAAAAACATCAAACCACACAAACCAAAAGCCAGTGGTGTGATAACGGCCGAATCTATCTGTGCTGTGGCTACTGCTACTTACCCACTTAGGTCCAAAGTTTAAGCCTCTCATTGTCATGCTGGGGGGGATGCCGGGGTGCCCAGAAGTAGGAGGGAACTGGGCATAGGGAGTCAGGGGAGCCTCCTCCGGCCCTGATACTGGGGTCCCTGACTCACCCTGATCTCAGAGGTACTTCTAAAGGTGAAGAGGTCCGAACCACCAGCCTAAGTCCCTAACTCCTGAGAAGCCCAGGCATACGCCCCTACCTCCACCCATGGACCACGGAACCCAACAACTTCCAATGGAGAGTAAGGCAGCAGCTCTGGATTAGCATCCGCTCACAACAGGTCACAGTCCAGAAATGAACTGAATCAGCAACATCAGGTGGATGTGAGCTGACCCATTTATGGCCGAGGGGTGGGGAGCAGCCAGCCCAGGCACTCCCCTCAGCTCACCTAAGCATGAGTCATATCCATCACACACACACACAAGTCCGACTGAACCCCCAGGACCTCAACTTCCATGAGTCCACTCATCTGTACATAGTAGTGCTTAGTCAATTGTGTACTTCTATGTATGGAAGAACTGGCTGAGATGACTTCCCGGGCAATGACTGGCTGAGCCATCATTTGACCAATAGCCTTCTAATGTGGGCTGGATCCTCTTTCACCCAGTGATGTTTATTACTCCCTTATTTATCTTTACATATATTTTGCTAATTTTATATAGCATGGCATAGATTAAATATGTCATATATACATATAACCTTACCTTGAGGTTGACGACTTGGATGGTAAATTGTATATCGAATGGCTGCGCGCTGGTCTTTTGTATGACGCTTACATTGTGCCCCGTCCATTTATTTGCCTTAGACAAAGTGTTAGTTCTCCAGTCTGTCCAATAAACATCACTGCCATATAGCGACACGGCAAAAGGGTGGGAAAGGTATTCGTGACCCCGTAAAATTTCCCTCATGGAGGTTCCGTCATAGAGTGCAGAATATATGGCATCTGACCTATATATAACAATAAACATCATCAAATACTCTTCTCCTGTTAGTACAATGAAAAAAAACAATGCTAACCATAAGTTAGAAAGAATATGTTACAATGCATTGGAGTAAATCTAATCATACCTCCAATGATTGATTTAATTGAAACACATAATTGTATATAAAAGATTAAAATGACAAATATCCGCTTTGTACAATTATGAAACAAACATAAAGGTCATTGTAGGAGGAAGCTGACATCAGGGGGTCAATTCCCCTACACTGCCCCCGTTGGAGAAGTGAAGTATTACACAATTCATACTAAACTGAAGGGGTGATATTAACACCACAGCAGAGGAAAACACACAGGCAAGAAAATAGAGTGGGTGCAGGGTGTCAGTCCCATCCAGAAGAGCCCAAAAGTCCCTTTAACCGTTATGAGAAAACCCATACTATTCAAGACTGGGATTGTTGAGGATCCTGCTTGAGCTTCTGGTTATGTCTAATTACACACGTTTCTTTAGTATGTAACAAACAGAACTATATTTGTTGTTGAATTCAAATTTTACAATTTCTAAAGATTAAATAGCAAATTTATAAAAAAATTGCATTGAACATGATTTGCCCTAAATATGTGAGAGTCAAATCAAATTCATGTTGAATTGTTAGGAATTCACTGAACCTGGTGATATAGAACAATTAGTAAATCACCAGTTTACAAAATGGCTTCTTCAAAATGCTGATTATTTTTTGTTTCTTGTAACGGCCTTCAGCCTAATCTCGAGATACGGTAAATTGATGGTTAAAAACTCTGTAAGAAATGATCTAGTGTAGCCTAGATAGGTCTATCTGGGTCTTCTCCAAGCCAAGATATGTCCACCAGGGTCTTCTCCAAGCCTAGATAGGTCACCAGGGTCTTTCCAAACCTAGATAGATCCACCATGGTCTTTACCAGGCTAGATATGTCCACCAGGGTCTTCTCTAACTAGATAGGTCCACCAGGGTCTTTTCCAAGCCTAGATAGGTCCACCAGGGTCTTTCCAAGCCTAGATGTCCACCAGGGTCTTCTCCAAGCCTAGATAGGTCCACCAGGGTCTTTTCCAGCTTAGATATGTCCACCAGGATCTTTCCAAGCCTAGATTGGTCCACCAGGGTCTTTTCCAGGCTTAGATATGTCACCAGGGTCTTCTCCAAGGTCCACAGGGGTCACAGATGCATTCTCCAAGCCTACATAGGTCCAACAAGTTTTCAAGTCTGATGTTCCAGGTCTTCTCAAGTCTAGATTGGTCCACCAGGGTCTTTTCCAAGTCTAAATAAGGGTCCACCAGGGTTTCTCCTTGTTATCTTGATTGTAAGCCATTGGGTTCCTGGTCTTCCTTTTAATCTTGTTCCTTCTATTCTTCCCACCATGATGTCCTTCTCCAGTGATTTCTCTCTTCGTATGATGTGTAGACAAGTCGTATCTTGGTGATCTTTCTCCCAGTGACATGTCGGGCTTAATTTGTTCCAGAATTGATGTGATTGTTCTTCTTGCCATCCATGGTATTGATATCATCCTTCTCCAGCTCCACATTATGAAGGTGTTGCATAGAAGCAGGTGAAAAGAAAGCAGCTGATATTTACCAATAAATCTGGATAGGGAGAAGATGTCACAGCTCACAGTTTGGCCACAGAAATTGGGAGAGAAAGCCATGGGACACTGAACAAACTGTACACATAATGTGTGACAGCAAAGCAGTAAAGATAGTGTCATACATGTTTTTCAAGATAATTGGAGGTTTTCATAAATTAAATTTCTTGGGAAATTTGGCAACAATGACAAATTTTAATTATCTCAGATTCTCTGACCATGGATAGCTTTGAAAAACCGGATTGAATGTGATTTAATGCAATTTAGTAAATTTGTTTCTGTAACAAAATGTGTCCTTTTGGTGGATTTCCTGATGAAGAAGTGGGGAATGCAGCACTCCAAATCAAGTGTCCAAAGTCTTTATTCTACGTGATGATTAAGAGGTAGCCTACACCTCAAACGTGTAAACCGGTGCCCGGTCACCCCACTCCATGTCTGGGACGTTTTGCCTCATTTTTCGAAATATGGAATAAAGACTTTGGAATTAACCAGTTTGGAGCCAGAACCTCTTTCTAACTCGTAAATAGTCATTAAACCAGTTTTTACTCACATTGATCATGGTCTTGCAACAAGTAGACTACATTTTTTAAAGAGAACACCAGTTTTCATATGAGCGGCATCTGGTATTGCAGCTTCTCCTCAATGTCTTCAATGAGGCTCATCTCTAGTATGAGCGGCTCTATCGCTAAAGAGTAAAGACTAAAGACTACATCTTTAGAAAGATAGCACCGTAGCTATCTACAGGTTGTATATGGTATTGTTCCGCCTTATTCAGTAGAAATAAATACCAATACCAGATAAACCAATAGGCAGATCTTCAGTTCTTCCAAAAAAACATCATATGTTGACAGCCTTGGACAACCCTTCAGTTTTCCTATACTTTGACCATCATTGAAAGCCCAAAGGGAGTTTTACCTGGCATCTGTCCAAACGATCCTTCTTTCAAAGTGATCTACAGTCAGACCATTGGGCCACGCTCCACTTTCCATATCTTTGTAGATGATCTTTCTCCCGGCTCCGCTCATCGATACCGACTCGATACGTGGAAAAGTGGCATCCCAGTCCGTCCAAAACAGTATTCTGCATTCAAAGGAGAAAAGAGTGAATAGTAATGTAGAAAAGCAAGATCCGAGAACCTGTGTCTTGTAAACACATAAACTATGTATGACAGAGGCGGTCATTGACACTCTCATCCGAGCGGATAAATCATTTCACTTATCTATTAGAGGTACAAAGCACCCTGCCCTATAAAGCATAGTTATTATTACGAGCTCCGGGGGCCAGAACATATTTCTTCATGTGTCTTACACTGTAGGCTGTTGTTGAAGTCTCCAATAAAGAGACATAAAGTAATATGTTTTCATTCCCAGAAGCAGATTTTCTTATTAACATACAAAAAACATATATCATCTGTATTACTAGATTTCTTATTATGCTTTATATGCTCTCGCTTTAGATTTTGAGTATTGTGTGCAGACCGTAATAGGGAAGGCTGAAGTGCAAACGGTGACCGCTTCTGTTTCGATGGTTGACATCCATGTAAAATAAGAAAGTAAGGTCCCCGTTACAGGGGCGACATCGCCGCCCATAACAGAGGGACTGGGGGTGTGGCCTATCGCCGGCGTCATCGCCCTATGTCGCCTCATGTGAAGGGGCGAAGTGCCGGTGCCTGGAGGTCGCCTGGTTTCAGAGCAGTGCTCTGAAACCAGGCGACCATCATGGGGCGATGTGCACACAACGCCCCATGTAACCGGGCACCGGAGACCTGTCAGGCGATGGGAGCCCTAGGCTCCCATTGTCCTGCATCACCGCTGGGGTTTCCAGACACCCCGGCGGCGATGCCACCTGACAGATCGCCGGCGTGGGGCTGGACAATGCTGGCGGGGGCGGCAAGAGCGTGCGCGCCCCCGCCATTCACCACCGACATCCCCAACCCCGTCGTCCCGTGTGACGGGGCCCTTAAAGTATATAAGTCAAGTTGACTTTTTTATATATCCATCTCATATGTAATAATAATAATTACCATGCTCGAGTGCTTGGTACTTATAACGAGTAGTTGGACTTACGGATGGTCGCGGCTCGTGTAGCCGAGTATAACGGTAGACAATAGGGAACTCAAGCATTTCTTGGAAAATTGCTAGAGTTCCCCATTAAGGTCCATAATACTTGGGTGCTACAGTCGCGCCTGTCTGAGCATCCAACCACTCGTTATGAGTACCAAGCACCCGATCATGGTAGAGCCCATTCATCACTACTCATATCTATATACAGCATCTATCTCATACCTATATACTATATATATTGGAGTTGCTGCAAATTGATTCCAAAGAACCAGTCCATCAGTCACATCAACAATCTGAAGCCTATGGTTGGGAGTTTACGTGACAGCATCTGGGGATCAACCAGCATCATGAAAATGAAGGAACCCACTAGACAGGTCAGGGATAAAGTTGTGGAGAAGATTCTAGCAGGGTCAGGTTATAACCCAAGAGATGACTATCTCATGAAGGATTGTTCAATCCATCATCCATGAAAAAAAAGAGTACGGTAGAAATGTAAACCTACCAAGACATTCATATGCCGTCCACCTAAACCGACATCCCAAGACCGAGAGCACTAATTAGAGAAACATCCAGAAGGCCCATGGTCAATCTGGAAAGGTTGTAGAGATCACAGGACAACTATTGTTGTGCTCACAAATCATGCCATTATGGAAAAGTGGTAACAAGAAAGACAATTTTTGCAAGCAAGCCATAAGAAATCATGTTTGCAGTTTGCAAAATGCCATGTAGGGAACACAGTGAGGAAGGAGGCAATCTGGTCAGAATAAACGACAGTAGAATTTTTGGGCTAAAAGCAGATGTGTGGGGTAAAACTAACCCTGAACATCACCTAGAAAACCCCATCCCCACCATCACACATGGTGGAGGCAACATCCTGCTATGGGGAGGCTTTTCTCCAGCAGGGGCAGAAAAGCTGGTCAGAGTAGATTGGAAGATGGATGGAGTTAATATAGGGCAATCCTAGAGGAAAATCTGTTAGAGACTGCAAAACACTCTAGACCATGGTGTAGGTTCACCTTCTAACAGGACAATGACCCTAAACATACTGCTAGAGTTACAATGGGTGGTTTACATCATAGTGTACTTATGTGTGTGAAGGACCCAGTTACAGTTCAGACTTAAAGGGAACCAACCACCCCAAATGACCCCCCCGGACTGTTAATATGTGTCCCTACACCCAGCACACACATTTGGGGCAATCGTTTTTTGCTAAAAAAACAGTTTAGTAGAAGCTAAGATATAGCTTTATAAAGTTTAAAAAATCTTGCCGACTGGGCGTTACTTAGCTTGTCCCGCTGCCGAGTTCATCTGCCCGTTAGCCTCCTCTCCCCCCTCTCTTCAGTAAAGCCCTGCCCTTTCTGCATCATCACAGGCTGGTGCACGGACTCTCATGGCCGTGCACACATCATCAGCTACAGCCAGGATCACGAGCACACGCTCTGTGCGCTCTGTGCTCACCCGGCAGAATGAGTCACAGCTGCACAGGCAGGAAGTCACAGAGCGTGTGCTCGTGACTGACCCTGGCTGTAGCTGATGACGTCTGCACAGCCATGAGACTCCGTGCAGCAGCCTGTGACGATGCAGAAAGGGCAGGGCTTTACTGAAGAGAGGGGGGAGAGGAGGCCAACGGGCAGATGAACTCGGCAGCGGGACAAGCTAAGTAACGCCCAGTCGGCAAGATTTTTTAAACTTTATAAAGCTATATCTTAGCTTCTACTAAACTGTTTTTTTTTAGCAAAAACGATTGCCCCATATGTGTGCGCTGGGTGTAGGGACACATATTAACAGTCCGGGGGGGTCATTTGGGGTGGTTGGTTCCCTTTAAATTAAGACTTTTGCCGCTGGCAAAGTTCTCCCCACCTCCTCCTTGTGTATTCCGCCCCCTCTATGCATCTGCCGCCGCCTTCTCTTGTTCTGGGTTTGCCCTCCTCTTCTGCTCCGTGTGATGTCAAGCAGGTGCACAGAGCTTGGGGTGAGTGGGGCCCAGCAGCTGTAAGGTGCAGGCGCAGACTTGACATGGAGCAGAAGCAGAAGAGAAGGGCAGACCCAGGACAAGAGGATGCGGCGGCAGACACATAGAGGGGGCGGAATATACAAGGACCAGGCGGGTAGGGACCTGCCAGCGGTGAGGACCTCTTAATCAGATCCGACCCACGAGACCTCTTAACTGTAAAGTTTACAAAATGTTTTTTGGGGGTGCAGGGGGGGGGTAGAACCAAAGTACACAGCTTCCCTGAATTCAGCATACATTCACTTCTGAAAGCACCAGGGGGGTGACAGGTCCTCTTTAATCTGTTGGTTGAGAGTTGGGAGGCAGCCTTACATGATAGACTGTAGACCATCTGTTTCTAATGTGTATTTGGCAGGGGGGGTTTAGGGGCGCAAATGCATCTTAGATCTCCCCATTACCACAGACTTCCACCGACCCGACGGAAGACAAATCAGATGTAATTAATAAACATGGAATCTCACAATCCGTCTAACCGGAGCTGAACTCACAAGAGTGATAAATTCAACTTCAGTAAAGCAAACTAACGTTCCATTAGGATCAGCTGAGCTATCGAGCAGCATTATCAAAATGATTTTCTTCAAACAGGGAATATCTAAAACGTTAGAATGAAAAGGTCAAGTACCACTTAATGTAAATGTCAGACAGAATGAGGAGATGTAATAACTCCTGTTCCTTATAAAGCATTAGAATGATGACCTCAGCTGGAACAACTGGAGCTTTATTAGAACCCTGGGCAGGCGTATGAAGATTATCAAGGAGAAGACTCTATTGTCACCGCATCGGCTGCCGGTTTCAGCCTCCTTCCTCTATGGGATCGGTATGGAAATTGTTGGGTTATTTTTTTTATTATTAATAATGGCTTTGAGTAATTAAATGCTGTCAGGTATAAATCCAACGACAGAAGTTTAAATATGGAGGATACAAAATAAAGACCTTCTCAGGTGAAAGTACATTGTAGAATATATCAGAGATTCGCCTACATAATATAATCTACATATGGATTTATTAAGAAAGTACTAACTAAATGATATGAGTATATTGAGCTAAAAATAAATTAGCGAATGGGTTTCATAATACATTTTGCACCATTTAATGAAAAAAATGGTTCTCCCACTCGCACTGGCCTTAACATGTCCTGTCCGGTCAGGCGGCCTCTTTGAACTCTGTCCAAGTCTTCACTCATCTGGTCCGGTCCATTTAGTGACATAATTGTTTTTACTTGATGCAACAGATCTCAAGATGTCCTTTATTTGGTGGATGAAGTAGGAGCTGAATTTTTCTGTGGTGTCCTTTGCTACACTACATAAACAAAGGAATTGCTATAGCGTTGGTGGTTGAGGCCCACTAGGGAAAGATTTAGTGCCCTGCACAGTGGTAGAACAAGGTTCCTTGCTAAAGTCCAAGCAAGTTGTGAGAAAGTGTAAGTCCTATCCTTGGAGGAGAAGCACACCACAATCCCATTTGACTGCAGATGTTGAAAATGTTCTAAGTCTATGTCTAAGACTTTCAACTACTCTCCTGTACAGTGTCCATATTAAGACACGATCAGATATCAAAGTCAAACATCAGAATAATGTCAGTTTGAGGCAGTAAGATGTCAGAGTCAAATGTCAAACTCAGATATCAAAGTCAGATTTAAAATAAAGATGTTAGAGTCAGATGTCAAAGTCAGATCTCAAATACAAAGATCAAAGTCAGATGTCAAAGTAAGTTATCGAAAGAAAACGTTAAAGTCAGGTGTCAAAGTCAGATCTCAAATACAAAGATCAAAGTAAGATGTCAAAGTAAGTTATCGAAAGAAGACGTTAAAGTCAGATGTAAGATTCAGATGTCAAAGTCAGGTATCAAATTCAGATGTCTGTCATACCTCAAAGTTAAATATCAAAGTTAGATATTAAAAAGTCACATATCAAAGTCAGATGTCAAATTCAGATATCCGATTTAGAAGTCAAAATCAGATGTCAAAGTCAGTTATCTGACAAGGTATTTAGCCTCAAACTGACACTATTCTGATGTTTAACTTTGAAATTTGATCATGTCCTAAAATAGAAATTGTACTCCTGTTTTTCATTTAACATTAGGGTTACAGCACACCAGGTGACACCAGCCAGAGTATTTAGCACAGTTTAGTGTTAGACCCATCTATTTCACCAGTTATCAGTAGCGTACAATGGGCATGGACACCACCACCTTGGGAGGTGGGTTCTGCTTGACGACACATCAAAACGATCGCACACTGCTCATTACCCTCTGACCAGATCACAAAATAATCATGTATATTAATGTTAGGGAATCTGAAATGATCAACTGTTATTACTTTGAATCAAAACCTAAAATAAAATCACTAAAACTTGGTTTTATCAAACAAAGAAGTCCAAGACAGAAAAGCCCATCCCAATCTTTTATAGATGGCTGACCAAAATGGCACACATCTAAAGTTGATTGATACAGAATTATGTCTGATATGAGTTACTAGTCTTACAAACCTGTTAAATGCTGATCTGTAAGACATTCACTGTTAGGGTTAATGACAAGAGATGAGTGGACCCATGGAAGTTCGGGTTCCGTAGGTTCACCCAGACTTTAGATAGAGTTCTGTGGTCCTACACTTGACCCAAACCTCATTGGAAGTCACTGATTGGGCAGTTCGGCACTACGTCAATATACAGGCATCCATAAACAAAGCACATCCGGGGAGGGAAGGGTTTTGCTATTCTTTTGTTGTTATTTGTACATACTACACCCGATAATGCTGATTTTACTCCCAGTTCGAGCTGATCAAACACTACAAGCGGCACGCCATGAGCCAAGCACCCAGCGTATCCAAGCAAAGCAATGCTCGCTCAAGTGAATTGCATACATAAAGCACCAAGCACTTCAAACTCATACACTGATTTTTTTTGGAAAGTCTATGTTCAGTATGAACTCCGAACTTATAAGTTAGTGTCTGCTCATCTCTACTCATGACCCACCCTAAAATTCATACACTGACTTGAAGCTCCTAACTTCATAACCTTCAGACTAAGGTTAGGTTCATAGTTTAGAAGGTGATTTATAGAATCATAGAATAGTAGAGTTGGAAGGGACCTCAAGGGCCATCGGGTCCAACTCTCAGCGAAGTCAGCTTTTCTAAATTATCCAAGCTAAATGTTGATAGAATTTGGAGATCTTCTTCTCAGTTTCTGCTCCAAAATCTCCTCGAAAAACCCAGTGTACAGATAGCATAAGGATTATTTCCCATAAAGGTTTCTGGACTGGTTATAATATAACTTCAACATGGGGTTTCAGGCTACAAAATCAACCAGCACATAAAAAACGCGAAACAGATGTCTGGATCATTGAGGACCGGGTAAGGGACTTTTCGTAGGTAGGTTGAACACCTAAACTCTGGACAAGGTGGGAATCTCAGTGCATACAAACATCCAGATTGTTAGATATTCTCCTTCATTAAATGCAATAAAAAGGAAGTTATTGATTTACCCATATCTTGGATCCAAAGCGATGGCTCTGGGGTGTTCCATTCCACCGGCTATCAACGTTGCTCTCATTTTGCCATCTAATTTAGCAACTTCGATTTGGTCCAAATTGCTATCTATCCAATACATGTTTCCAGCTATCCAGTCTATCGCTAAGCCCTCAGGTGTGGCCAGACCGTGCTGAATGACTACTTCAATTCCACTTACACCTAGAAACAGAAGAGCAATATGTTACCATCATCAATTTAGAACAGAAATCTGCGTACAGTCGTTAACAGCTGTAATCACACCCATCATTTATACATATAATTGCAGTGGAAATCATTAGTAGTCAGGATGAAAAGGGGATTTGCAGTCATTTTGTTTTGTGGAGCTAAGAAAGAGAACATGGATTAATTGGAACAGAACACGTAGCCTTCAATTTACATTATCAATCATTCTTTTCATCCAATCAATATCAGCCAATTTTCAATTCAAATGTTGACTTTCAAGTAATCTTTCTACTTTTTAGCCTTAGTTTTTTTAATTAGCTTCCGATGGTCATTCCCTGCTTATTTTACCCTTGACGAAGCCTCGTGGAGGACCCGGAGGAACAGATTTTGGGCAAATGAGTTTTGACAATGTAGGTTTTGTTCATATACTTTAGTGCTCACTATTTTTATGTCATTTTTGGGAAAAGCGAGGTGACTGTTATTTGTTCCTTTTGATAAACCATTTATTGCATGCAATATTTTACATGTTTGGGGCCTTTACGAATGTGGCAATAGCAAGTAGGCTGTCATGCCTCTGTATTCGATCATTTGACCCTCTGCTATGCAATCAGCTTTCCCTGTTCGCGTGCTGAATATCTTTTAGCTTTGTTTCATTCTTTTCATTCAACAGGTGTTTCCATTTATTATTTATTCTGCCCTATCACATTGCAGGTGTAGCTATTTATACTTTCCCCTTTCTTGTCTTCTCTGCTGGCTATATTCCAATGTAGATCCTGCTGTGTGTTCAAGCTGTACATTTATGCCAGTCAGATGAAGACCAGCTAGGGTATCTCTGTCTATCCTTCTCCTTTCTCCTGCAAAGAGTTAAGTAATAAGAGGCTTTCCTTCTTTGCATTGGTACTTTACTTTTTCCACTTTGTGTCTGTGTTTTCTGTTTGCTCACGTAGGATCTCGTCTTTGTCTGAGCACCATTCTTAATTCAGGGTTGTAGGGCTCTGCATCTATCCCTGATTCCTAAGGAGGTATGAGCAATGCATAATGGCCTATTAGGCAGCCAGGTCTGAGTTGTCTCCTAGTTTTGTGATTAGAGATTTTTCAGTCAGTGCAGATGCCACAAAGAACTGTGCAGCTAGGAACTTTAGCCTGTACAGGAAGTGGTTGGGTCAGTTGCAGTAGTTTTGAGATAGGCCCTATTTTCCCTTAAGCATTACCAAGTATAAATAACATACGACTACTTATTACATTTTTTCATTTGCAGAATGGAAAATAATTAATTTTTTATAAATATTTTTATAAACCTTTTATTAATTCCCCCCCAAAAAAGATCTTTTTACAATAAAGTATATTGCAACATATTGTAGTATAAATCAAAAGGAACCTGAAGACCCACTTTTTCGGACAAGTCTACAACCTGCAGTAACCCTCGGTCCACTATACCGCATCAGGACCACCATCACCTCGTGTATCTTTTCCCATCCCTGGTAGACTGTGAGCCCTCGCAAGCAGGGTCCTCACTCATCACCTACTGTATCCTCACCCATCACGGTAGACTGTGAATCCTCACAGCAGGGTCCTCTCTCCTCACCTACTGTATCCTCCCCATCCCTTGCACACTGTGAGCCCTTGTGGGTAGGGTCATCTCTCCTCACCTACTATATCCTCACCCATCCCTTGTAGACTTTGAGCCCTCATGAGCAGGGCCTTCTCTCCTCAACTACTGTACCTCACCCATCCCTTGTAGACTGTGAGCCCTTGTGGGCAGGGTCTTCTCTTTTCACCTACTGAATCCTCACCCATCCCACGTAGACTGTGAGTCCTCATGAGCAGGGTCTTCTCTCCTCACCTACTATATCCTCACCCATCACTGTAGACTGTGAATCCTCATGGCAGGGTCCTATCTCCTCACCTACTGTATCCTCCCCATCCCTTGTAGACTTTGAGCCCTTATGAACAGGGCCTTCTCTCCTCAACTACTGTACCTCACCCATCCCTTGTAGACTGTGAGCCATTGTGGGCAGGGTCCTCTCTACTTTCCTACTGTATTCTCACCCATCCTTTGTAGACTGTGAGCCCTCGTGGGCAGGGTCTTCTCTTTTCACCTACTGAATCCTCACCCATCCCACGTAGACTGTGAGCCCTCATGAGCAAGGTCTTCTCTCCTCATTTACTGTACCTCACCCATCCCTTGTAGACTGTGAGCCCTTGTGGGCAGGGTCCTCTCTACTCTTCTACTGTACTCTCAGCCATCCCTTGTAGACTATGAGCCCTCGAGGGCAGGGTCTTCTCTTTTCACCTACTGCATCCTCACCCATCCCATGTAGACTGTGAGCCCTCGTGAGCAGAGTCTTCTCTCCTCACCTACTGTATCCTCACCCATCCCTTGTAGACTGAGCCCTCACAAACAGGGTCCTCTCTCCTCACCTACTGTATCCTAACCCATCCCTTGTAAACTGTGAGCCCTCGCAGGCAGGGTCCTCTCTCCTCTTGTACCAGTCTGTGCCTTGTACTGATCATTATTATTGTACTTGCCTACATATGCCCCTTTTTACATGTAAAACACCATGATATAAATAATAATAAATCATTTTGGTATTCTTAGGGTTCTCTCGGAGTACAAATATGGCGGATTCTATCATTTTACTAATCCCCAATGATGGAATGTTTTAAACAAGTAATGATAAACAATTCAAAAGAAAAAAAAATATATAATCCTGTTTTCCATGAACACTTTTATCATCTATTTCATTGCTCCAAGTGAAATCACTATAATTTTCCCGACGGCTGATCACAGAAGGTCAAGACTAGAATAACATTTCTCGTTTTTTTCTAAATAGATTTAAGATTCTGATTGATTTCTTATCTTTATAACAGTGGATGTGGAATTTGCTATAAATAAGAACAGGATTGAGTATGGACGTATCTTTATAGAATTATACGTGGAGGACGTTACTCCTGAATCTGAAGACTTCACAGGCTTTTAATCTCCGCTTTGTGGAGTATATGAAATACGGCACCGTGTATTACCATTAGCCATCCTGAGATATTTATCTTTTGAAGAAATGGAATTAGAGGAAAATATATGTAGTTTTTATATTTCAATCAAAATTAGAAAAAATTATGAGCATGAAAGATAATTTGCACTTTAAAAAGAAGGAAAATAATTGACGTGTTTTGAAGTACTTAATTCATATCTGAGGCTTGCTTCTAATTTTAACGAGATTTCACTGTATCAATCTGCAAAATGCGTTGAGTAACTACATAAAGGTTTTAGCTTGAATCTTTTTTTAGCAATTGGGCCTGAAAGTTGCAATTGGAGCAATGAAAGTCACTTAAAAGGAGGAATTAAAACACCAAAACTATTGTGAAAAATGTACAAAAAAAAAAGACAAATGCAACCAAAAGTTGTATTGGTCCGGCAATCAGAGGGTTAATAGGGATGAGCGAGTACCTCACTATTCGGACTCGCTATACTCGCAACGAGTAGCTCCCGGTACTCAGTACTCATTGCGAGTATAGCAAGTCCGAATACTTTTGCAGTGCATCTATAGATACCCTAAAAGTGAATAAAAGTTGTTAAAAATAATAAAATTACATACTCACCTGTCCGACGCCTGCACCGGGACCGTCCCAGAAGACCTGCGATCACCGGACAAGGACCTTCGACGTCCAGCCAATCAGATGGCCGGTAGCGATCTGGCCAATCAGATGGGGACTCGTCACAACCACGTGATCGCTAGCGGCCACCTGTACTGTGAGGACCGTGCAATCTGGCCAATCAGGTGGCCGCTAGCGATCAAGTGGTTGTGACGTGTCGCCATCTGATTAGCTGGAAGTCACAGGTCCTTGTCCGGTGATCGCAGGTCTTCTGGGACGGTCCCCGGTGCAGGCGTCGGACAGGTGATTATGTAATTTTACTATTTTTAACAACTTTTATTCACTTTTATGGTCCCTTTAACACTCGGCCACAGGAAGATAGAAACCGGCAGCATCGGACACAATTGTGCCTGTTGCTTGAAAAGACCATGATGTGGCTGCGTGTAATTTAGGACTTTCCTTCCTGTGTCTTACCTGAAGGAAGGAAGTCCTGAATTACACGCCCCCACATCGTTGTCTTTTCAAGGCAACAGGCACAATTGTGTCGATGCCTGCGGTTTCTACCCTCCTGTATCCACGTGTAAAGGGACCATTAGGGTACTTTCACAGTGTATCTATAGATACACTGCGAAAGTATTCGGACTACTCGCTACTCCCGAGTACTCGTAAGATACTTGGAAAGTAGTGAGTAGACAAATACTGCTACTATTTCGGCGAGTTCCGAATTGTAGCGAGTATACTCGCTCATCCCTAAGGGTAAATAACCAGGCACCAATGTTGTATACTAGTTGTGGACTGGCCAGGTCCTGCCTATATGAACCTGTAGGTCATCCTATGCAACCGGTGTTGCACGCCCGGGAAACAAGACAATGAAATAGCATCAGAAAGAAGGAAAGAGCAGAACTCACTGGGTTAATGTAGTTACTGTTTACTCATCTATGACAGTTGACATCAGTGTGGGGAGAGGGAGTGAGGAGTCGGCGAGGAGTCCTTGAGGTGGACCCTGCAAAACGGCGTGCCATTGTCCCCGACTCCTTACTCCCTCTCCAGCATTGATGTCAACTATCACGGTTGGATAAACAAGAGCACCATTAACCCAGTTTAGTGGCTCCTCTTTCCTTCTACCCGAAGCCAAAAGTTGTATTGTTTCAGTTCCCTACTATGATATGTTTACAGGATCTACACAGAGCTATGTGATTCCATGTTACAGACATCATCCATAACCTGGAAAGTTTGATCCTAAAGCAATTTTAAGCATTTCTTTTCTACTTTCTTCCTCTTTCTTTAAGGGAACCTGTTAAGTGATTCATGTTGTTGGGACTATAACCAGAGACCAGACTAGTCCAGCTCTACACCCGTCAGCTCTACCCAGCATTGCTAGAGGTGATTGACTGGTCTCTCTCTATGAAAGTCAAAAGGAAAGACTGTCATTCAGCTGCAATGATGCTGGAAAGAGCTGGTCAGGGATGATAGTCATGCCGTCACTGCACAGAATCACGTCCCCCTCCAGAGTCCAGTCGTAGCTTTACACCACTCTATCCAATGTCAGTATTGTACTTAGTGATGTATGACTGCACAGAACACATATCCTAAAGAGTCCAGTGGTTGCTTTACACTGTTCAATCCGATAATCGGCATTGTGCTTGGTGATGTACGGCTGCAGGAACAGTGGCTTACACCACTCTATCCAATGATCAGTATTGTGCTTGGTGATGTATGGCATGTTAATGCTGTCATAGTAGTTGTGGCTTCTCACAACTATGCTAGGTGAGCCCTTGTCCACTTGTTGTTGGACCATCCTTAATCCCAAATAAGACCCTATTGCACTATTATTGTTTTTACTGCTTCATCTTACAGGTTAGTAAGGGCCGACGGCAGGGAGGGGGGCTGGAGGTTATGCACTAGGGGTGAGTACCAGAGGATTTTGCAACAGGGAAGTTAGAGGCTGGAAGTTATACACCGGGGGGAGGGTTAGAGGCCGGATGTTATACACCCGGGGAGGGTTATAGGCCAGGTGTTATACACTCTGGGGAGGGTTAGAGGCCGGATGTTATACACCCGGGGAGGGTTAGAGGCTGGCTGTTATACACCGAGGGAAGGGTTAGAGGCCAGGTGTTATACACCCTGGGGAGGGTTAGAGGCTGGCTGTTATACACCGAGGGAAGGGTTAGAGGCCAGGTGTTATACACCCTGGGGAGGGTTAGAGGCTGGATGTTATATACCGGGGTAAGGGTTAGAGACTGGATGTTATACACAATGATTGGAGGGTTTGAGGCCAGATGTTATACAATGGGGAGGATTAGAGGCTGAATGGTATATACTGGGGGAGGGTTAGAGGCTGAATGGTATATACTGGGGGAGGGTTAAAAGCTGGATGTTATACACTGGGGTAAGGTAAGAGGGCGGATGTTATACATTTGGGGGTCAGAGATCATATTTAATACATCGGAGGCAATGGGACTGAAGAAAACAGCTAAATTCAATGATTTAGGCGTGAGTTCCAATACGTTTCTTCATTTTGTGTACTATCATTGTATATCATACTGTATTATTAAATATTTAGCTTTTTGTTACTTCCTTTCTACTTTACATCAATGAACACACGAGTGTAAAAATCATTCTCCAACACAATACGCCCAATCCTTGTCTCACATACGGAGGTCAGTACTGACATGAATTCACATCGGTGACTTACCTGATGTCTCTGATAATCGACCTCGGTATATTTTATCCTCCACAACATCAGTCCAGTAAAGCAAACTCTGATTGAAATGAAAATCCAATGCAATCGTGTTTCTTAAACCGGGCACTAATAGGCTGTAATCCCTTTTATGAAGGTCGATCCGTCTAATCTCGTGACGGATGGAAAAAATGATGAAAGCCTCAAATGTTTCTAAAATGAAATTAAGCACATTATTACTAATAAGGTCATTAAGACGACAGATTATGACTTGGAAGACGGAAGTGGTAATCTAAAGACTGTTTGCATATAACATTTAGAGATTGGGTCATAGGAAGCTACATACCAGCAACGGCTCCTGAGATAGATTCAACTTCATATTACCGTAAGTGCTAGATAGGCTTTCCTTCAGTATCTACATTCCATGGCTGATCAGAACTTAGAAGACCATGGACGTAAATTGTAATCCGTGTTATCGACCGTACAATAGAGCCCAAAGTAAGAGAAGTGATGGACATGCAGTTTATTAAATCCAACGCACCTCGAAACCCACCGGTTTCTTCATCAGGACTTCAGCTTCTGCTGGTTTGTTCTGATGAAGAAACTGTTAGGTTTCGAAACGCGTTGACCTTACTAAACCGCTTGTCCATCACTTATGATACTTTGGCTTTTATTGTACTCTCAGCAGCGTGGATAACATCCATTATTTCCTAACTACTGATTGATGGCATCTTTGATGTTTCTACAGGAGTTGTGTCTCTCACAACCAAAGCAGGTGAGCCCAACTCCTTCTCGATGACCCATTTTTCACACAATTAAGACACTATTCATGCTCTTTGTGTTTCCAGTTTCCACTGCCTAATAAATTCAATGGCTGAGGCATAGTGGTTTTTGGCTTTTTCTCTAGCATCCTATGGTGCAGTGGTAGCATTCCCTCCCGCATTCTAGTGCTTGAGGCGCCATATTCCCTAAAGATAACCAACATATTATACATGATGAGGTATTTTCTTTTACTTATGGATAGAAGATACAAGTTAAATTATCACTTTTATGATCCGCCTTTACCTGTTTAAATTTAGTTTGGGACCAATACAAATATACTAAATGATGACAACATGCTACCACCACCCTCAACCGGCAGCAACTCGCATAACAATATTTGGATATACACATATAGACATATATAGCATATACATTTTACAACAGATTACCACAAAATTAAGATTTTTGTTCACACTGATCATCTCACGCCATTCATCTTAAAATATGTTGAGCCAAGATGAAGGGTAAGGAAGGACTCAACTGTACTTATTTATCCGTATACGCAGCTATCTTTGGTAGGCCCATTGACAATGATTGGAGTTGTGGCTGCTTGCAAACGTATTGAAAACACAATGCAAACTGCGGTGGCGTTTGAATGCATGCATTTTTTATCCAGTGCACAGGAAATGTTGCTGACAACATTTCTCGTGCGCTGGATAAAAACGCATGAATTCAAACGCAACCGCAGTTAGCTTTGCATTTACCCATACAAGTCTATTGGTGCGTTAACGCATACGGTTGACAGCGTTTCTATGCGTTAATGCAGCAAAAAAGAACACATTACACCAAAACGCAGCAAAAATGTGATGTGAACTTAGCCATACTTTGTCTCTATCCTATCACATCTTGGGTGGGGCTATTTATACTCTCCATTAACCAGTCTTCTTTGCTGGCTATATTTCTAAGTGGTTTTCTGCTAAGGAGTGCCAACCTTACAGCTAATTGACTTTGCCTGTTAGGGAGAGACGAGTTTGCATTTGCTCTATATATTTCTTATTTACCTTCCTTACGCCTATCTTTTCATTTCTGTTAGGTTTGTAACAGGTAACCCTTGCTTTTATTTATTATTTCTCCTTTGTTCATTTGTGTACGTGCTTCGTGTTTATTTTTGTCTACCCCTGCATGCTTTCTTTATTGTGGTTAGTTGTGTGTAGTGACCTACCCTTTGCTTCTTCAGGAGGAATGAGAAACAGCTCAGTGGCCTTTCATGGAGCCAGGTCCGAGTTGTAGTTCCTAGTTATGCATCTAGGGATATTCTAGTCTGTACAGGAAGAAGTAGGGTGTAGGTGCGACTGCAGTGATTTAGGCTTTATGTTTATAATGCTAGCGTAGTAAGCCAAACCTGAAACTCTAGTTGATGACACATATTCTGGTGTTTTCCCTTTTCCCGTGAAGGCAGGAGATCTGGATGACAACCCTTTTAGCAATAGTTTGACTCCTTTACAGCAGGTACTTAAACAGAATATTATATAAAAGCCCACACAGACTTATTAGCATCTCATTAAACAGGGCTGATCTGTTGATGTGGATCATGTAGCAACTGTTCACATGCATATTATTAATCTTTATGTATAAGTCCATTAGGCAGATGGAGGCTTCACACCTGTTTTCCATATCCCTTACTCTATAGGGTTCACTGGAGTATGTGTGTGCAGTAGTTATGGATGGCATACTAATGTTAAATTTCTGTGAGCTTGAAGCCAATGTAAGGGCTTTGCAAAATCACAAAGATCTATTCTCTTTTATATCAGAGCATCTTATTTCCAGTAAGGAGAAGGGGCCTTTTGTGCCACCGTGTCAAAGAGCATCTTATTTTCGGCAAGGCAAAGAGGAGGTAGATCAAGGTAGCCTTGTGTTCTTTGTATGACTTTATGGAACCATCGAGATTTTGGCTCTGTTCACTTCGTCATCCCCCATCTTCCATTGTTCTACTTGGCCATTGAAGCAGGACAACAAAAAAAAAGATCCCTGCTGGATTTCTCTTTTGATGGACACACTAAAAGCAGCCAATGAACCCTATTGCCTATAATAGTGTCCATCATGTTCCTTTTCTTTGGGGCCGAAACTGTGAAGGAAGCTCTGACACAAGCCTCTAATGGAGATGTGAACAGAGCCTAGAGAATATTCTTTAGAAAAAAAAATAAAAAAAAAATAAAAAATAATAATAATAATAAATAAATAAAAAATAAAAAAAAATCTAGAAAAAAAATCCAAAAAAAGTGTGTTCTTTATCTTTGATGTTTTTCTTGCTTAGTTTAGATTTACTGGATCATCAAACTTTTTTAAGTCAATGTTTGGGGCTGTATCCACAGTTATAATTAATGTTAAGTACTTAAAATACATAGTTGTGAATGCATTAATTAGTAAAGCTAGATCGGCATAGTAAAATAAAATATTTGGTGAAAACTTTTAGATTGGTCCAAAAACTGGCACGACATATTAGATAAATGGTGCGTTAACATGTAACAGTCTACCTAATATATATGAGGGTCTTCAATTCCACCATGGTGAGAATTATTGGTTTTCTATTGTTCTATTGTTGATAAGTCACTGCCAGAGAGGGCTAATAATATATGTTTCCCTTCTCCATTTTGGAAAAGCCAGATTAGTTTTAAGATAACAGCTACCTGGATATTCTCATCTACAATATGGTGTCGGATCCCCAGAGTCTGCTCCTGCTTCTGCCACTAGGCGCTGCTGTGTTTACTGCAAAGTCAGGGCTGGTGATGTAGTAATCTGACTTGTGGATGTGTTGTATGGCTGCCCAGCTGCAGTCATTAACTCTGACTTCAGCCAATTAGGAAATACTGCACTCTATTTCAGTCCTCTGTGTGCTCCTGCTGGTTGCCAGATATAGTCCCTGGTTCACTATTATTCCTGCTTTGTATTATTGATTTTCTGGATTGACCTCTGCCTGATTTTGAACTATTCTCCAGCCTAATGATTTTATACTTTTCTGACTTCTCAGCTTTAACCCTACTTGGTGACGTTTCTATTCCTGGATTGCAGCCCATCTATAGGTAGCAACCCCACGGACCTTGCAGTAAAGCCAGATCCCTGTATAAGGGCTGGGTATCTCAGGGTTCTGCCTGATGGTGCAGTTTGCATTTAGTCTGTCCAGGATTTCCCTTTTACCTGTAATGTGGATGGATGTTACATTTGGCATCATTCTATGATCCCAGAGTTTGGACCTGCACCTATCCTGAGGATCAAGGTGACACAAAACTGATGTGGTCTGTGTCTTAAGTGTTTCTCTCCTGCACTGCAGAACCCCAAATATCCAATACTAATAAAATAAAAGCTGGGCGCAGCTTCCGCACAGTTTTGAAGTAGATGCAGCCCTTGACCAATACCTTGGCATTTCTCACGATATTTTTGTTTAAACACATTTCATTAAACCTTATATTCTACACATCAAATGTATCTCATTTGTTTCCTTTTAAAGCGAACCTGTCACCCCCCCCAGACATGAAAAGCTGAGCTCCCCACCTTCTGCAGCACTAAGGCTGCATTCAGAGAAGGTGTATATTGCATTTAGCATAACTATAATCACTGAAATATGCACTTTGATAACATGAGGCAGTTACCAGGACCGAAGACCGGGAGGCGGGGTTTGCAGAGTCTCTGGGCCGCCCCCGTCATGTCCATCATCCCTCTGTGGTTGCGATGCTGTGATTCCTCCACCCCCTCCTCGCTTTTGCCGGCGCCTGCGCTTTCATTCAGGTTGCCGGGCATGCGCAGTGCGCGCTGCCCGACAACTTCCTGCTCACTTTGCAGCTGCGCAGTTCGCCGACCCCCCGCAGTGGATTATTCATTATCCTCACTGCGGGGTGGCAAATATGGCGCCTGCGCATTCGCAGCGCTGCTGGGGGCCAGCTCTGACTGCCTCTCTCCTCCCGCCTCAGATCACCGCTCACAATAATAGACTACGATACTGAGGACCGGCGCCGAGGAGGAGAGAGGATGGAACCACCGAAGAAGCCACAAAGTATGTCTCTGGTGTAAAACTAGAGAATGCAATAAATCTAACTTTACCCCTCCACACACACAATCCCTCTATATCTATCTATCATTTCTATCTTTCATTCTATCTATCTGTGTGTCTGTCTGTCTGTCTATCTATCTATCCCTCTTTCTATCTATCTGTCTATCCCTGCCTATCACTCTATTTATCCATCTATCTATCCCTCTATCTTTCTTTCTATCTATCTGTCCATCTATCCCTCTTTCTATCTATCTATCTGTCTATCCCTGTCTATCACTCTATCTATCTATCTATCTATCTATCTATCTATCTATCTATCCCTCTTTCTATCTGTCTATCCCTGCCTATCACTCTATTTATCCATCTATCTATCCTTCTTTCTTTCTATCTGTCCATCTATCCCTCTTTCTATCTATCTGTCTATTCCTGTCTATCACTCTATCTATCTATCTATCTATCTATCTATCTATCTATCTATCTATCTATCCCTCTTTCTATCTGTCTATCCCTGCCTATCACTCTATTTATCCATCTATCTATCCCTCTTTCTATCTATCTGTCCATCTATCCCTCTTTCTATCTATCTGTCTATCCCTGCCCGACTCGCTCTGCTCCGGAGATTCCCGAGCGGTGACGGAAGTTAATTTATTCACTGCTTCTGTCACCGTTCGGGAATATCAGTAAACAGAAGCAGAGAGACTCGGGGAGCAAGTCTGCGGCGGCGGCGGAGGCAGGGGTAAGTAGCCGGCCGGGCTACTTGCCGCTTTTTGCCGCTGGCTTTAAAAGAATAACATGGGGATTTGCAGTATTTTCCTCTGCTGCCAGACCCCTTATAGGGTCCAGCAGCAGAGGAAACGCTGCAATACTCGTTCCCCATTCATTTACATTGGAATCGCTTGACTCGCAACGAGTAGCGAGTCCTGGACTCACACTCGTCAGAGTCTAGCGATTCCGAGTAGTTTAGGATTCGCCCATCCCTACCCTCTATCTTTCTATCTCTCTCTCTATCTGTCTATCCCTCTATCTGTCTATCACTCTATCTATCCATCCCTCCATCCATCTTTCTATCTATCTTTCCCTCGGGAGCCAAAAGCTCCGGCGGTGTCGGATGGTGTGACGGGGCCTATAGATAGATAGATGGACAAATAGATAGAGGGATAGATTGATGGACAGATAGAGAGATAGATAGATAGATAGATAGATAGATAGATAGATAGATAGATAGATAGACAGATAGATAGAGGGATAGATTGATAGAGGGATAGATGGATAGATATAGATAGACAGATAGATTAAGAGATAGATGGATGGACAGATAGAGAGATAGATAGAAGGATGGATGGATGAAGGGATAGATAGATAGATAGATAGATAGATAGATAGATAGATAGATGGATACATAGAGGGATAAAAGGATAAATAGAGATAGATAGATAGATAGATAGATAGATAGATAGATAGATAGATAGATAGATAGACAGGGATAGACAGATAGACAGGGATAGACAGATAGACAGGGATAGACAGATAGAGGATAGATAGATAGTGATAGACAGATAGATAGTGATAGACAGATAGATAGAGCGATAGAAAGAAAGATAGAGGGATAGATAGATGGATACATAGAGGGATAGAAGGATAAATAGATATAGATAGATAGATAGATAGATAGATAGATAGATAGATAGATAGAGTGATAGACAGGGATAGACAGATAGATAGAAAGAGGGATAGATAGATAGAGCGATAGAAAGAAAGAGGGATAGGTAGATGGATAGATAGATAGTGATAGACAGGGATAGACAGATAGATAGAAAGAGGGATAGATAGATAGATAGAGTGATAGATAGATAGAGTGATAGACAGGGATAGACAGATAGATAGAAAGAGGGATAGATGGACAGATAGATAGAAAGAGGGATAGATAGATGGATAAATAGAGTGATAGGCAGGGATAGACAGATAGAAAGAGGGATAGATAGATAGATAGATAGATAGATAGATAGATAGATAGATAGACAGGGATAGACAGATAGATAGAAAGAGGGATAGATGGACAGATAGAAAGAAAGAGGGATAGATAGATGGATAAATAGAGTGATAGGCAGGGATAGACAGATAGAAAGAGGGATAGATAGATAGATAGATAGATAGATAGATAGATAGATAGATAGAGTGATAGACAGGGATAGACAGATAGATAGAAAGAGGGATAGATAGATAGATAGATAGATAGATAGAGTGATAGACAGGGATAGACAGATAGATAGAAAGAGGGATAGATGGACAGATAGAAAGAAAGAAGGATAGATAGATGGATAAATAGAGTGATAGGCAGGGATAGACAGATAGAAAGAGGGATAGATAGATAGATAGATAGAGTGATAGACAGGGATAGACAGATAGATAGAAAGAGGGATAGATGGACAGATAGATAGAAAGAAAGATAGAGGGATAGATAGATGGATAAATAGAGTGATAGGCAGGGAGAGACAGAGAGATAGAAAGAGGGATAGATAGATAGACAGACAGACACACACACAGATAGATAGAATGATAGATAGATATAGAGGGATTGTGTGTGTGGAGGGGTAAAGTTAGATTTATTGCATTCTCTAGTTTTACACCAGAGACATACTTTGTGGCTTCTTCGGTGGTTCCATCCTCTCTCCTCCTCGGCGCCGGTCCTCAGTATCGTAGTCTATTATTGTGAGCGGTGATCTGAGGCGGGAGGAGAGAGGCAGTCAGAGCTGGCCCCCAGCAGCGCTGCGAATGCGCAGGCGCCATATTTGCCACCCCGCAGTGAGGATAATGAATAATCCACTGCGGGGGGTCGGCGAACTGCGCAGCTGCAAAGTGAGCAGGAAGTTGTCGGGCAGCGCGCACTGCGCATGCCCAGCAACCTGAATGAAAGCGCAGGCGCCGGCAAAAGCGAGGAGGGGGTGGAGGAATCACAGCATCGCAACCACAGAGGGATGATGGACATGACGGGGGCGGCCCAGAGACTCTGCAAACCCCGCCTCCCGGTCTTCGGTCCTGGTAACTGCCTCATGTTATCAAAGTGCATATTTCAGTGATTATAGTTATGCTAAATGCAATATACACCTTCTCTGAATGCAGCCTTAGTGCTGCAGAAGGTGGGGAGCTCAGCTTTTCATGTCTGGGGGGGGTGACAGGTTCGCTTTAAACTCAAAAAATTAGCCGGCAGAGCTGAAATCATAAAGATCCAGTCACTGTCCAAATATGTCTGGATCTAACTATAAATTGGTAAAATAATGCTTAAAAAGAAAGGTACGGTATATAAACTATGCTTAGGGTGCTTTTACATCTATGTTTTTGCAAATCCAGCAGAATTCCGCCTTTTTTGAAAAAGACAGATGCGGCACACGTGCGGCAAAGTTGCGCTTGTACTAACGCATTATTAATGGACCTCCGGACTGACGTTTTCACCAGTTATCCGGCACATTCGGCACTTCTGGCACTTTCGGCGTGTCTTAAACCAGCAGCTAGTATCAGTTTTCGTCCCGTGCCAGAAATGCCAAAAGTGCGGGATCGCGGGGAAAATGTAAGTCTCCGCACAAGTCCGGAGGTCGAATGAATTAGCACAAGCGCAACCTTGCAGTAAGTCTGCCGCATCTGTTTTTTGTGAAAAAGGCAGAGTTCTGCCAGATTTGCAAAAAGGCCGATTAGTCAAACCCGAAGTTCAAAAGTTCAGGTTTGCCTAACCTACCACAGATGTGAAACCAGTCTTAGGCCCCTTTCACATCAGCGTTTTACGCTGATCGAGGCAGATGCGGCGGATTTACCTAATCTGCCGCATAACCGTCACACTTGTGGTTCACCTGCGGCAAGCCCCATGCAATGTCTATGGGGCTTGCGGCAGGTGCGGCAAGTGCGGTATAGTTGCGGTTTTGGCATTTGCGGCAGCTGCGGCCGCGAAAAAAAAACGCGGCTTACCGTGTTTTTTTTCGCGGCTTCAACTGCCGCACTATACCGCACTTGCTGCACCTGCCGCAAGCATGGGGCTTGCCGCAGGTGAACCGCAAGTGTGACGGTTAGGCGGCAGATGCGGCAGATGCGGTAAATCCGTAAAACGCTGATGTGAAAGGGGACCTTAGACACAATACTGCAAAGAAAAATAAAGGACTTATGTTCATGGACCACATATGATTTACGTGAGAACATGGGTCACAGCCGATGTGTTACGTACCAACATTGCTGCAAGTTTCTCCATCAGGGTTCAGTGTCCACCCGTCATAGCAGGAACATTTAACAACATTTTTGTGTTGTTCACACACTTGACTGCATCTCAAATGCTTTGTGCAATAATCTACAATGTCACAGGTCTTGTTATCCACACTCAGATACATTCCCTGTGGGCACGAGCAAACAATCCCTCTTCCGGGAGCAACACTACACTGGTGGCTACAGCCGCCATTGTTCAAATAACATTCATCTGGAAGGAATAGAAAAGAGATAAAACACATTCATTACAAAATAAAGAACGATACCCAAAGGTAACTGAGCGACATGTAAAGATTAATGAGAATTCTCATATTTGAACACCCTTTTTTTTGGTTTGTTTTTGGTGCGTATACGTCCATTTTTAATTTACGGTATCTTTATAGTGGTCAAAGATTCATTTTCACAATAATAAGGTTGATAGGGTTTATTACCCTGATCATCAAACTGTTCCTGATTTTCCAATTTGAGTCTCCCTCTTATGGTATCTATTTTTTGCTAACCACTGAGCCACCATACAGTGCTAACCACTGAGCCACCGTACTGTGCTAACCACTGAGCCACCATTCAGTGCTAACCACTGAGACACCATATACAGTGCTAACCACTGAGCCACCATAAACAGTGCTAACCACTGAGCCACCATACAGTGCTAACCACTGAGACACCATATACAGTGCTAACCACTGAGTCACCATACAGTGCTAACCACTGAGCCACCATACAGTGCTAACCACTGAGCCACCGTACAGTGCTAACCACTGAGCCACCGTACAGTGCTAACCACTGAGCCACCATACAGTGCTAACCACTGAGCCACCATACAGTGCTAACCACTTAGCCACCGTACAGTGCTAACCACTGAGCCACCATACAGTGCTAACCACTGAGACACTGTACAGTGCTAACTACTGAGTCACCATACAGTGCTAACCACTGAGGCCACCATACAGTGCTAACCACTGAGCCACCATACAGTGCTAACCACTGAGCCACCGTACAGTGCTAACCACTGAGCCACCATACAGTGCTAACCACTGAGCCACCATACAGTGCTAACCACTAAGCCACCGTACGGTGCTAAGCACTGAGCCACCATACAGTTCTAACCACTGAGCCACCATACAGTTCTAACCACTGAGCCACCATACAGTGCTAACCACTGAGCCACCATACAGTGCTAACCACTAAGCCACCGTACGGTGCTAAGCACTGAGCCACCATACAGTTCTAAACCACTGAAGACCACCATACAGTTCCTAACCACATGTGAGCCACCATACAGTGCTAACCACTGAGCCACCATTACAGTGCTAACCACTGAGCCACCCGATCAGTGCTAAACACTGAGCCACCATACAGTGCTAACCACTGAGCCACCATACAGCGCTTAACCCACTACGGAACCACTATAGTACAGTGCTAACCACTGAGCCACCATAGAGTGCTAACCATTGAGCCACCGTACAGTGCTAACCATTGAGCCACGTACAGTGCTAACCACTGAGCCACCATACAGTGCTAACCACTGAGCCACCATACAGCGCTAACCACTGAGCCACTATGTACAGTGATAACCCACTGAGCCACCATAGAGTGCTAACCACTGAGCCACCGTACAGTGCTAACCACTGAGCCACCATACAGTGCTAACCACTGAGACACTGTACAGTGCTAACTACTGAGTCACCATTACAGTGCTAACCACTGAGGCCACCATACAGTGCTAACCACTGAGCCACCATACAGTGCTAACCACTGAGCCACCGTACAGTGCTAACCACTGAGCCACCATACAGTGCTAACCACTGAGCCACCATACAGTGCTAACCACTAAGCCACCGTACGGTGCTAAGCACTGAGCCACCATACAGTTCTAACCACTGAGCCACCATACAGTTCTAACCACTGAGCCACCATACAGTGCTAACCACTGAGCCACCATACAGTGCTAACCACTAAGCCACCGTACGGTGCTAAGCACTGAGCCACCATACAGTTCTAACCACTGAGCCACCATACAGTTCTAACCACTGAGCCACCATACAGTGCTAACCACTGAGCCACCATACAGTGCTAACCACTGAGCCACCGACAGTGCTAAACCACTGAGCCACCATACAGTGCTAACCACTGAGCCACCATACAGCGCTAACCACTGAGACACTATGTACAGTGCTAACCACTGAGCCACCATAGAGTGCTAACCATTGAGCCACCGTACAGTGCTAACCATTGAGCCACCGTACAGTGCTAACCACTGAGCCACCATACAGTGCTAACCACTGAGCCACCATACAGCGCTAACCACTGAGCCACTATGTACAGTGATAACCACTGAGCCACCATAGAGTGCTAACCACTGAGCCACCGTACAGTGCTAACCACTGAGCCACCATACAGTGCTAACCACTGAGCCTCCATTAACAGTGCTAACCACTGAGCCACATACAGTGCTAACCACTGAGCCACCATACAGTGCTAACCACTGAGCCACCATACAGTGCTAACCACTGAGCCACCATATACAGTGCTAACCACTGAGCCACAATACAGTGCTAACCACTGAGCCACCATACAGTGCTAACCACTGAGCCACCGTACAGTGCTAACCACTGAGCCACTATGTACAGTGATAACCACTGAGCTACCATAGAGTGCTAACCATTGAGCCACCGTACAGTGCTAACCATTGAGCCACCGTACAGTGCTAACCACTGAGCCACCATACAGTGCTAACCACTGAGCCACCGTACAGTGCTAACCACTGAGCCACCATACAGTGCTAACCACTGAGCCACCATACAGTGCTAACCACTGAGCCACCATACAGTGCTAACCACTGAGACACCATACAGTGCTAACCACTGAGCACCATACAGTGCTAACCACTGAGCCACCATACAGTGCTAACCACTGAGCCACCATACAGTGCTAACCACTGAACCCCATACAGTGCTAACCACTGAGCCACCGTACAGTGCTAACCACTGAGCCACTATACAGTGCTAACCACTGAGCCCCCATACAGTGCTAACCACTGAGCCACCCATATACAGTGCTAACCACTGAGCCACCATATACAGTGCTAACCACTGAGCCACCATACAGTGCTAACCACTGAGCCACCATACAGTGCTAACCACTGAGCCACCATACAGTGCTATCCACTGAACCACCATATACAGTGCTAACCACTGAGTCACCATATACAGTGCTAACCACTGAGCCACCATACAGTGCTAACCACTGAGCCACCATACAATGCTAACCACTGAGCCACCACTTAACAATCAAACAAGTAAAAATGTAATACAATGAAGTATAAAGCTTATTTTATAAGTCAATGAATAGAATTGAAATTTAGGAACTTAAAGCGTTAAGGAGAAAGAAATTCTGAGTAGAGAAACATTAAGTGACTTACAGGAAATTCCGGGAAGTCTTTTAGTGAAAAGCATAGCTTTTGATGACAGTCTTTATTGCTAGTGACAGGCCGAATGCATGTAAAGTTAGAAAGGTCTTGTATTAAGCACATGTAGGTTAGTGGAGGTGATTGGTAATTTCCAATTGGAGAATTCGAGGTTAAGAGTTGGAACAAAATCATATATTGAAGACATAAATAACCTGCAATTTGAACAGCTTACATGCGGTCGATGGGGGAAAAGGAGAAGGTGGGGATACAAAAAACGGCACATTAGACACTCTAAAGCTGAAGTATAAGGGAACATAAATAACCTGCTTATTGTTCTGCAATTACACACCTCTGTATTAATGACTTGTAAATGTAAATCCTTTAGCACAAGATTGAATGTGTGCCCAATGGTGCCTATACAAAAAACTGTTATTTCTGTGCACTTGGATTTGGTCTCGCTAATATGCACGCCATTTCTCATGACTGTGCCACATCCTGATGTCACCTCTGGGGGACCTGTGCTCAGGAGGTCTGAGCATTTAATCGATCTCAGGCCTTTTGTAGAGCTTACTTGACAATTGTCTTGTTGTACTTTCTCTTCATGCTGAAGTAATAAAGGACCCTTCCCCGCTGTTTAAGAATTCTCTTAGCCTATATTTCTGCTGCAGCTTGTGATTATCTCTCCCTTCTGTTATATGTACCTGCCCCTGGCCTCACTCCATGCCAGATATAGAATTTAGATTCTGACAGCAGTGGAGGAGCTTGTTTCTGTGTAGCAGAGGTGTTCATTCCTTTGGCAGAAGCGTAGCTTCCAACAGAAGATCTTGGCGCTCTTTCCCACCGGTTGCTTTGACTGTGTTGCCGGCATGTTTCCTTGCTCCCATGCCCCTTTAGTACCTTAGGGGGTAGAGGGGATATTTAGGTAAGTCGTATCTAGAAGCATAGCAAGGTATGAGGTCCAGACATCCCCACCTTCTGGGGCAATCTTGGGGACAGGGATTAGTTTAGGGACCCCCAACTTGAGGAACAGCTATAGTGCACACTGTCCCTGTGACCTAACCATCACTAGAGTGACACCATTGCTGCAATCACTGTATTTGGGGATTCTGGACATAGTCAAGAACAACGCTCAGCTCTATAATGCCCATTGCGATAGCAATGCTACTACCTGGTTATTTTAGGGAATATCAAAGCCCCTTTCTCAAGGGGTTGAAACCATTCAGACTCCTAGTTATCAACCAGTTATCCTGTAGCTCAGAGTTCATAAAAGGATCTATACAACCTGCAGAGGTGAAGAGTGTGTGTGTGAAAGATTGGGCAAAAATCCAGCTGTGCAATGCAGGGACTAGTGTCTCATTACAGGAGGTATCTGGAGCTTCTTCCCCAAAAAAGGATTTTGTACAAAGTATTAAATAAATGATAGTAAGTGTGTCCAATACTTTTTCCTGTGTCATTTATAATTACTACATTGAATTTATGGACATCTATGGATCCATTTCTTTGCTTGTGTGGATTGGATGGGTTGTTGCTGACATCTAGTGAGAAATTAGTATCATTTTACCCATAGAGATGGAGTCGCTTGATTGGCGAACCAGTAGTGGGACACCCTGAAATCAGCAAGTTATCACCTATCTTGTGGACATCCTTTAACAGCTATGTATCATAAACCTACAAGGTCCAGAAAAGTGAAGCTTTACCCAAACAAACAGGCGAACTTCATTTCCTCCCCAAAGTTTCTATGTATTCATGGTATAGTTTTGTATCTTTGTCTGCCCTCTGATCTGTGTTCTAAAGCCAAAAATATCAAAAGTATCAAGGACGGCTTCAAAGGGACCTCGGGGTTTTTGAAGAACCTTTTAGGTGTTTTCTTCAATGAAAAAAAAATCACGCTGTGAACTTTTATGTCTTTCAAGAAGATTTTGTATAGAGCTTTCTCTCTTAATTTGTAGCAAATTCACAGTAAAATCAAATATTTGCTAAATAAATCACATCCGTTTCGACACTTTATAACATTATGATTTCTATTGATGTTTTGTTGATGCACTCGACGCTAATTGATGATGGCAATGTCGCATAGTTTCAGTATTTTACTCCAGCGGAGATCAGCATTGTCAACGGTATTTGATATGCCAAATTAAAAAGAATTGTGTCCTTTGACGTCCACAGAGCAAAATTAAAGGGCTATTCCCAAAAAAGTAAGATATACGGGCCCTAACCTAGCAATCCCGAGAAACAACTTTTTGGAACTTCAACAACAGAGCTCTGAACCCGTTCTTAATTGGAGCCGAGGTGCGCATGCTTGACATTTGCTATATATATCGAACTTGACTATCTAGAGGAAGTAAAAGTCGAACAGGTTCGTAGGTGAACCCGCGGGAGGTTCATGATCATTGATCCTTACGAATGTTACCTACGCAAACCTTGTTACGACTTTTACTCCTCTAGATAGTCAGTTCGATCATCTTGATATTGGTAAGGAGACAGAGAAGAGATTGAGCAAGGGAACATCCATGCCATTCAAGATGGAGTCTTGGCATCCTTCCCTTTTGTAGTATTATTATTATTTATTTATTATTTATAGCGCCATTAGGTTCCATGGCGCTTACATGAGGATAAGGGAGACAAGAACAAGTACATAAATCTAGGTGATCGGGACGTACAGGTACAGGAGGGCAGGGACCCTGTCCACGATAGCTCACAGTCTAACGAGGGCGGTGGGATACAGTTAGTTGGGGAATGTCAGGGATTGGGCGGTCACTCAAAGGGAAGTTGTCAAGAAGTACTCGCCCCTCAACCTATTTCATACATACAAGGGCAAGTCCTTAGAGGTGCAGAAACCAGTAGTCACAACTCGCCGTGGCCAGTAAAATCTTGGTAAAATTGCCATTGATGTGCGTCCTCGCGGGCAGGTCCTCTCTTCTTCTGCACCTTATATCGTTTATAATTATTGTACTTGTCTACGGATGCCCCTCTTCACATGTCAAGAGTTATGGAATAAATAATAATAATAGCCAGGCATATGCCCCTCCAACCAACCTACCAAACCTGAAAGCAGACGCCTATCCTCCCAACAGATGGGACTCATTAAATATGAGACTTCCAAGATATGTCCTTCAGTACTAATCTCAGTATTATCTAGCAGTCATCCCAATGAGATCTTCTATTATTCATTGTTGATACTGGTAAATCAAGTTCAAAAAATGTTTCAACTGTATAGAATAAAAATACGTCATCGGGGCCTTGATGTTGTACCGGTACAAATTATTATATAGAATAATTGAATTAAAATTGAAAAATACCACATATTTCGCCTTCATCAGACCCATCGGGACAATCTCTTCTCCCATTGCATAGCTTCTCAGGCTGCAGGCAGATGGAGGTATCGTTAGCACAAGGGTATTTGGGTGGTCCACACATATAACCTTCGCAATTATCCTCATCAGAATGGTCGTCACAATCAATATCGCCATCACATACCCATGCATTGCTAATGCATCTCCCTTGGGAAACAGAAATAACAGAAATATCAGGAGGATTGCTCAACGTATTTGCATCTCTCAAAACTATTAGTTATAAAAAGCTGGTAAACATTTATGAAAGCTTTTATTTAGCACCCTAGTTATACACAGCTGAGTTATTAGTATTAGTGAATTAAAGTATTTTTCTAACATTTTAGGTAAATTGATCACAAGGAAGAAATAGTAAAAATTAAAAGGGTTGTCAAACTACTATGTTACCATTCCAGCAATGCCAACCCTGTATCTCCTGAGATCACATAACTGTGTGGCATCACTTGATCCTAGTGGCCAATTCAATCTCTTAGGGTACCTTTACACGCCGCTACAACATGGTGGAAACAACCGGGTGCTTCACGTGCACGAGCACGCAGCAACGGTTACAAACGGTACCCGCATTGCCTTTACACGCCGCTATATGGTGCACTACAGAAGGTTGAATCTATCTCTGGATGCACCGCCGGGTGCCTAAAGTTACCTTCTGTAGAGCACCTTACCTCATTTACACGCCACTACAACAAGGTAATATGGGAGGACCTGGTGCAGCAGGGACAACACATAAGTGTGCCACAATTGTGGATTACAAGAATTTCGTACGCTGATAGGACAAAGCAATAACATCATGATTGGCCAGCCAGCGCAGGAGGCTGACTAATACATGACGCACGAGCAATTGTGTAGTGTGACTGGTCAGCTCCTTAAATATGCTGCCCTATGCAGCGACTACCAATCGTAATGCAGGAGCTTCCTCCAATGATCGCTGGGTGGCTTCCCAGAGGCTGTGTCACGCCCCGGGTAGTTATCTAGGTGACGGATAAACCTTACCCTACCGTATTTACACGCTGTTACCACCGGGTTGACATCAACCTGTTTTAGAGCTCGGCTCTGAAACAGGTGCCGCAAGTGACGGGTGGAAACAACCGCCTTTACACGCCGCTACCTCGGGTTGATTTGGCGGTGCAAGATACATTTGTCTCATCAACCCGGTTGTTTCCACTATGTTGTAGCGGCGTGTAAAGGTACCCTAAGCCTTCCAATACATCACATACATCCAGGTAAAGGGAGAAAGTAGTAGCGTCACGTTCTCCGGATGTAAGTGATATGTCTGAAGTTGAAGAGAGTAAAGAGGCCACTAATTGGCCAAATAGTATCGATAACACTGGAACGGCTCTGACACCAGAGGTGAGTATAAGTGTTCTTATTTTAAATGGTCAAAACATAGAGATTGAATTGGGTCTGTGCAAGGAGTGGTTAATTATTTGAAGTACACTACTCACCCAATCAAATTCCCCTGCCTTCACTCTAATTGTTCATACCGGTCTCTTCTCACTTCCTGTTATGATTTGATCCAACCCATGTGCATATGACCACTGCAGCCAATCAATGACCTCCACATCCATGGGCACTAAATGGTAGCAACTCTCTAGGCTAGTGATTGCAGTGGTCGAATAAGCATGGATGGCAAATCGTCACTGTAGAAATGAACACACACTGCTGAGGACCACCGAAATGGTGGCCCTTAGCCCAACAGGATATTAGACTAGTGCGCATCAGTTACTTCTTCATTTTATACCATTTTTGCCATATTTTCTTTCAATACACAATGGAAATAATTCTCTATTTTACTTGAAAGGTTTATTTTAAAAAACTGTAGGTTTGGATAACTTACTTATCCATAGGGCCTGATTTTTCGGTCTCTCATCAAGAATGGAGATCTAAAATGCGCAGTCAGAATGAAGTGGTTGTCCTACATGTGTTCCTCTGCTCCAAGAATTGTCAATGGAATTACCAGATATAGTGGAGTACAGTGCTTGACTTTCCCTAGAACTCCTAAAGACTTTGAGCTGAGCGGTGTTGTTCATGTACAGCCACCTCATTATTCTGAGGGGATATTAAAGATTGGTTTAGTTCTTGATGGTCAGTCCTCCACCGGTATTTTCCATTATTTGGATAGGTATACATGGTTGCGAACTCTTTTGGGTTTCTCTGAACTCGGGCCAAAAATTGTGCAGTTATTTGAAACTTCACCCAAATGTTTAAAGGGGTTATCCGGGATTTTTATAAAAAAAAATGTGCCTAAGCACTAACAGGCAGTTGGCTGCTTCCTACCTGTCTGTTGTGCTCGGTGCCTTTCACCACCTTTCATTCCTGCCACAGGGCAGTCACAGACGACTCCTGTTGGGGACAGCATGGTGGGGTAAGCAAAACATAGCAGTGGCGGATTTTCCATTCTGCGCTGTGGAAGGAGCGGGACAGCCGGTCTCCTGCTGATTGACATCCGGCTCCCCGCTACCTGATTGGGGGAGCTGGCTGTCAATCAACATGACGTCAGCTATAACGCTCATCGACACAAGGGAGAAGCCACCCCTCTGTTGATATGACATCAGGGGAAGCTAAAAAATTGCTGACAAGAGCGGTCTTAGACTGCTCTGTGTTGGCGGTGAACGGTAGAGACTGGCACCGGGCACAATAGACAAGTATGTGGCAGCTACCTGCCTGTTAAGGCCCGGTCACACGTGTCAACCAGGGCTGCGATGTCGAAAGCGATGTGCGGGTGCACGCTCGCTTCCGACATCGCAGCCTTGGTGTCACACGGCAGGATGTTGCGGGCGGAGCCATCGCTCGCTGGGCTGGGATCAACCCAGCAAGTGATCCACAGCAATACTGCGGTATAGGCTGGATCACCGCCTACATCGCTATTGCGGTGTCAGATGGCGTGATCCAGCCTAATCGCTTGTTGCAGATTAACAGGTTTACGTTCATCCTTGTAAACCTGTCAACCTGCGACCAGCGATAAATCGCAGTTGCGTCGTGCTGTCACACAGCACGACGCACTTGTGATATCGCTAGCGACATCGCTGATGCGTCACTTTCCGGCGATGTCGCTAGCGACATTGACACATGTGACAGGGCCTTAAGTGCTTAAGCACAATTTTTGGGGGGGCTAAAACCCAAATAACCCCTTTAAGGTTTGAGACATTACTGGGACAGTAGAAGTTAATTGTAGCATAAATCAGCTCTAGAAATGTTGGAAACCATAGAAAAAAGATTCAATGAATAAAAAACAATCCAAGTCAATGATAATAATAATAAAAAATAAATATACTTAAAAATATATTTTTTTAAATCACAACAATCCCTATGAAAGTGTCTGTGCTAAAAATATAGCCAAGATATTAACTATAATATATATATATAAATATTTTTTTATCTTTTTTATGCCGGACTGGCAGTGACAAGACTTGAGTCTTGTTGACACATGTTTCGTCTCTAATATCAATCATTGCACATCTTCCGGAAAAAAACGAGAGGAAAATTCAATTGTCTTGTCCTAGAAGTATCACATTTGAATTACAAATTGTTTTATTATGCAAAAAAGGCGGTATTTTATCCCACAAAGTAATTCAGCCAAGTAAATCAGCTTAATTAAATACATTTTACTTCCCAGCATCTGAGAAGGGATTGTGAAATATGATTTTCTTTTTTTCTTCTTGACTTCGCTGGGAAGACGTACAATAGAACTGGAAATGCCGCATTAAGAAAAGTAATGATTTTTTTAATGTATTTTATTTATTTAACTTGTTTAATTTTATAATTAGTAAATGGATTAGACTTCTGAAAATAACCTCATTTCTTAAAAAAAATACAGCTATAGGTTGACAAATTAAAGGGGTGTATGGGAAAAATATAGTGTTGATCAAGAGATTGGGTTCTCTTTAAAAAAATAAATGACTTTGATGTCTCATGGCAAGAAGATCAAACACATCAATTCTGGAACAAATCAAGCCAGACATGTCACTGGAAGGAAGGATCACCAAGATACGACTTGTCTACACATCATACGAAGAGCAATCAGTGGAGAAGGACATCATGGTAGGAAGAATAGATGAAACAAGATGAAGAGGAAGACCAGAAACTCAATGGCTTGATGCAATCAAGATAACAAGGAGAAGACTTTGGTGGACCTATCTAGACTAGGAGAAGCCCATGTTGGACCTATCTAGTCATGTAGAAGGCTCTAGGGACTATCTAGGCTTGGAGAAGCCTGCCAAATATACCTGTTGTTACCTCGTATTTAGGTAGGAACAAGGCCAAGAGGAAGACCAGCAACCTGATGGCTCTATACAATCAACATAATGGTGGAGAAGTCAATAGAGGACATATCTAGTCTTGAAGGAGACCCTGGTGGACCTATGTAGGCTTGGAGAAGACCATGTTGGACTTATCTAGGCTTGGAGAAGACACTGGTGGACCTATCTAGGCTTGGAGAAGATCATGTTGGACTATCTAGGCTTGGAGAAGACTCTGGTGGACCTATCTAGGCTTGGAGAAACATGTCAAATCTACCTGTTGTCACATCTTATTTAGGTTATTTAGTTACAGATAACTGTTATGGAGCCCTTCTCAGAAGGACTTGTCATGCCCATGCATTCCACACACAGCCTATTGATTTTAATGAGAAACTTGCAATGCTTCTAGCAAGAGTGAGGAATTCTGGATCTGACACTGGCTGCGAGTGACCTATGGAGCTTCATTCTCAGAATAAATCCATAGGATCCGATGGGCATTGTGGGGCATGACACCATTGAATTATGTTGGGATTTCGAGAATTTCTTTTGAATGAATTGGTGAACGAGGGGGTGTGGGGGAGCCTTTATTCAAATAAACTATTTTTTCTTGTGTGTGTGTATGCCTTTTTTAACAATACACTTGCCAGGTTACTAATACGGCTCTCTGACACACACCTCTTGATGCCAGTTTACACTACACAGCTAACATCAACCCCAATTACCATCACCACGATTGCTGTTTCACCAGGGCAATTGGAAAGAGCCAAGATGAAGCGCCAAAATTGGTGCAAGTAATGGAAGCGCCATTTACTGTCTGGAATATTTAGGCTTGGCAGGACGAAATTACTATAGATCTTCCTAGCCTGATAATACCATCCTCCATCTGTCGCTTAACTTTGGCAGGTTATCAAAAATAGAGGGACCCCATTCATTTTTCATTTTTCTTTATTCCCTTTCCAAATTTGTTTGCAGGGCAATTGACCTGCTTTTATCCCCATTTTGCTTCCTTTTGTAGCCCATCAGCCATTACTAAAACCATTTTACAGCTATTTTATAGCACCAAAGTTCTGGATCCCATTGGCTTATATGGGAAATGGAGTCCGGGGTCAAGTTCGGGTCAAGACCAGGTACCGAATCAAACATTTAACTAACGTTCGTCCAAACCTGGCAATACTGATCACCCACGGCTCATCTCTAGATACAATGTAAATGATGGTAAATTCAAAAATAACCAGAGGTCGGGGAAAAATCTAGGAAAACGTTATTATAAGCCCATATTTTATGGATCTATGGGTCCTCTAAATTGCTTACAAAAAGGTCTAGATGCCAGACTTTCCAATCATGGAGTCACTAAGGCACTGGATCACAACTGTTCATGAAGATTCAGAATGAATGAACTAATACAGTGTCCAACACACCAAGGATAATATAGAGTAGAAAAATAGTAGAAAATGTCCAACACCAAATCCAGCTTCAGAAATGATTAAAATCTAATTATTTGAATAAGAACTTTAATAGGTCCGAAACGCGTAAGGTCACATCTACTATGTTTTTTTAAATCATGTTTATATTTTAATATTTTCTTTAAAAATTGATTTTAATTCTATTTGAAGCTGGATTTGTGCTGGACAATTTCTACAATTTTTCTACTCCTCTTTGCTTTATCCTTCGAGGGCCGCCCTGCGATCTCCGCTCACTAACATGGGTATAATTCATGGCAGTAACAGGCTGAAAATATATATATTTTTTACCTTTTGTTACACCATGGACAATTACAATCCCCCAAATAAAGGAAATGTCAAATACTTTATATCATGAATTTACTGTTTTCTAAAGTTGCTTCAATTTCATTTCCTATTTTGTACTTAAATTTTGACCATAATATAATATATAAAGTTGAGTGTGTGTGTGTATCAAATCCTGCCCACTCCACATAGACTTGGCCATTCCACATAGGTGTGCCCACTCTGCATAGCCACATTCACGCTACACAGCCATGCCCACTCCACACAACCACGCTCACTCCACATAACAATGCATGGGTATCGTTATAGCATAATGCAGATTTATAGTCCTCCATATGCCATAATGCAGCCTTATAGCCCCCCATATAGCAGAATACTGCCTTATATCCCTCCATATAGCTGAATGCAGCCTAATATCCTTCCATATCTAATATATAAAGCTGAGTATATGTATGCATGTGTGTATGTATATGTGTATGTCACAACTGAATCAATCAAATGCAAATCCACAAGTAGAACTCAGGAGACACAAATGCCGCTCGAATACAATGCCATGACTCTGAAGGTTATAGGCTACATTCTATTGTGACATCACTGTTTTGTTCCATACCTTAGAACAGTTAGTTATTATGCCTGGGCAATGCCAGGTTCTACGCTATCAGGTTTTTCGGACGAAGTACCGTTTGTCCGCGCTGCTGCCAGAGAGGTGAAAACACCAGAGACACTAGACGTCTGAGTGTTGCTGATATGGGTTTATTTCCAACGCGTTTCGGAGCCACGTACCGAGCTCTTCCTCAGGGTTGTTCCCTGAGGAAGAAGCTCAGTACGTGGCTCTGAAATGCGTTGGAAATAAACCCATATCAGCAACACTCAGACGTCTAGTGTCTCTGGTGTTTTCACCTCTTGGCAGCAGCGCGGACAATACAGGTACTTTGTCCGAAAACCTGATCACTGCACCGCACCTTGTGGAAGTACAGTCCTGCAGCAGCTGCATTGTTTTAGAGCGATTACGCTGGTTGTGTGCTACACAACCGGACCAGGTGAGCAAATCTGATATTTTCTACATTTACCTGTCTATGAAGGATAAGACCCTATGTGCGCATTCTCAACCTCTAGAGGTTCTACAGCTAGTCTACTTATATAATTGCCTTGTGGCATCAGCCATTGCCTCCTGCGTCCGGTAGTCTCTGTATCACAATTGGGTATTATGACATCACAATGGATTTCATAACATTACAGAGGGGGATTGTGACATCGCAGTGGGCCATTATGTCATAGTGGGGTGTTATGACATCACAATGGAGTATCATGACTTCACAATGAGGTATTTTGACATTATAGTGGGGTATTTTTACATCATAATAGGGTATTATTACATTACAATGGGGGTATTATGACATCATAGTGGGGTGTTATGACATCACAATGAGGTATTATTACAACACAATGGGGTATTATGACATCATAGAACACAGAGGGAGTGAGCATAAGGGGAGGAGACAGCGCACATGGGGGAGAGAATGCGGACAAGGGGAGAGAGAGCACACAGGGGGAGGGAACATGGAGGGGAGAGAGCGCGGACAGGGAGCAGAGATGGCTGCCACCCCCAGTGCCACAGAGCCTGTCCCATTGTGATTTCACCGCCCTCCCGATGTGATAGCATCGGGTACCCATCTAGTTTTTAAAATATTTCATAAAAATGAATATTCTATAAAGTAGATTTAACATTGCAATTTTTCAAAAAATGCAAATTGTATGCTTGAAAATACTAAAAACATCATTAACCTGACAATCGCTTGATCTGGGTTTTCCTTAGGAAAAAAATCTCCGAGGGCAATTTTGAAATAATTAGAACAGTAAATTACTGTTTGAGGGTCTGCACTAATTACCCTAAATCCGCGTGATTGCAAAATTGTTATAGCGCATGAGGACTTGCTCTACACCAGTATTGTAATGTCTACCAGTCTTGTTATTACAAAGAGATATCACTCTTTGCTTCGGAGCAAGATCTTGTTTCATTAAAGCCTTTCTGAAGTGTGTGTACTGTGTATAGACTAATTGTGTCTCCAACTTCTCCTTTGCAACTCGTCTCTGTCCCAAGTGACTTTCTAGGCAATTGACCTGACACAATATACAAGCCAAAACTGCCTTTACAAACTCACTGAAGCAGCAATTGGAGAGAAATCAATTTCTTGTTTTCTGGTTTTCGGAACTTTGTGTTTAGTTGTTCGAGCATCAGTTCTTTTTTGTTGGCTCCAACTATGAAGACAAGATGCTGCTTTCCCAAGACGAAAGAATTATGGAATAAATTGTCATAAGTAATAAGGAATTTGTATTGTAAAACATATGCTAATTCAATTTTCTCTGCAAATACCACCATAGACTTGGTAGAAATACTGTACACCTCAACAAATGGTAAGATATTGGTAAGTTAGAGGCTTGAAATAGTTAATGACTAATAACATCTCTATATACAGTAGATAACACAGGATCCACCATTCACAATAGGTGATATCACAGCTCACCTCCTCCTCCTGTACAATGACTGATAACACCTGTATATACAGTAGATAACACAGGATCCACCGTTCACAATAGGTGATATCACAGATCACCCCCTACTCCTGTACAATGACTGATAACACCTCTATATACAGTAGATAACACAGGATCCACCATTCACAATTGATGATATCACAGCTCACCTCCTCCTGTACAATGACTGATAACACCTCTATATACAGTAGATAACACAGGATCCACCATTCACAATTGATGATATCACAGCTCACCTCCTCCTGTACAATGACTGATAACACCTCTATATACAGTAGATAACACAGGATCCACAATAGGTAATGTCACAGCTCACCTCCTCCTGTATAATGACTGATAACACCTCTATATACAGGAGATAACACAGGATCCACCATTCACAATAGGTGATATCACAGCTCACCTCCTACTGTACAATGACTGATAACACCTCTATATACAGTAGATAACACAGGATCCATCATTCACAATAGGTGATATCACAGCTCACCTCCTCCTGTACAATGACTGATAACACCTCTATATACAGTAGATAACACAGGATCCATCATTCACAATAGGTGATATCACAGCTCACCTCCTCCTCTTGTACAATGACTGATAACACCTCTACATACAGTAGATAACACTGGATCCACCATTCACAATAGGTGATATCACAGCTCACCTCCTCCTGTACAATGACTGATAACACCTCTATATACAGTAGATAACACAGAATCCACCATTCACAATAGGTGATGTCACAGCTCACCTCCTCCTTCTGTACAATGACTGATAACACCTTTATATACAGTAGATAACACAGGATCCACCATTCACAATAGGTGATGTCACAGCTCACCTCCTCCTGTACAATGACTGATAACACCTCTATGTACAGTAGATAACACAGGATCCACCATTCACAATAGGTGATGTCACAGCTCACCTCCTCCTCCTGTACAATGACTGATAACACCTCTATATACAGTAGATAAGACAGGATCCACCATTCACAATAGGTGATATCACATCTCACCTCCTCCTTCTGTACAATGACTGATAACACCTCTATATACAGTAGATAATACAGGATCCACCATTCATAATAGGTGATATCACAGCTCACCTCCTCCTCCTGTACAATGACTGATAAAACCTCGTTACAGTAGATATCACAGGATCCACCATTCACAATAGGTGATATCACAGCTCACCTCCTCCTGTACATTGACTGATAACACCTCTATATACAGTAGACAACACAGGATCCACCATTCACAATAGGTGATGTCACAGCTCACCTCCTCCTGTACAATGACTGATAACACCTCTATATACAGCAGATAACACAGGATCCACCATTAACAGTAGGTGATATTACAGCTCACCTCCTCCTCCTGTACAATGACTGATAACACCTCTATATACAGTAGATAACACAGGATCCACCATTCACAATAGGTGATGTCACAGCTCACCTCCTCCTCCTGTACAATGACTGATAACACCTCTCTATACAGTAGATAACACAGGATACATCATTCACAATAGGTGATATCACAGCTCACCTGTTTCTGTACAATGACTGATAACACCTCTATATACAGTAGATAACACAGGATCCACCATTCACAATAGGTGATATCACAGCTCACCTCCTCCTGTACAATGACTGATAACATCTCTATATACAGTAGATAACACAGGATCCAGCATTCACAATAGGTGATATCACAGCTCACCTCCTCCTCCTGTACAATGACTGGTAACACCTCTATATACAGTAGATAACACAGGATCCACCATTCACAATAGATGATATCACAGCTCACCTCCTCCTGTACAATGACTGATAACACCTCTATATACAGTAGATAACACAGGATCCACCATTCACAATAGATTATATCACAGCTCACCTCCTCCTGTACAATGACTGATAACACCTCTATATACAGTAGATAACACAGGATCCACCATTCACAATAGGTGATATCACAGCTCACCTCCTCCTGTACAATGACTGATAACACCTCTATATACAATAGATAACACAGGATCCTCCATTCACAATAGGTGATATCACAGCTCACCTCCTCCTCCTGTACAATGACTGATAACACCTTTATATACAGTAGATAACACAGGATCCACCATTCACAATAGGTGATGTCACAGCTCACCTCCTCCTTCTGTACAATGACTGATAACACCTTTATATACAGTAGATAATACAGGATCCACCATTCACAATAGGTGATGTCACAGCTCACCTCCTCCTGTACAATGACTGATAACACCTCTATATACAGTAGATAACACAGGATCCACCATTCACAATAGGTGATGTCACAGCTCACCTCCTCCTCCTGTACAATGACTGATAACACCTCTATATACAGTAGATAACACAGGATCCACCATTCACAATAGGTGATGTCACAGCTCACCTCCTCCTTCTGTACAATGACTGATAACACCTCTATATACAGTAGATAACACAGGATCCACCATTCACAATAGGTGATATCACAGCTCACCTCCTCCTGTACAATGACTGATAACACCTCTATATACAATAGATAACACAGGATCCTCCATTCACAATAGGTGATATCACAGCTCACCTCCTCCTCCTGTACAATGACTGATAACACCTCTATATACAGTAGATAACACAGGATCCACCATTCACAATAGGTGATATCACAGCTCACCTCCTCCTGTACAATGACTGATAACACCTCTATATACAATAGATAACACAGGATCCTCCATTCACAATAGGTGATATCACAGCTCACCTCCTCCTCCTGTACAATGACTAATAACACCTCTATATACAGTGGATAACACAGGATCCACTATTCACAATAAGTGATATCACAGCTCACTCCTCCTCCTGTCCAATGACTGATAACACCTCTATATACAGTAGATAACACAGGATCCACCATTCACAATAGGTGATGTCACAGCTCACCTCCTCCTCCTGTACAATGACTGATAACACCTCTATATACAGTAGATAAGACAGGATCCACCATTCACAATAGGTGATATCACATCTCACCTCCTCCTTCTGTACAATGACTGATAACACCTCTATATCAGTAGATAACACAGGATCCACCATTCACAATAGGTGATATCACAGCTCACCTCCTCCTGTACAATGACTGATAACACCTCTATATACAATAGATAACACAGGATCCTCCATTCACAATAGGTGATATCACAGCTCACCTCCTCCTCCTGTACAATGACTAATAAACACCTCTATATACAGTGGATAACACAGGATCCACTATTCACAATAAGTGATATCACAGCTCACCTCCTCCTCCTGTCCAATGACTGATAACACCTCTATATACAGTAGATAACACAGGATCCACCATTCACAATAGGTGATGTCACAGCTCACCTCCTCCTCCTGTACAATGACTGATAACACCTCTATATACAGTAGATAAGACAGGATCCACCATTCACAATAGGTGATATCACATCTCACCTCCTCCTTCTGTACAATGACTGATAAACACCTCTATATACAGTAGATAACACAGGATCCACCATTCACAATAGGTGATATCACAGCTCACCTCCTCCTCCTGTACAATGACTGATAAAACCTCGTTACAGTAGATAACACAGGATCCACCATTCACAATAGGTGATATCACAGCTCACCTCCTCCTGTACATTGACTGATAACACCTCTATATACAGTAGACAACACAGGATCCACCATTCACAATAGGTGATGTCACAGCTCACCTCCTCCTGTACAATGACTGATACCACCTCTATATACAGCAGATAACACAGGATCCACCATTAACAGTAGGTGATATCACAGCTCACCTCCTCCTGTACAATGACTGATAACACCTCTATATACAGTAGATAACACAGGATCCACCATTCACAATAGATTATATCACAGCTCACCTCCTCCTGTACAATGAGTGATAACACCTCTATATACAGTAGATAACACAGGATCCACCATTCACAATAGGTGATATCACAGCTCACCTCCTCCTGTACAATGACTGATAACACCTCTATATACAATAGATAACACAGGCTCCTCCATTCACAATTGGTGATATCACAGCTCACCTCCTCCTCCTGTACAATGACTGATAACACCTCTATATACAGTAGATAACACAGGATCCACTATTCACAATAAGTGATATCACAGCTCACCTCCTCCTCCTGTCCAATGACTGATAACACCTCTATATACAGTAGATAACACAGGATCCACCATTCACAATAAGTGATATCACAGCTCACCTTCTCCTGTACAATGACTGATAACACCTCTATATACAGTAGATAACACAGAATCCACCATTCACAATAGATTATATCACAGCTCACCTCCTCCTGTACAATGACTGATAACACCTCTATATACAGTAGATAACACAGGATCCACCATTCACAATAGATGATATCGCAGCTCACCTCCTCCTCCTGTACAATGACTGATAACACCTCTATATACAGTAGATAACACAGGATCCACCATTCACAATAGGTGATATCACAGCTCACCTCCTCCTGTACAATGACTGATAACACCTCTATATACAGTAGATAACACAGGATCCACCATTCACAATAGGTGATATCACAGCTCACCGGTTCCTGTACAATGACTGATAACACCTCCATATACAGTAGATAACACAGGATCCACCATTCACAATAGGTGATATCACAGCTCACCTCCTCCTCCTGTACAATGACTGATAACACCTCTATATACAGTATATAACACAGGATCCACCATTCACAATAGATGATATCACAGCTCACCTCCTCCTGCTGTACAATGACTGATAACACCTCTATATACAGTAGATAACACATGATCCACCATTCACAATAGGTGATGTCACAGCTCACCTCCTCCTCCTGTACAATGACTGATAACACCTCTATATACAGTAGATAACACAGGATCCACCATACACAATAGGTGATATCACAGCTCACCTCCTCCTCCTGTACAATGACTGATAACACCTTTATATACAGTAGATAACACAGGATCCACCATTCACAATAGGTGATATCACAGCTCACCCCCTTCCTCCTGTACAATGACTAGCACAGTAAGCACAGTAGGGTCTTATCGGTGAAGATGATGAGAATGATTGGAGAATAATACCTGCTCACCTGGAGGGGATGTGTAGGACACAACCACTGGAATGACACAATGCCGGATGTAGCAGCACCGACAATGTGGAAGAGCCGACAACAGGATGAGAAGAGATAAAACCATGTCATTGAAAGAGGATGAACAAAGGATCCTGGGAAAGTGATTTATTCAAAGTATTTCGGAGTGAATAACCGGATTATCATATCACTAGATGGTGGCCCGATTCTAAAGAATCGGGTAGTCTAGAATCCATATATAGTTTATTTACTAATAGTTACGGGAGTGCGGTGAAATGAATTGTGTGTATACAGGCGGCTCAGTGGGTAGCAGAGTATACGGTGGCTCAGTGGTTAGCAGTGAGTGCGGTGGCTCAGTGGTTAGCAGTGAGTGCGGTGGCTCAGTGGTTAGCAGTGAGTGCGGTGGCTCAGTGGTTAGCAGTGAGTGCGGTGGCTCAGTGGTTAGCAGTGAGTGCGGTGAGATTGGTCAGCGCAGCGACGTGGGCAGAGTGGTCAGCGCAGAGGACAGGGGGCAGAGGACACAGAGGGGGCAGAGGACGCAGAGGACAGGGGGCAGAGGACGCAGAGGACAGGGGGCAGAGGACAGGGGGGAGAGGACGCAGAGGACAGGGGGCAGAGGACGCAGAGGACAGGGGGAAGAGGACACAGAGGGGGCAGAGGACGCAGAGGACAGGGGGCAGAGGACACAGAGGGGGCAGAGGACACAGAGGGGGCAGAGGACGCAGAGGACAGGGGGCAGAGGACAGGGGGCAGAGGACAGGGGGCAGAGGACGCAGAGGACGCAGAGGACAGGGGGCAGAGGACGCAGAGGACAGGGGGCAGAGGACGCAGAGGACAGGGGAAGAGGACGCAGAGGACAGGGGGAAGAGGACGCAGAGGACAGGGGGCAGAGGACAGGGGGCAGAGGACAGGGGGCAGAGGACAGGGGGCAGAGGACGCAGAGGACAGGGGGCAGAGGACGCAGAGGACAGGGGCAGAGGACAGGCAGAGGACAGGGGGCAGAGGGACCAGAGGACAGGGGCAGAGGACGCAGAGGACAGGGGGCGAAGGAGGCAAGACAGGGGGCAGAGGACGCAGAGGACAGGGGGCAGAGGACAGGGGGCAGAGGGACAGGGGAAGAGCAGAGGGGCAGAGGAACAGAGGGGCAGAGGGGCAGAGGACGCAGAGGCAGGGGCAGAGGACAGGGCAGAGGACGCAGAGGACAGAGGGGGCAGAGGACGCAGAGGACAGGGGGCAGAGAGCAGGACAGGGGGCAGAGGACAGGGGGCAGAAGGGACAGGGGGCAGAGGACCAGAGGGGCAGAGGACGCAGAGGACAGGGGGCAGAGGACACAGAGGGGGCAGAGGACGCAGAGGACAGGGCAGAGGACAGGGGGCAGAGGACACAGGGAGGGCAGAGGGGGCAGAGGACACAGAGGGGGCAGAGGACGCAGAGGACAGGGGCAGAGGACAGGCAGAGGACAGGGGGCAGAGGACAGGGGCAGAGGACAGGGGGCAGAGGACACAGAGGGGGCAGGAGGGGGCAGAGGACGCAGAGGGGCAGAGGACGCAGAGGAGCAGAGGGGCAGAGAGGGGGCAGAGGACGCAGAGGACAGGGGGCAGAGGACAGGGGCAGAGGACAGGGGGCAGAGGACAGGGGGCAGAGGACACAGAGGGGGCAGAGGACGCAGAGACAGGGGCAGAGGACAGGGGGCAGAGGACAGAGAGGAGCAGGACGAGAGGACAGGGGGCAGAGGACACAGAGGGGGGCAGAGGACACAGAGGGGGCAGAGGACGCAGAGGACAGGGGGCAGAGGACACAGAGAGGGGCAGAGGACGCAGAGGACAGGGGGCAGAGGAAGCAGAGGACAGGGGGCAGAGGACACAGAGGGGGCAGAGGACGCAGAGGGGCAGAGGACGCAGATGACAGGGGGCAGAGGACAGGGGGCAGAGGACGGGCAGAGGACACAAAGGGGCAGAGGACGCAGAGGACAGGGGGCAGAGGACAGGGGGCAGAGGACACAGAGAGGAGCAGAGGACAGGGGCAGAGGACAGGGGGCAGAGGACACAGAGGGGGCAGAGGACGCAGAGGACAGGGGGCAGAGGAAGCAGAGGACAGGGGGCAGAGGACACAGAGGACAGGGGGCAGAGGACCAGAGGACAGGGGGCAGAGGACACAGAGGACAGGGGGCAGAGGACACAGAGGGGGCAGAGGAGCAGAGGACACAGAGGACAGGGGGCGAGAGGACGCAGAGAGGGGGCAGAGGACGCAGAGGACAGGGGGCAGAGGACAGCAGAGGCAGGGGCAGAGGACGCAGAGGACAGGGGGCAGAGGACAGCAGAGGACAGGGGGCAGAGGCGCAGAGGACAGGGGGCAGAGGACGCAGAGACAGGGGGCAGAGGACGCAGAGGACAGGGAGGGGCAGAGGACACAGGGGGCAGAGGACGCAGAGGACAGGGGGCAGAGGACAGGGGGCAGAGGACAGGGGGCAGAGGACAGGGGGCAGAGGACACAGAGGGGCAGAGGACGCAAGAGGGGCAGAGGACGCAGATGACAGGGGGCAGAGGACAGAGAGGGCAGAGGACAGGGGGCAGAGGACAGGGGCAGAGGACAGGGCAGAGGACAGGGCAGAGACGCAAGGGGGCAGAGGACGCAGAGGGGCAGAGGAACGCAGAGGGGGCAGAGGACGCAGAGGGCAGGACCAGAGACAGGGGCAGAGGACAGGGGCAGAGGACACAGAGGGGCAGAGGACCAGAGGGGCAGAGGACGCAGAGGACAGGGGCAGAGGACAGGGGGCAGAGGCAGACAGGGGGCAGAGGACAGGGGGCAGAGGGACACAGAGGGGGCAGAGGACGCAGAGACAGGGGCAGAGGACACAGAGGGGGCAGAGGACGCAGAGGACAGGGGGCAGAGGACAGGGGGCAGAGGACAGAGGGGCAGAGGACGCAGAGGACAGGGGGCAGAGGACACAGAGGGGCAGAGGACGCAGAGGGGCAGAGGAGCAGAGACAGGGGCAGAGGACAGGGGGCAGAGGACACAGAGGGGGCAGAGGACCAGAGGACAGAGGGGCAGAGGACCAGAGGGGCAGAGGACGCAGAGACGGAGGGCAGAGGACAGGGGCAGAGGACAGGGGCAGAGGACACAGAGGGGCAGAGGACGCAGAGGACAGGGGGCAGAGGACACAGAGGGGGCAGAGGACGCAGAGGACAGGGGGCAGAGGACGCAGAGGACAGGGGGCAGAGGACAGGGGAAAGAGGACACAGAGGGGGCAGAGGACGCAGAGGACAGAGGGGCAGAGGACAGGGGGCAGAGGACAGGGGGAGCAGAGGACAGGGGGCAGAGGACACAGAGGGGGCAGAGGACGCATGAGGGGGCAGAGGACGCAGAGGGACCGCAAGACCAGGGGACAGGGGGCAGAGGACAAGGGGGCCAGAGGACAGGGGGCAGAGGACCAAGAGGGGCAGAGGAGCAGGGGAAGGGCAGAGGGACACAGAGGGGGGCAGAGGACACAGAGAAGGGGCAGAGGACAGCAGAGGACAGGGGGCAGAGGACGCAGAGGGGGCAGAGGACGCAGAGGACAGTGCAGGGGCAGAAGGAAGACAGGGAGGACAGAGGGGCAGAGGACAAGGGGGCAGAGGACAGGGGGCAGAGGACAGGGGGCAGAGGGACAGGGGGCAGAGGACAACAGAGGGGGCGGCAGAGGAGCAGATGACAGGGGCAGAGGACAGGGGGCAGAGGACAGCAGAGGGCAGACAGGGGGTAGAGGACACAGAGGGAGACGCAGAGGGGCAGAGGAACAGCAGAGGACAAGGGCAGGGGGACAACACGAGGACAGGGGGCAGAGGACACAGAGGACAGGGGCAGAGGACACAGAGGCGGGCAGAGGACACAGAGAGGACAGAGGGACAAGGGCAGGGACACAGGGGCAGAGAGAGCAGAGGAAGGCAGAGGACAGGGGGTAGAGGACACAGAGGACAGGGGCAGAGAACACAGAGGACAGGGGGCAGAGAACACAGAGGACAGGGGGCAGAGGACACAGAGGACAGGGGACAGAGGACAGGGAGCAGAGGACACAGAGGGGGCAGAGGACGCAGAGGACAGAGGGCAGAGGGGGCACACAGGTTGGAGGGTAGAGCAGCCTGTATGGCTGCAGATGCAGACTTACCGGTGGCTGGGCGTCGGGTGTAGGAGGAGAGGAGGGGCGGGCAGAGCTGCAGGAGAGGAAGTCCCGCCCTCCCTCCTCTCCAGACACACGGCAGGGAGCACGGGTACCCCCAGGGTGTGTGTGGCCCTCCGAGGTGGCGGGCAATGGGCTCCCCTGCCCCCCCCCCGGTATGTAGCTACTCTCTGGAGGGCAGAGGGTGGAGGGGAGTGGCAGGAGGGCACACGGAACTTCCGAGATCGGAACGTTCCGTGTGTCGGTGACTGTATCCGGGGGGCAGCCTGGCTACAGTGCACTGCATGAGCCTGGGCGACGACCATCACGGAAGTGGGCGTGGCCTCCTCCGGAAGTGGCCTTCGGGTTTTATATAATAGATAATGTGATAATTCTAAAGACAAACTATACTCCAAAATGCATTGAATAAATCACTTTCCCTAGATGAATGCAGGATCCTGAAAAAGTGATTTATTTAATGCGTTTCATAGTGGAAACTCCTTCTTCAGGACACTATATGTGAGTATCCACTTCAAAACACGTTGATTAAATTACTTTGCCAGGACTCTGCATTCATCTTTCAATGGCAGCACGGTTTTTAACTCTTTGTATCCTATTGTCGGCTCTTACACATTGTTGGTGCTGCTACTGTGATGCCCCACTGGTCGGTGTGCCACGGAGGGGTACTGCACCCTAGACCAGCGTGTGTAGTATCCCTGTGATCGGGGGATGTTAATCTGAGGACCTCACCACATGCATTCACACATCTAGAGCCAGGGGATCAATTGGTTAAGCCATTACTAAGGAACCAATCCCGGGGGGTGGAGTTCGGTGGGTAGTAAAGAGCGGGAAGAAGTCGAAGAGAGGAGAAGAGGGACCCTGCGAGTGGCGCACAGGGAGGGCACCTAAAAGACAGTGACCAGACAGAGGGGGATCCTCGGGTGTCAGTTAACACTCTAATCTGGACCTGAATGGCACCCGACCCAGCCGGAAGGACCCAGTCCAACACCAGAGAACCGGCTCTGAGGAGGTGCAGGCGTTTACCCCCGAGCCGCAGAACCGGAGGGACGTGGGCCCCTTCAAGAAGCCGCGGCCCAGTCCTCCATATCCCCATAAGGCCTGCAGAGGGTAAGGAGCCCTTAAGGAGAACTCTTGTAAAGCCTGAGAGCGGGCGCCGGGCTCTGTGCAGGGCAGTACTGGAAGAGAAGGAGTGAAAAGACAGAAAATGTAAGGGCAGAGGGAGAATCCTGAAGGAACACCACTGAGGGTCTTAGAGAGACATTTCATCTTCTGGTGACTACCCAGGCCAGCTACCCATGACTGTATACCTGTAAGCTGCCTGAAGGTTACCAGTAAAACCTGTTCAGAGCCTAATCAAAGTGTGGTGTCTTATTTCATTGAGCTGGGGAAAGCTGCATTGCAGCCTCCACCTGTGGAGCCACCTTCCTGTGTGAGTTCTCCATTTTCATCACTGCCCCAGGGATCCTGCTCCACCTGCAGTGAGCATCATGATCTAGCTGCCTGTCATCATCCCTGGAGGTCTGAAGTAGCGCTGGTAAAATTACCAAACACCGTAGCTGGCGTCACAAACATTTTATTTTTATTTTATTTACACTTTTTTCAGCGACCACCAGGGTCACCAGTGACCGTACCGTCAATCACCGCCCGGGATCCGAGTACCCCACGGCCCTGGGGTGGGTCACTACATCCATCAACATGTCATTCTGGAGGTTGTGTCCTACATAACCCCTCCAGGTGAACAAGTTTGGCCCCCTATCATTCTCATCATCTTCAACGATAAGACCCTATTGCGCATGCCTGCTTTATTTAGCAGCAATAATACATGAAAGGAGACAATCCCTTTAAAAGCATCTCACAATAAAACAGTAGTAATAGGGTTTTAACATTGTGACTCTGGGTGGAATAATAAATAATAGAAAAAAAATCAACCCTTACAATTCAGTTAATGCAACCAAGAAAGATTACACAATCAATGCACCCCCCCTTCCCGCCCTGATGTATGTGGCGACTTACGACTTGTACAGTAAATAACCCAATGATGTTAATGACGTAAACACATTAGGACCGGTATTGGACGGGGAGTCGTCCTCTATAATGCGCGCTGTGCATGCCGCTCGCTAATGCATGTTTTCTGCCACTTAAAACCTCGTATTGATTTCGAAACGCCTTCTACAACGTATGACATCTGGTAATTATGGAGAAAGCTGAGACTGATGGCCTTAACATTTTATTATGTAGATACATGCATTTAATGGAACGATCCTAGGGAACCTCCAGTCTCCGGGCACCTGACATCTCGATTACAACATGTAAGCAATCAACAATAGGTAGACGGCAGAGAGCCCGACATCTGATTTAGGAAAGGAGACAGTGTCAGGTGAATTGCCTATAAAGTGATGTTATTTTTACAGCAACCTTGCCCATTCCCTACAATAAGGTTCATGTACAGAACGAGATAGGAGTTTTCCTTATTTTATTTATTTTTTCATTATTTTGTGCCTTATATTTATTCTATTTTTTTTCGTTAAATGATTGTGATAAAAATAAAATATAAAAATATCGTGTAAAGATATGCGGCGATATAACGTATTATCAAATACGGCGCAAAACCCAACGAAGGGAATTTTATCTCTGTCAGGAGACGAGTTCTGCTATATTATTAGGTTTTTTTTCTATGACACCAATTGGAATTTAATAGGAGCTGCTGTTTCACATGGAAGTTGTGCATATATGGCTGGCGTCCAGATATTGTTGCTCACCGGCTGTATAGTACGTGACTTGTTTTTTGCAAAGTTAATGAGCTAAAGCTGCTCATACTCAGGAAAACACTCCCCTGGTCCTATAAGGGTTCAGATTTTTGGGGATTGGAAAGCTTAAGGGGAAATAGGTCAACACAGTACGTCCTATGTCCTATCATATAGAGCAGGGGTGAGGAACTCCAGGTCATGTTTTTAAGGATTTCCTTAGCATTGTACAAGGGTTGGAATCATCACCAGTGCAGGTGATCACCTGTGCAAAACTAAGGAAATCCTGAAAACCTGACCTGTTGGTGGCCTTGAGGCCGGAGTTCCCCACCACTGATATAGAGTATAGACCCAAATAAAATTCATGTTAGGAATAGTGCACACCAAGATGCAAAGATACATTATTTCCTAACTAGTGATGGTGTAACTTGAAGATCATGGGCCCTGATGCAAAAGCTCCAAAGGGGCCCCTAATTATTGCAAATCTGTCATAGCAATAGTCTTTTTCTATAGGCCAAAGGGACTTTTGGGCCCCCCTAGGCTCTAGGCCCAAGATGCGAATGCAACCCCTGTACCTGTTGTTGTTACGCCCCTGAGTATTACCATGCTCAAGTGCTGAGACCTCAAAATGAGCAATTGGACGCTTGCATGGTCACGACTTGAGTACCTGAGTATAATGGAAGTCAATGGGAAATGCAAGCGTTAAAACGGAAAAATGCTTGAGTCCCTCATTGACTTCCATTATACTCAGGTACCCATGTCGCACCCATCCAAGCGTCCAACTGCTCATTTCGGGTACCGAGCACCCAAGCATGGAATTGCTCGTCCATCACTACTTAGGAAATAATGTATCTTCGCATCTTCTCAATGCCCCAATTTTATTTCTTTGATGATAGTCAACTATACATTTGGAATGTTCAACATGAAAATTAAAACATTTTTTAAAGTAATTGTCCAGATCTTAGATATAAATGCTTTATCCTCAGGACAGGTCACTAATATTACATCTGTGAATGTCCAACACCCAGTACCCCCAAAAATTAGCTACATGAAGGTCCAGTTGCTGCTAGAAGTATACTGTGTATGTAGCTAGACCACACCAGCTCTCAACACCATGTAGTGGTCATTCTCAGGAACTGCAGCTCCCATTCATTTCAACAGGAACTCACCTACAGTACTTGAGAACGGGGTCTACACTTGTTTTGGTTTTGTATCAAGATGCTTCCAGGCTCCACTATATGGTGCACAATTTATCGAACACCAATCATGATGATCAATATAAGAAATCCTTCCAGTACAGCTAACTACACATTATACGAGTCCCCATCTGTTGGGGGCCCAGCATTGGGGTTTCTTAAATTATTAGTTTATTTCTTTATATATAATTATCTTTTATCCCTTGTCTTCATGCAAAGTTCAGTTTTATCCCGAACGTGACAAAGACAGAAGTGTATTACAGGAAAAATATACATCATGTTTGCAACGGCTTGTCGCATGTATCCCCAGACGGCTCCCCTCTCGCTGCGCTGATATACACATGACTGAATGGGAGCAGGTCTCCAGTGGAAGCGGTGACATGTAGAAATAATGCAATGTTTATCTAGTACAGTAAGGGCCTTATTAACCAGGACGACCCCACTAGTGACTCCCAATCATGTATTCTGCCTTAGTAATACATGTAAGATGATTTCCAATTTCAGTGGGCCTGTGTGATATGACAGAACTACTGCACGTAAATGACTCATTCCAAGTCGATATCATACATCCAGTTCATAAATATATATATATATGTATACTAGTGCATTGTGGATAGGAGCAGTGTGGGGGTGAGATTACAGAGGGGTAGTGTCGGAGGGATATTTTGTGTAGGTAGCACATAAAGGGCCAATTCTTTATTCAGGGGCCCAGAATGGGTGATAATTTCATTCATCGTGCAGTATAATGATACTTTTATTTTTAAGAGTACCATGTCAGGAAGAGCGGAGAAGAGAAAGTTCAAGAGAAGCTCTGGGCGTGAAATCTCACCATGGTGTCGGTGCTATGACCAAAGGGTTGGAGACAAAACAGATGGGAATTACTTCAATCAGAGAAGACGTTGTCTATCAGGTACCTGTATACATCTCATCAGTACTTAGGTTCCTGGTCGGCAGTCTGATGATAATAACATTTATTCATTTATATGGTGCTACAAATTCCATAGTACTTAACATACAATTTCATCACTGTCCCCATCGGGGCGCACAACCTAAACATCCTACCAGTATGTCTTTCAAGTGTGGGAGGAAACCAATGCAAACACAGGAAGAATATAATAACTTGCAGATGTTGTCCTTGGTGGGAATTGAACCCAGGACCCCAGCGCTGCATGGCTGTAGTGCCAACAACTAAGCAACTGTACTGCCTATGTGATGACAGGTAACAACAACTCCTTACCATTGTTAAGGACATACTGGGTATTGCAGGTTAATATAATACAAGTATATATGCAGCTCACCTGAAGTTTCAATGAGTGCTGTACTGGGCTTAGTGATGTACTACTGTACTGACAGGGGTTCTGGTGATGTATTCATGTACTGATAGTCTGTTTGGGACTGCATTCATGTACTAACGATGGTTCTGATCATGTAGCAATCCATAATGTGCTTCATGTCCAAACTGAAAAATCCTAAAAACTTAGGTTTGAGACTATGAGGTGGAGTTGCTTGAATTTCTGCACCAAAAGCTCATTGTAAGTTTGAGTGTGTTTACACTGATTTTTTGGGCAGAAACTCTCCAAATCCTTCTCAAACACTTAACACTTGGTTCTTTTGATGTTTTGTATTAATGTACTGACGATGGCTCTGGTGTTGTATTCAAGTACTGACAATGGTTCAGGTGATATATTCATGTACTGATAGTGGTTCTGGCACTACATCCATGTGCTGACGATGGTTCCAATCATGTAGCAATCAATACCGTGCTTCATGTCAAAATTGAAAAATCCTCAAAACCTAGGTTTGAGATCAAGAGGTGGAAGGTAGGTTTATGCTTCGAAACTCATTGAAGGTTTGAGTGTGTTCACACAACGTTTTTTGGAGCAGAAACTCTCCAAATCCTTCTCAAATACTGAACACTTGGTTCTGTTAATGAATTAATGTATTGACGATGGCTCAGGTGATGTATTCATGTACTGATAGTGGTTTTTGCACTACATCCATGTGCTGATGATGGTTCTGAATATATAGCAATGCATACTGTGTTTCATGTCAAAACTGAAAAATCCTCAAAACTTAGGTTTTAGATTACGAGGTGGAAGCGGTTAATTTTATGCTCCAGTAACTTATTGAAAGTTTGAATGTGTTCACACAAGTTTTTTTGGAGCAGAAACTCTCCAAATCCTTCTCAAATACTCAACACTTGACTTTAATTATATATTGCTGTATTGTCGATGGTTCAGATAATGTAGTCATGTACTGATGATGGATTCAGATGATGTATTAATGTACTGACGATGGTCCAGGTGATGTAGTCATGTACTGACGATGGATCAGGTGATGTAGTCATGTACTGATGATGGTTCAGGTGATGTATTAATGTACTGACGATGGTTCAGGTGATGTAGTCATGTACTGACGATGGTTCAGGTGATGTAGTCATGTACTGACGATGGATCAGGTGATGTAGTCATGTACTGATGATGGTTCAGGTGATGTATTAATGTACTGACGATGGTTCAGGTGATGTAGTCATGTACTGACGATGGTTCAGGTGCTGTATTAATGTACTGACGATGGTTCAGGTGAAGTAGTCATGTACTGACGATGGTTCAGGTGATGTATTAATGTACTGACGATGGCTCAGGTGATGTAGTCATGTACTGACGATGGCTCAGGTGATGTAGTCATGTACTGACGATGGCTCAGGTGATGTAGTCATGTACTGACGATGGCTGAGGTGATGTAGTCATGTACTGACGATGCTCAGGTGATGTAGTCGTGTACTGATGATGGTTCAGGTGATGTATTAATGTACTGACGATGGTTCAGGTGATGTAGTCATGTACTGATGATGGTTCAGGTGCTGTATTAATGTACTGACGATGGTTCAGGTGAAGTAGTCATGTACTGACGATGGTTCAGGTGATGTATTAATGTACTGACGATGGGTTAGGTGATGTACTCATGTACTGACGATGGCTGAGGTGATGTAGTCATGTACTGACGATGGCTCAGGTGATGTATTAATGTACTGACAAAGACTCAGGTGATGTATTAATGTACTGATGATGGCTCAGCTGATGTATTCATGTACTGACGATGCTTCAAGTGATGTATTCATGCACTGACGGTGGTTCAGGTGATGTGTTATTGTACTGATGATGGTTCAAGTGATGTATTAATGTACTGACAATGGTTCAGGTGATGTATTCGTGTAACCATTTACATATTTTTACAGCCTTTTGGATTGGTTCAGTATGTAAATATGATCCTTGGACCAAAATATGTTGTGCACCACTGAGCTAACAGAAGGCAGCAGATGTTATTAATACTGATTCCAAAATGCAGACAGAGAATGCAACGATGTGACTCTCCCCTTGCATAAAAGCTATTTTAATCTTAGTTGCTTTGTATAAATTATTCACAACATACAAGTGATAGTCAACAACTTCGACTTTGACGAAAGCTTTGCTTTCATCAGTAAACACAAATGGGAAATTGAATAAGAACGTATTAAGATGTTTTCTTCACACCTGCAATGCTGCATTGTTTAAAATCACCTTTGCAGAAAGAAGCCATAAATGAATTTATAAAACTGCACCTCGGCTTTTCGTGAAAAGCTTGAATTATTTACTCTATTTTAAGTATCACTAAAGAGGAAATACATCTCAATTATAATTCAACTTTATGGAAGAATTGCCAGCTGTTTCAGTTACAGCCAAGCAATTGTCAGGTAAAATTTATGCCTGTTTTCTTGGTATTTTTCTTCAGAGATCTGCAAATGTAGCACTCTGTATGCACGTGCCTGGGGGGCCCCAGGTGTTTCGCGTTCCAGATGGTAGTCGTTCTGTACCGGAGCACAGCAATGCAGATTGCTTAATGCATGCCGCGAAACAATAAAAAAAATCAGCCTAAACAGTGTGACATTTCAAAGAAAGTTGTTCCTATTGAAATCAGGAAGGCCACACAGGGTTGGCGCTGTGCGAGACATTCGTCAGCTATAAGTGGTAGGAACATATGTGATATCTACTATATGTCTACCCTACGGACACTCTTAAAGGTGCCACAAGCAGAAGACATTATTTAATGGGATCTATCTAAAATGAGCACATTTTTTAATAAATATGATAGATATGAATGTGAATGTGTAATATGGATTGACCCCTATAACACCAGTCTGGATGTATCATCTGGAACCCCCCATAACAGCAGTCTGGATGTATAGTCTGGAACCCCCCATAACAGTAGTCTGGATGTGTAGTCTGGAACCCCCCATAACAGTAGTCTGGATGTGTTGTCTGGAGCCCCTAGAACAGCAGTCTGGATGTATAGTCTGGAACCCCCCATAACAGCAGTCTGGATGTATAGTCTGGAACCCCCCATAACAGTAGTCTGGATGTGTTGTCTGGAGCCCCTAGAACAGCAGTCTGGATGTATAGTCTGGAACCCCCCATAACAGCAGTCTGGATGTATAGTCTGGAACCCCCCATAACAGCAGTTTGGATGTGTAGTCTTGAACACCCCTATAACAGCAGTCTGGATGTGTAGTCTGGAGCCCCCCTATAACAGCAGTCTGGATGAGTAGTCTGGAGCCCCCCTATAACAGCAGTCTGGATGTGTAATCTGGAACTCCCCTGTAACAGCAGTCTAGATATGTAGTCTAGAGATCCCCTATGACAGCCGTCTGGATGAGTAGTCTAGGGTCCCCTATAACAGCAGTCTGGATGTGTAGTCTGGTGCTGCCCTATAACAGCAGTCTGGATGTATAGTCTTGCACTCCCCTATAACAGCAGTCCGGATATGTAGTCTGGGGTCCCCTATAACAGCAGTCTGGATGTGTAGTCTGGGGTCCCCTATAACAGCAGTCTGGATGTGTAGACTTGAGCTTCCCTTTAACAGCAGTCTGGATGTGTAGTCTGGAGCCCCCTATAACAGCAGTTTGGATGTGAGGTCTGGAGCCCCCTATAAAGCAGTTTGTATGCGTAGTCTGGAGCCCCCCTATAACTGCAGTCTGGATGTATAGTCTGAAGCCCCCCTATAACAGCAGTCTGGATGTGTAGTCTGGAGCCCCCTATAACAGCAGTTTGCATGCGTAGTCTGAAGCCCCCCTATAACAGCAGTCTGGATGTGTAGACTAGAGCCCCCTATAACAGCAGTCTGGATGTGTAGTATGGAGCCTCCTATAACAGCAGTCTGGATGTGTAGTCTGGAGCCCCCTATACCAGCAGTCTGGATATTTAGTCTGGAGCCTCCCTATAACAGCAGTCTGGATGTGCAGTCTGTAGCCTCCTATAAGAGCAGTCTGGATGTGTAGTCTGGAGCCCCCTATAACAGCAGTCTGGATGTGTAGTCTGGAGCCCCCTATAACAGCAGTCTGGATGTGTAGTCTGGAGCCCCCTATAACAGCAGTCTGGATGTGTAGTCTGGAGCCCCCCTATAACAGCAGTCTGGATGTATAGTCTCGAGTACCCCTATAACAGCAGTCTGGATGTGTAGTCTGGAGCCCCCTATAACAGCAGTCTGGATGTGTAGTCTGGACCCCCCCTATAACAGCAGTCTGCATGTGTTGTGTAGATGGATGGAGATGATCGCGCCGCCAATCAAACAGATGTCAGTCCGGAGTAAAAGAATAGAGCCTTTATTCCTACGCATTTTGTGGGGCAAAAAGCTTTTCCCTGATGAATTGAGAAGTGCCACACGAAACGCGTAGGAATAAAGGCTCTATTCTTTTACTCCGGACTGACATCTGTTTGATTGGCGGTGTGATTACCTCCATCCATCTACACAACGTGTTTGCATTCCTTGATCAATGGGTGGTTCGCTGCAGCCAAGGCGTGTTTAGTGGTTGTGTCTCACACAACCACACAAGGTGAGCTTATTTGCTATTACACCAATATCCTTTTGTTTATCGGTTAAGACCCTATGTGCGCTGTTTCTTTCCTCTAGTTTCTCCTTGTTTATAGCAGCAGCCTAGAGCTCCCTATAAAAGCAGTCAGGATGAGTATACCATATTACACAATACCTGGTCTTGATTTGCCTTTTTGCTCTGGGGAAGCCCACCCCAAATTCTGGATCTTTCTAATTTTTAGAGTGTTTTCTACAACAGACGCATCTTATGATGCCTATTTACCTGAAAAGTTATGTTTTTCTATACTGATGGCAGTGTACTGTAATTAATGGATATTCCGAAAAAAATCCTAATTAATCATCTCCATGTGCCTTATGGTGTGCAGCTCCGAGTCTGCAGGAACTCAGTGATTGGCTCCAAACGAAATAGCTCCCTATACTAATTCATAAGTCCATTAAGGGTGTGCCACCTACCCTAGTGAGTATTGCATGAGTATTGTGGCGACATCCTTATAACAGCAGATTAGATTTGTAGTCTGGACCAGCCTTAATTCTAGTAGTTCCTGGAGTTATGGCACTGAGCTCCTTACATACTAATAGAAACCTACAGAAGCGGTTATGTCAGGCGCTCAAAATAAAAGGCAGGGGGCAAAGATTTCAAGATGAACTCTTCTATAATGGTCATTCGTAACCAGGTCATTTCATCACTACGCGGTACGGTGATGAACTCCGCCTTCTTAAGGATCACCTAAGGAAGATGGAGTTCACCGCCGTAGTCTGTAGTGATGTAATGACCTAGTGATGATTGGCCATTAAAGAAGAGTTCATCTTGAAATCTTTACACCCTGCCTTTGATTTAGAGTGCCTGACATAACCGCTTCTGTAGGTTTCCAATTCAGCCTTTTCCCATGACGGTAAGGCTAGGGCCACACTGAACAGTGCACCCACGTTAACCGGATGCCGTTACAGAAGAGCCCAGCCTGCTGTAACTCACATCGTTAACGTTGGGTGCTTCCTGTGAACGTTGCTCCATAGTAACCCGATGTTTACCATGGATGCAGCTTCACAGGAAGCCCCAGGCACTGCGCTTTAGCAGAGCACACAGGAAAACTGAGAATGTTTTCCTGTGCGCTCTGCTAAAGCGCAGTGCCTACGGTTTCCTGTGAAGCTGCATCCATGGTAACCATCGGGTTAGTATGGAGCAGCGTTCACAGGAAGCACCCAACGTTAACGGTGTGAGTTACAGCAGGCTGGGCTCTTCTGTAACGGCATCCGGTTGACGTGGGTGCACTGTTCAGTGCGGCCGAAGCCTAAGCGGTAATAGGCTTGCAGGACCTGGGACTTGAGAACCTTCTATGATGTCAACGCCTGCACGATCACTTATATGACACACGGCTCTCCGGACCCGGAAGTGTGCGCATGAAGTGGTGAGAGTTGCCACTGATAGCTCTAAACCTCAGTTATGCGAGACATATAACCATCCCAGATTAGTTCAGCAATAACTACGGTAAAGTATCCTCTACTTGACCACCGGGTAACACTCTAGGAGCGCCCCCTCTCTTCTTGTTTTTATCTCCTTACATAATAATAGTCAAAAGAAAAATATAGCAGAAGACAAAGAACGTACGTTACAGATTTATGAAACCTGAGTAGAGGAGACTATGGAGAGTGGATGTAAGAAGCACAGAAAACACTAAGACACTGTTTTACTCTTTTTTTCTCAGTTCTTGACACTTATTCAGATAGATAAGTATCTGTCCATTATCTCCGCGTGTCCAACATTTGCAAAACTATACAATTTCCAATAAAGTGAATGTATGAACTAGAAGTATCCGCACCATGTACTTACCTGTATTTTTACATGCAAATTTGGTCTTGACGTCACATTGCCGCAGAGTGCCGTTGCAGCCTCTTTCATCGCTGCCGTCTTCACAGTCCTTCTCTCCATCACACAGCCACAGCTCTGGGATACAGTTTCCATCCGGTTGACATTGGAACTGTTTTTCTTCACAAGGTCTTAAAGCTGGGATTGCTGTAAAGAGAAAGACATAATAGGAACCTCAGCTAAGAAGTGCAAGAATGGTCATATTCATGGCACATGAAAAGTTAATTGTAAATATCAATAAATAACAGGATTGGGACATTATGCCAGGATAGGGACATTATACCAGGATAGGGACATTACACCAGGATAGGAACATTATACCAGGATGGGGGACATTATAGCAAAATGGGAATATTATACGAGGATGGGAATATTATGCTAGAATGGGAAATTATACCAGGATGGGAATATTATGCAAGGATGGGGACATGTTACCAGGATGAGGACAATATGCAATGATGGGGAGAGAGGAAGCTTTTCCAACATGACAGAAGACCAGCTCTCCTCCCTTCTGTCACGATCACATCTCACCACCAGTGTCCTCGATGCGCTCCCCTCCCACCTCATCCCAAACCTCACCATAGTCCTCATCCCTAACCCATCTCTTCAACCTATCACTCACCACCGATGTCTTCCCGTCATCCTTCAAACACGCCTTGATCACACCCATCCTCAAAAAACTCTCCCTTGACCCATCATCTGTCTCTAACTATGGCCCCATATCTCTTCTCCCCTTCGCATCAAAACTGCATGAACAATACATCCATTCCGAACTGTCCTCCTACTTCTCCACCTGCTCCCTCTTTGACCACCTACAATCCAGTTTCTGACCTCATCACTCTACCAAAACAGCCCTAAGCAAAGTCACCAACGACATACTGATTGCTAAGAGCAAGTGACACTACCCCTCCTCCTCCTTGACCTACCTGCCACATTTGACACTGTTGATCACTCCCTCCTACTTCAAATCCTGGAATCTCTTGGCATCACTGAACTTGCCCTCTCCTGGATGTCCTCATACGTAACAGACAGAACTTTCAGCGTCACCATGTCCCACACCTACTCCTTGTCCTACCCCCTATCTGTTGGCATCCCCCAAGGCTCGGTTCTGGGACCACTACTCTTCTTCATCTACACCCTTCAGCCTAGGTCAATTAATTGAGTTCCATGGCCTCCAGTACCATCTGTACACTGACAACACCCAGATCTACCTCTCTGGGTCCAACATCAACTCCCTACTATCCAAAATTCCACACTGCCTGTCCGCCATCTTATCCTTCTTCTCTGCTCGCTTCCTTAAGCTGAATATGGACAAGACTGAGTTCATCATCTTCGTACTAAGTCACTCTCCCCCTCTACCAGACCTATCCATCCTCGTCAAAGACTGCTCACTCTCCCCAGTCCCCCACGCCACGTGCCTTGGGGTTACTCTCGATTCTTCCCTCTCCTTCAAGCCTCACATCCAAGCCCTCGCAACCTCCTGTCGACTTCAGCTCAAGAACATTTCCCAGATCCGCTCATTCCTTGATTCCGACACTTCCAAAACTCCTGTTCATGCTCTCCTCATCTCCCGCCTTGACTACCGCAACCTCCTGCTCACTGGCCACCCCACTACCTCCCTCACACCTCTCCAATCTATCCTAAACTCTGCTGCACGACTAATCCTTCTGTCTCCCCACTACTCCGCCTCCGTCAAGCCCTTCACTGGCTCCCCACACCTCAGAGATTGATTTAAAGTCCTAACCCTGACATACAAAGCCATCCACCAACTGTCCCTCCCATACATCTCCGACATGATCTCCCGATACCTGCCCGCTTGCAACCTATGATCCTCCAAGAGCTTCTCTACTCCCCCCTTATCTCATCCTCTCACAATCACATACAAGACTCCTCCAGTGCATCCACCTTACTCTAGAACTCTCTCCCCCAACATATTAGACACTCGCCTACACTTGGTAACTTCAAAAGAAGAACCTGAAGACTCACCTTTTCCAAAAAGCTTACAACCTAAGATAAGACCCTGTTGCCATCACTGCCAGCACTATAGGTGCTTGACATTCCTTCCCCTCCTTTCCCTGCATGCATTGTTCCTGTCATCCTTCAATAATTTGTGGCTATGAACTGAAAGTTTACCTCTTTGTAATGTCTATTTGTAGTTTGAAGAGACAACGACCTGTTAGTACTACTAGAGATAAACTATACTTGACAGCAGACAGAGGACAGCCGGTTAGATAGAAGGTTGATACTAAGTGGCAGGCACTCGGTAGTGATTTTAAAGGGACTTTGTCAGGTCATTTTTCAGCATGATACTAATAGTGCCCTTAAATAGTGCCTGGGCAAACCTTTCAGAACATGTAAAAATCGTTACTGTTCCCTCTGTAGTTCTCTTGCTATAAGCTCCTTCACACCCTGCAAGCAGCTTTCTTCAGCAGTAAAAGTAATGGACCGGACTAGTGTGTAGTCTGCAGTATGTAAATGCTCATTGATTATTCACTCCTTCCCAGGCAGCTCTTCCCTCTGTGCTCTGTCTCTCTTCCAGTTTCATTTTCATTTTGTTGTCCTGCATGAAGCTTTTGATGGGGAAGTGGGGGGAGGCAGAGATGGCAGGCACATATCTGATAGCTCATCTAGGTAAGGCAATTTCCTCCATTAGTTTCTTTGAGCAGAAGCTGTGCTGTATGTGAGAGATTCTATGTGATTATTTTAACATTTGCTTTACTGCATACAAGAGAGCAGAGACAGAAGGATACAGCACCCCCCAATGTGAATGATTTCTACTAAACATTCCTAGTGTGCAGTGCAGTGATGTCACTAGAATATTCATTCCTTGGGGCGTGTACAGCAGAGAAGTAAGTGATCACTCACTGTGATTGACAGATGGAATGAATTTCTTTATTTGCAGTTTGCAGAAGATAGGAGGGCAGTATAAATAAAAGAAATACATCAATAGAGAGAGCTTCACTAGAGGAATTAGAAAATTATATTGGTTAGTTATGGATTTTTGACCTGACACATTCCCTTTAAGGGATAAAACGCCTAGTTTTTAACTTAAGTGATTACATATTGTTGATTTATTAATTCATTTATGAAATGAGATCGAGTTGCCTGAAAGTACGGTGACCGTATAAATTGCTCCCAAATGAGTGTATACCGGCAGTATTGGTGACATGTCTGAGGCTTTGCTCGTAGAACAAGACTGATTTTAATTGCTCCGGAAAATCTTTGAAGATACCTTGTGATGTTGCTGTTGAACTGAAGAGTTTGTTTACCATTATTTAGATCACAAATTGTATTTTTTTACTAAACTTCAAAGCCATGCGTCATGATGAAAGAAGACAAGTAACCTTCCTGACCGAGCTTTGCAGGATCCTTCTGTATTTACATTACCGCCTTCTTTTAAGTGTTACACATCAGCTCGCGTGTTTTTGCCCTAAAAGACTTAACTACAAGCAAATAGCTGGAAGAGGATGGAAGAATCGCTTCTTAATTGCCAATTAATTCAGGTTATGCAAATTCTCGACAGTTTATAGTCTACGTTGAAAGGGATACTTAATAAGGACAATGATTTTCTTTTCTGGGTTGATCCTATAAATGTATATTTTCATTGATGAACTATAGAACGCGCGTCACAACCAAAACGAGTTCGAAGACTTTGACATTAATTAACGACGCTACAAAATTCTCCTATTCCTAGGGATTAAAGACAGAAAATAATCTAGAGGCGATCAAGTGAATATAAAAAGATACAGTTAAGTTCTTGTAAGAACATCTGCTTCAAGACATCGGTGAAGGTTGTCGTCCGGGTCTTGCTCCAAACTTCATTATCGCGGTAGGAGGATGAAGTAATCAAAATTCAGCATTTACCATCCTCAAAATACAATGTTGTGGTCTATAAACCTTTCGTAAGTGATTGTCCTCCATCACTTGAATGAATGTTGGGCTGTTTAGACTTTCTTTTTACCGTTCAATTTGTGCTTAACGGAAAATAACACTTTTATGTTCGCCTTTTACTAAAATGAATGTATTTATTTTGTATTTTATACATTGTTTGGAAGCATTAAAGGGACCTCACCTGTCCAAAAATTGAGTAATTTTACAAAAATATATAGTTTTGATTATCTGTAGAAACTGGTTCTCTAGATACAACATTTTTATGATATTTAAAAATGTTTAATGTTATTATTACTTATTTATTTTTATACATTGTGAGGTATTAACCAGCTTTATTGTAAATTGCCGGTATGTATTACACAGGTGGAGGTCTGCTCCGATGTAAAATCCAGGGTCTTGTTGTTTTCCACAAACCTGTTATAGTATAAGGGCTGGCTTTTACAGGTTAGCCAGAAAGAGATGGGCAGGTCTGGCTAACCACATACCTCTCACAGTTGTATCTCATGCAATATTGTGAAACTGATATCAAACAGGTCTTGAAAGTGCAAATGTACTGTGCATCACATGGTGGAGTGACCATGTGGGCTTTGAGTATACGCCAGACAGCCATGCTGTAGGAAGCAGTCTCTCAGAGACCCTGTGTGGATTTACAGCAGGAGCTGTGTGTTGGAGACAACTGACCCCACAGTGAGTGGAGGCTGGGATATATTGGAAGAAGTGTATCCAAACCTGTGGGTTAATAGACTGTTACACTGTTATGGTTTGCATTGCCTGTAATGCCAAGGAAGGTATAAATTTGGAGTACAGTTTATGAGACTTAATAAACAAAAATGGACTTCATATATATAAATTGCGCCTGTGCATCTCTATCCCGCAGCAAGCGAGTACCCCATTATAGTGACTCTTAAATAAAGTGTTTAACACAATATATACAACAATTACACTCAGCAAATAAGATCACTATGCCGGATTTTGTAGTAAATCACTAGTTGGACACTTCCTAAGCATCTAGGACTGTGTATATATTGATGAATGATGCGCGCAGAGCTCAGTAGGGTGGCCTGCTGCCTTTCGCCATTTGCCTTTTGCAGCTGACCGATTGTGATTTTATCAACTCCAATTGTGCATTGGGCATTGACTTAGGACCATACACGTTGGATTTTCTTTTTAGACTGCATGCTTTGCACCTATTGCACCCTTTCTTTTGATCACGTGATATTTTTAACCAAGATTCAATAAATGGATTTTATCTAAGATATGGTCGGATGACTTTTGTGCTTTGGAGCTGATAAACCGAGGACCACACAGGTGAGCTGACTACTTTCCCTGTCAATAAAACCATTTTACTTCCCTAATTTACAATTGATGTTACCAGAATTCTCTTCACTGCCCTGGAATCATCAAGAATGTAACCAAACCCATTTGCAGTTCCTGATGCCAATTAATGATACTAGTAATATCCTCAGTACTGTATACCACCTGGGATATAACAAAAACTCTTTTGCTTCCCTAGATGGTGGAAAAATTGTTGCGGGCTACGTGCTGGGACTCGTTGAAATTAGCCACATGTGTTAAACGTCCATTTTCCCCACATGTAGCCCGCACCGATTTTCCTACATCACCACCCGGCAATTTTTTCATTTTTTGCTCCCCTGCTTCCAAGAGACATAACCTTTTTATATTTTTCTGTCAAAATAGACATGTGAGGGCTTGTTTTTTTGTGGACGAGTTGTACATTCAGATGAAATCATTTATTTTACCATATAGTGTACAGGAAAATGAGGAAAAAATTCCAAGTGCAATTACATGTTTGTTTTGTTGTTTGGGTGTTTTATTCACCATGTTCATTAAATGGTAACACTGACGTGTCAGTATGATGCCTCAGGTCAGTACTATATGGTAACACTGACGTGTCGGTATGATGTCTGGGGTCAGTATATATGGTAACACTGACGTGTCGGTATGATGTCTGGGGTCAGTACTATATGGTAACACTATGGTGTCGGTATGATGTCTGGGGTCAGTACTATATGGTAACACTGACGTGTCGATATGATGGCTGGGGTCAGTACTATATGGTAACACTGACAGGTCGGTATGATGTCTGGGGTCAGTACTATATGGTAACACTGAGGTATCGGTATGATGTCTGGGGTCAGTACTATATGGTAACACTGACGTGTCGGTATGATGTCTGGGGTCAGTACTATATGGTAACACTGAGGTGTCGGTATGATGTCTGGGGTCAGTACTATATGGTAACACTGAGGTGTCGGTATGATGTCTAGGGTCAGTACTATATGGTAACATTGACATGTCAGTATGATGTCTGGGGTCAGTACTATATGGTAACACTGAGGTGTCGGTATGATGTCTGGGGTCAGTACTATAAGGTAACACTGAGGTGTCGGTATGATGTCTGGGGTCAGTACTATATGGTAACACTGAGGTGTCGGTATGATGTCTGGGGTCAGTACTATATGGTAACACTGAGGTGTCGGCATGATGTCTGGGGTCAGTACTATATGGTAACACTGAGGTGTCGGTATGATGTCTGGGGTCAGTACTATATGGTAACACTGAGGTGTCGGTATGATGTCTGGGGTCAGTACTATATGGTAACACTGACGTGTCGGTATGATGTCTGGGGTCAGTACTATATGGTAACACTGACGTGTCGGTATGATGTCTGGGGTCAGTACTATATGGTAACACTGACGTGTCGGTATGATGTCTGGGGTCAGTATTATATGGTAACACTGATATGTCGGTATGATGTCTCGGGTCAGTACTATATGGTAACACTGACATGTCGGTATGATGTCTGGGGTCAGTACTATATGATAACACTGAGGTGTCGGTATGATGTCTGGGGTCAGTACTATATGGTAACACTGACGTGTCGGTATGATGTCTGGGGTCAGTACTATATGGTAACACTGAGGTGTCGGTATGATGTCTGGGGTCAGTACTATATGGTAACACTGACATGTCGGTATGATGTCTGGGGTCAGTACTATATGATAACACTGAGGTGTCGGTATGATGTCTGGGGTCAGTACTATATGGTAACACTGACGTGTCAGTATGATGTCTGGGGTCAGTACTATATGGTAACACTGACGTGTCGGTATGATGTCTGGGGTCAGTACTATATGGTAACACTGACGTGTCGGTATGATGTCTGGGGTCAGTATTATATGGTAACACTGATATGTCGGTATGATGTCTCGGGTCAGTACTATATGGTAACACTGACATGTCGGTATGATGTCTGGGGTCAGTACTATATGATAACACTGAGGTGTCGGTATGATGTCTGGGGTCAGTACTATATGGTAGAACTGACATGTCAGTATTATACCTCGGGTCGGTACAAGTTCGTAGATACCAAACATGTAACTTTTACTGGTATCTAAGTGGTGAAAAAAATTCAGAATTCTAAAAATAAAAAATAATTGCACTCTTTCAGCCATATTCTGCAACTCATAGCGTCCTTACTGTTTGGGATCTGGGGCTGTGTGATGCCTTATTTTTTGTGTCTTGAGCTGACGTTTCTAATGATACCATTCTTGGGTGGATGTGCTGTTCTGATCACCGGTTATTGCATTTTATTACAATGTTGCGGTGACCAAAGAAACGCAAATCTGCCCTCCGATCCTGCTTTTTTCCGGCTTCAGTCCTGCCACTGTCCAGTGCTGAAATATCAGTAGGGCGGCTTGCAGGGGAGCTGGCCGCGGTGCTCATATTTCAGTCGTGGAGATCTCAAGGTGCGGCACCTTCTTTTAACAGCCGCTGCAATTTCAGCACCCGATTTTATGTCGGATCCGGTGCGATCCCGAGCCCATACACTCCCATGCTATGGGCGCCGGATCCAGGAGGTTTTGTGCGATTTTTGCCCCAAACACAAAAAATGCTGCAAGCTCTGATTTTGTGTCTGGGGCAAAAAACGAAAACAGCTGGATCCTCCTGGACAGACACAAAATCGGATGGCAAATAACTGCCATCCGACCCCATCCAGCACCATGGGGATACAATAGGGGCAAAATCGGATCCGGGGCTGTCCGGTCCACACCGGACAACCCCGGATCCAAAAAATCGTGGTGTTAAGCCAGCCTTCGCCCCGCATCTTAGCTCATAAGATCAGCTAAGATGTTGGGGACATGATGTGAGCTCACTGCCGGATCTCACATCAAAGTGCGGGACACGACCCATGACATACATGTATGTCATGGGTCGTGAGGGGGGTTAAAAGTGCTGTAAATAAAAGTATTGCTTTATGCAATGGTGAGTGCCGCCTTTACTTTTTCTTCTCACTTGTTGAATTATTTTTAAATAGTGAATGCAATAACAGAATGCCAAAATCACGTTCTCCATCTGGAGAATCAGTCTCCGAAGCTAATTTATACCGATATCTAAATTGTAACAAATAGTATTATTCCGGCAAGGAAGCCGAGAGGACGACGTTTATTTGAAATTAATTTTATATTTAAATTAAATTCCACCCTGAAATGCGTTAGATTTTATTGTCTTCGAGCCGCTAATATATGTGCCTATTTTTTAAGGATGATAAAAGTGATTTTCTCCTATTAGAAAGTAATTGCAGCTTTGCCCCACATTTGCTCGTTAGATGCTCGTAATGATTCATGCGGCTGAGCGAGGACGGAAGATATATACCTTACAATTAAATTAATGTCAGCGATCGTGGTACCAAATGCCTGTGTTGATGCTTGGAAGCATCATTTAAATGTAATCAATGCTCAATTTGGACAATTCAAACCCTTTCAGAGCAATTTATTAAAGTGAAACATATTCGGCTTTAGAAAAAAAAGCCAACGCTACGTAGAGCGGCTTTGCCGAGCTTGTTCTTTCTTTCCTTTTTTTTGCTATCGGGATGAGTGCCAAATTTTATTTTTGGAGGGTGATACAATTCTTTGCCAGTTTTAGAATCGTTTCATCATGATTTAAGGCTTATGGTCAGCGTTCAAGAATGACATTTCTCCTTAACTTTAATTGGAAAGATTAGCGAGATAGCGGAAAAAATCTTCAATAATCCTCAATTAAATGATCAAAGAGTGAACCAGACCTTTCCTTAAAGGGGTGCAAAAGAAGACCAGATTTTAAGACCCCGTTAATCTTTACATTGTGTAAGACATTTTAGATAATCTATGGGTAAATCTATGATGAGAGTCACAGAGAACGAAGAATGTAATAAAGGAGTTATAGTATTATGAGCAGAATAGCCGTCTTACATAAAGGAGTTGACCACTTGGGTTTTGCCAAAATAAGCCGATCACATAATTTCCCCATAGAATGACCAGTAAATTCAACAGAAACTTTACCAAAAGGTAAATGTTTCTATTGGTGAGGAGCGAATAGTAAGATACTCTAACTAAATACTCTGACCAAGTAATGAGAAATGGATCCAATGCAAGTCAATTGGGAACTCACGTGGATCCGAACACTGAAACAGTTCAAAGTATTTGGTTAGAGCTATCTGGATTCGATTATCTTACTACTCGCTCATCACTAGTTTCTATTCCTCAACATGCAAATTGCTTCGTCAGAGAGGCAGAAGAGGACTTGAACTCTTTTGCCACCTATTGGAAATAGCAGAACTAAAAGTCTATATCAACCCTTTAATGAGCCTTGTCATATGACTTAGGATAAAAGCCAAACCAGAATCTCAATTTGAAAACAGGGTATTTGCACTGATGAGGGGTAATACTTAGGGATGAGCGAGTATACTCGCTACTATTCGGTATTTGGGCTACTCGCTACTCTCCGAGTACTTATGAGTACTCGGGGGTAGCGAGCAGTCCTAATACTTTCACAGTGTATTTATAGATACTGCGAAAGTAGCCAAAAGTGAGTAAAAGTTGTTAAAAAACAATAAACTTACATACTCACCTGTCCGACGCCTGCACCGGGACCGGAAAACCTCACCTCCGCTCGCTGGACAAGGACCTTTCACTACCAGCCAATCAGATGGTTGGTAGCTATCTGGCCAATCAGATTTCGCCACGTCACACAATGTGATCGCTAGCGGCCACCTGATTGGCCAATTTGATGTACTATCAGGACCTTGCAAACTGGCCAATCAGGTGGCCGCTAACGATGGCGTAGTTGTCACGTGGCACCATCTGATTGGCTGGTAGTGAAAGGTTCTTGTCCAGCGAGCGGAGGTGAGGTTTTCCGGTCCCGATGCAGACGTCGGACAGGTGAGTATGTAAGTTTATTGTTTTTTAACATCTTTTATTCACTTTTAGGCTACTTCCACAGTGTATCTATAGATACACTGCAAAAGTATTCGTACTCGCTATACTCGCAACGAGTGGTGAGTACCGCTACCTACTCATTGCGAGTATAGCGAGCACTAATAATAAAGAACTCTCTCATCCCTAGTAATACACCATACACCATATCTGCAAATTGAGATTCTGGTTTGAAATTTGTTCTAAGTCATATGGTAAAGCTCGTTAAAGAGGACCTGTCACCCCCCTGCTGCATGGCAATCAAATTGCAGAAAATTGCAAATTGCATGTCTGCTGCATTCAGGGAAGGGGTCCCCCATGTGTCTGTGTGCTATGTACCCTGAGATATAGCCTTTGTAAAACTTACAGTTAGAAATGATGGAGGCAGTCACTGTGGCTGGAGGGAGCTTGATTGACTGTGACAATTCCTTCCCCCTCTGCCCCTCTGTGCTGCCTCCTGCTGTGTTGTTTATGCTTTGTCAGGACAAATGATTTGCATGCTGTGAGTGATAGAGAGGAGGAGAGGAGGAGGGCAGAGTCTGCACAGCAGAAGCAGCACAGAGAGGCTGGGCCAGAGATGAATCTTATTACAATATCATGATAAAGGATCATAAAGGCTGCAAACCAACACTCCCAGGGGGACTATTGCATATAGCCCCCACTTCATTATCACCCTAATGAGTAAGTATAAAAACTTTTTTAGCACATTGAAAGAAAACATTTAGCAGAGAGCGGGATAGTTATAATGGTAATAGGAAGGTGCAGGCACATGTATTGATAGGTTAGGTGGCTTTTAGGAGGTGACAGGTTCCCTTTAAAGGATCGATTTTGACTTTTAGACTTTTAGAAGCCACCAAGTAATGTTGGATGGGAGAAAATTTAGACCTACTGAATTTACAATGACCAAGGATTTCGTTCTCAGTAGAGGTAAGCTGCAGCCAGAGGAGTCGAGGCAAAGCTGAAAGGTCCTGAGTTTATGGGAATCTGGAGAATTAGCTGCCGACAGAACACTCATTCAGCCAACAGCTCCCTAATGAGTAAGCCTGTCTGGTAAAGGCAAAAATTGAAATACGAAATGCTTTCTTTATGCTAAACTCCCTTAATTTACCCTATTCACTTCCAACATGTTTCCTCCATTCAGCTTCATCAGGAGAAAAGCAATGCACATCTATACCTAAGTAAAATCAAGGGATGGTGGTGCTAGCACTCCAATTGTACAACACAACTGCAGTAAGTGGGATATTATGGGAAACATAACACCTACAAAGTAGGGTTTGATTGACATTTTCTGTAATTAACAGATGCATTGCTAATCCCCTGATGAACCCTAATGGAGGAAACACGTCGTCAAGTAGGAATCGACAGCGGTGGACTACCTTTGTTAGGGCGGGAGTTCTAAGGTAACAAGGGTCTTAATAGACCTAATAGAATTTTTTACAGACTACTGATCTCCTGGCAACATGAGATACCTAAGCATGGACTAATGTCCAAGGACTCCACATGACAAGTAGGTGGGTGAAATTGTTCCTTTCATATCTCACTATATACACCAGTGGTTTTATGGATGTCTGCTTTGGAGAAGAGATTTTGATATCCCTCCAGTAGAGTAGATGGGTCCTTTGTATTTGCGGATTACCAAAGACTGTAAGACTGACCACTGTCAGCACTGTGTTTTTATCCCCATATACTAGTAGTATATATTTTGCTTATTGTGTTTGAATCTACTGTTGTGGACATTACATTCTTCCCGGTGCCGGATCGGTGGTCCTTTTTAATGTGTGCTCTATTTTCTGGTTTGCAAATTCAAATACATTTTACAGAACATTTATTAAAAATTATGTTTTAAAAAATTACTCACAAATTTCCGATACACCAATATATCTGGTGCATAGACCTTACATTTATTAGGATGTGGAGATGATGTTATCTCCTTTCTCTTTCCTTTATGCTTTTGATACTAATGTGTAAGGGGCCCTGAGAAATGTTCTCTAAGAAGTGTAATAAAATAGATAAATAATACACATTAAATATTTAACATTTTCTGATAACTTTAATTAGCAAAAGGGTATTCTTTATTAGACTCAGTCAGAATTTTAAACACGACAACTGCCAGGACATTTACTAGGATGAACTGTGTGGAGCAGGAGACAGATGCACTAAAACTGTCAGGCTGACTGAGACGGATGCTCATTCTCAGTCAGCTAAAGAAAGGTGTTTATCTTCTCCTTTTATCTGGATCCATTCAGTGTCCTGTCAGGTTGACTGAATAGAGGAATGTACGTTCACAATGCCTGAATGCTTGGCTGGAAGCTGCTCTGATGTGACCTCGGTCTCCCTGGACAGAAGTTGCTCCAATGTGACCTCTGTCTTCCTGGACAGAAGCTGCTCGGTTTTGACTTCTTTGTCACTGGCCAGAAGCTGCTCCAATGTGACCTCTGTCTCACTGACCAGAAGCGGCTCCAATGTGACCCCTGTCTCGCTGACCAGAAGCTGCTCCAATGTGACCTTTGACTCCCTGGCTAGAAGCTGCTCCGATGTGACCTCTGCCTCGCTGACCAGAAGCTGCTCCAATGTGACCTTTGACTCCCTGGCTAGAAGCTGCTCCGATGTGACCTCTGTCTCCCTGGACAGAAGCTGCTCAGATGTGAACACTATCTTCCTGGACAGAAGTTGTTCCGATGTGACCACTTTGTCCCTGGACAAAAGCTGCTCGAATATGACCTCGGTCTCGCTGACCAGAAGCTGCTCCGATGTGACCTCGGTCTCCCTGGACAGAAGTTGCTCCAATGTGACCTCTGTCTTCCTGGACAGAAGCTGCTCGGTTTTGACTTCTTTGTCACTGGCCAGAAGCTGCTCCAATGTGACCTCTGTCTCACTGACCAGAAGCGGCTCCAATGTGACCCCTGTCTCGCTGACCAGAAGCTGCTCCAATGTGACCTTTGACTCCCTGGCTAGAAGCTGCTCCGATGTGACCTCTGCCTCGCTGACCAGAAGCTGCTCCAATGTGACCTTTGACTCCCTGGCTAGAAGCTGCTCCGATGTGACCTGTGTCTCCCTGGACAGAAGCTGCTCAGATGTGAACACTATCTTCCTGGACAGAAGTTGTTCCGATGTGACCACTTTGTCCCTGGACAAAAGCTGCTCGAATATGACCTCTGCCTCGCTGACCAGAAGCTGCTCCAATGTGACCTCTGCCTCGCTGACCAGAAGCTGCTCCAATGTGATCTCTGTTTCATTCTTCACGCTGCCCACCCTCTGTACTCCGTGATGTGGTGTGATTTATGGTATTCACCATCTTGGAAATAAAGCATATTCTTTTGCTATATAAAATGTATTTAGAAAAATGTTTAAGATTTAAATATGAATTATTTATTTGTGTTCATTTCTCAGAGAACCCCTTTAAGTTCATTGCACTTTGATGGCATAGTCCATTTCTCTAAGAGAGAAAAATAGTCTGTGCCACCACCAGTCATACTTTCCTTGAGATCTTACAGTGCTGTGCAAATTAATTGGCCAAAGCTTGTTTTTCTTGCATTAGTTTTGCTATTTCTGATAAGTGTTTTATCAGTTCTTGGTGTCGTTTCCCTTTTTCTTTCACATTTCCCTTTTCCTTTTGGAGAAAACGATCCAGTTTCATTGTGTGCAGCGAATTATTCTTGAAACAGTAGATTTTCCAATCCCAACGGTGGAAGCGATTTCTCTTAGGCTGGTTTCACACTACGAATTTTTCATTTCTGATGCTGTCCAAAAAAAATCGGACAGCAGTGGACCGATTTTGGCCCCCATGCAGCCCTATGGGCATCGGATGTGCACTAAATGGCATCCAATTTGGTCCGATCCGATTCGGTCCGATTTTGTCCGTTTTTTTTTATTGGTGCAAATTTTGCTCCGAAAATAAAATCGGACGAAATCGGATTGGACCAAATCGGATGTCATTTAGTGCACATCCGACCCGACCCAATGTTTTCAACATGGGGCCCTATGGAGCAGGGTCCGAGGAGACATCTGATGTGTCCTCGGACCCGATTTTACTGTACTGAGCATGAGCATGTACTGAGTAAAACTGCACTGTCGGTTACACCATGTTAACAGGCGGTCACGTGATTGTGACATCACGGCAGGTCCTATTCAGAAGAAGAAGACCTCTGGAGACACCGGGAGGACACCGGGAGCCTGTGGGAACGTGTGGGAGACGGCGGGGGCCTCAGGGACAGGTGAGCATACATATTTTTTTTTTTTATCAGCCCGGAGGGAGCGATTCTTTGCATCCTATTCCAGGCATCAGAAGGGAGCATCGGCTCCCTTAAAAATCGTAATGTGAAAGTAGCCTTACAGTCAGACTTGTATGTTTATTAAGAGTAATAATTCTAGACCTCTTCCGTGGAGGAACATCCATCTTTACAGGCACTAATCACACAGAGAAAAAGTACACTAAACCACTCCTCCCAGAAACAAGCTCTCACCTGAAGCTGAGGGGACAGCTAGCTGGTATTTTCTGACTACAACCAGTCAAAGCACACTTTATTACTCAAGGTTGTACCTGTTCAAAGCAGTTAAACCTGGTTTGAATCACTGACTGGTAACCCCAACTTATGATTTTACTTAAAAAATGCTCTGTCCCAATTAATTTGCACAGCGCTGTACATTCTTAGCATTAACAACACAGGAAAAGTTGTCCTTACAATGTATGTTAGAAAATTGCCCAGTGGCCGGGATGGGCTCCTCCTATACATACAATTATCAAAACCAAACAAAGTAGGAGGTTTAAAGCCCTTTTGTACCAAATATGTATCAAAGTCACCCATGCTATGTTTTCAATAATGAATTTTATTGAGGTAAATACTTTGTTTGGTTTTGATAATTCTTAGCATTATGTTTCTCTTTCATGATGTAAATGGATGGATGTATTTGAGTTTTCTTTCATAGTGGATGAGATTATTTCCTTTGGAAGTGATTTTACATTAATCCTGTAGATGTAGAACAAAGTATCAAAACATGGTCAGATAAACATATATGTCCATTTAAGAAAGAATGGCCGCGGTGATAATGGCTCCAACAGTGAAGAATGGGAGATTTATCAATCCAAGTAGAGCGAAAGTGCTTGGCTTGACCTTGACATATGGCACCTTCTCTTATAATGGTAATGGAAGAAGTCTTAAGATAAGCCCTTCATATTGCTTTACCTGAATGTCTCGGTGCAGCCGTGTGAAGGATGGTAGTGCTACAATGGCGGCTAGTACATACTCAACTTACCCCTCTTACAATATTATACTTTGTCATAATCAATAACAGAAATGGTCTCTGCACTTTGTGTCCATTGTCGAGGCATCGCCAAATGGAGGAACATTTCCTACACAAACACTTTATTATGATATAAGTCACGATAATGGGAAAGAATTCTGATAGTTGTATCAAATGAAGATGTCTTGAAATGGTCAAGAGGTTACTGGAAAGTCTATTGCATGTCTTTCATTGTTTAACTTGAGGAGGCGTATTTTCCATTTGCCGCTCAATGGGTTTTATTTATAAACAAAGAAACTCATCTTAAAGGCTTTGTATGGCTCTGATACAGATCCAGTATTCAGAAATCCCACTATATAGTGGCCACTAAGTGCACATGTCAGTCTGAAGGATCCAGCTCATCCACTCATAACGTGGCAGCCTATTGCTTATAATGAGAACAGTGTAATACTTGACTTCTCCTGCGATGGCGCTGAAGATACATTTGACATATGTTGGCATACTTTGCATAAATTTGGCGTAGTTTATGTTTATTAATAATAATCTTTATATGGCGCCAACATATTCTACGGCGCTCTACAATTCAGAGGTTCATCTACAAACATATACAACAGTTATAAAAAATACAATTATTAAAGCAAAAATAATGAAGGCCCTGCTCATAGGAGCTTGCAATCTACAATGAGGTGAGGGCAATACAAACTACAGATGTTTATTTATAATGATGATCCAGCCATCTTGAGGAAATCGGGGATAGATAAAAGCTGCATGAGTCATCACCAGATAATCTGTGTTGAGCTTCTGGGTTTGGTGGAGTTTGTCGATGAGTTATGTTCCAAGAAATAGTGAATGGGTTATATATAAATGACTTCGATTGGGGAGCATGATAGGCCAGCCCAAAGTTGCGGCAAGTTCGAGTTTGTTGGGGTAGAGCATTCCAGAAAATTGGTGCAGCTCAGGAGAAGTCTTGGAGACGGGAGTAGGTGGTTTGCATTAGTGCGGATGTTATACGAACGTTGCTTGCGGAGCATAGAGAACTGATAGGGGGATAGACAGAGAGTATATAACTACATTTATTAAAGAGAATTGGTCTGTAGGTTTTGCTACCTCATCTGAGAGTTAAATGATTTAGGCAAAGAGACCCTGAATCCAATGAGGCATCACTTAGTTTACTGGGTGCAGTGGTTCTGACACAATCAGAGTTCTTAGATGAAGCTCAGAAAGTTAACCCCACCCGCCTACAGTTTTCTGTGTAGTTTTTATATTGACAGTGAGTTGCTTATCAGAGGAGTTGTGTGGTCAGACCAGGGCTTGTGTGCACTGTATTCAGGGCACTGATTATCCACTGGTGATGCAACTTTAATTGTATGGACACAACAGCACACAGCTTAATAAGAGACACATTGCAAAATTCAGTGTTTTAACCCCTACATCATGCTGTCCTCAGATTACATAACAAAACCCCGCTGACCAATTCCCCTAAAGGGTTTTAGACACATTTTGCAATTTACTTGAGAAGGTGCATGTCATAAGGGGATACCCACTACTTTTATATGGAGGACGTACTTTTAGGAATAGGTGGACCCCAACCAATCAGCTCTGATGGCAACAGGGGCATACAATGTACAGAATAGAATAACAGAATAAAAGTACCGGTTACAGCAGCTCAGCTCCAGACCAAATGATTGGAGCTAATGTTCAAAGTGGTCTTTTGCTCCCTATACTGTGTATATTCAGCCACCTCCAGACGTGATAATATCTACCCAAGTGATCGAGTTAAAATATTGTTGAAATACAGTTCTCTTTGTCAAAACGGTTATAACTCCTTCAATCAATCTGTAGCCAAGGTGGTCCCAGTTCAAGTCCTAGCCAGGGACCGACATATCATTGGTTCAGCCGATGGAACCCTACATGGGTCCGAGGGTTAAGGGGGCCCATTCTCCCATCCAAAGCAGGTAGGATTGTGAATTTTCATGAGCTATTGGACTGCAATGTTCTGGAGAGGGGCCCTCCTCTGTCTATGTCCACCAATGGTCCTAGCTACGACTCAACCGTGCAACGTCTTATGACCAAGTCCACCCTTGTGACTGTACCCAGATGATGCTTGCTAGATATTCAACAGGGTGTACTAAAATTAGCAGAATATGCAAAGAAGTATAATTAAAAAATATTCTTCAATGCGTGTAATGCTAATCTAACCATGCAGACACTTTTACTACAAAGATATATTATATCTGGCATGGTGGATTTAGGCGGTGTATAAACAGACACGTTTTTGGCTTTTTCATCTACATCAAACACTGCATTATAAAAAGAGATGGATTTACGGAGGATGATAAAAGGCAATTTCCTTCCATAGTATTTTATGTTGTTGTAAACGCCATTAATGTGTGATATTAGGTTCAGTGTATGGGGATATAGTTCTGTTATCTAGAAAACTGCGTCCTCTAAAATGTAATGTGTCTCATGCTCAGGGAAATACGGTGAACTTGGATAAGCAATGCTGTAGAACTCTGTCAATGGATTATAAGGTCCATCAAAGTTCTGATTTAGTGTGATGGTCGGGGTCATTGGATATAATTAACATTGTGGATGAGATGATTAGTAATACTCACCTTTCCTGGCTCCAGCACTGTGTCATGCAGAGTGGAATAATGGTAAAGGGGATCAGGGGAACTAGTCTAACCCTTAGACTGGGGGTCCCTTGCTCACCCCGTTCCCAGAATTACCTCTGATGGTGAGGAGGTGCGGGCTGCTACCCTTACCCTTTGCTCCTAATCAGCCCTAGTCTAAGATCCCTTCACCTCTACCTATGGACTGGGAAGCACAGCAACTCCCAACAGAAGGAAAACACAAAGAAGACTTCAGCAAAAAGCACCACGTCTTCTCAGCTCCAGGTCTTGCAGAGACTAAACTCTATCAGCGACATCAGCTGGTGGAAGAAGGAACTATTTAAAGGCTGAAAGAGTTAAAAACTACATCAGCCGACACCTCCAGCAGGAGCAGTAGCTCATGTGCACCTCAAGAGCAGTAAACCCCTAGACTGCAGCTTCATCTGACATTAACTCTGAATGTGCCAAAGGGAATTTACTCCCATTTAAGCTACTGCAGAGCTTTTCATATGGATTACAGAGCAGTCAACATGTGACATGCTGCGCTTTTCTCTCCTCTCCTATGATTGGCTCCCATTGTTTTACTACCCACCAGATTTCTGTAGTAACATGTCAATCACCTCTGATGTAAGTTTTCAAGTGCTTTTACGGCCAGCTTAGGCAGCTAAGTGCAGCTTGGATATTGAGGTAGTTATACACTATATTCTCACCTGGCTCCCACGAGTCAAGCAATATTTCCTCTTGGTTCTGTTTTTGCCAGATGTTTGATTATCTGCTATCCTGCAGGTAGTTCCCACTGCTAAATTCAATCCTACTAATACTGGTGCTGTTCACACCTACAACTGCTGCAACCAGGTACCCGTCACAATCTCCTCTTAGATACGGTAATTTTGCTGCTGTTCCCAGTTACAGACCTGTTTCCAGAAGATACCTGTTAAACAATTTATCTCTGATAAAGTTGCTGCTCTTTACAGCAACAACTCTGATATCAACAAGGTCCCTAATAATGAACTAATCTCTGATATTTTGGTGATACCGGATCTATAATGCTGCTGTGTCTAGTTACCTAATAAGTCATTGATCTCAGTTATCCTGCTGTTGTCCCATCTTCAGTTTAGCTATGACACATTCTGTAACTTATAAGTAACTTTAAGTAACTTATCCAATCTATCCTGACCCTAATGTATTTCGTATTTTTCTGTTCCAGTGTAGTCTGCACTTTGGGCTCTGCATCATCCAGTGCTTCCTGCTTTGCTTCTCCATATGAAATCTTGCAGATGTAGCTGCACTGTTGTTTGCTGTCACATACGTTCTTGCAATCCAAACTCTGCTGTATCATTGCCTCCAGTCTGGGCTGCTTATTTAGACCTATGACTTAGAGAATCCACTTTACTAGCTGAGCCCATAACAATTACAGTCTATTAATTAGAATAAAATTGTAATTTTTGTTCGGAATTGTATAGTCAAAGGTTAATAAATAGTTAAAAGGATCCCTGGAATCCAGTAGAGAGCTACAGATCCACCAGGCAGTCAATACTGTAACAGGGCCATACAATTTATTCTTCCACAGTATATACCTTTCTCATTTATTATTTTTCAGCTTTCTTCTTAATTCTATCATGCATGCCCCTTACATTTCCCCATTCTTCCTGAACTTATTCCATACACCTTTTCTCAGCCTATTACAATTCCTCCTTTATAACTCCCACTTTCTGAATTTGCTTCCTATCTTCCTTTCTTTTTCCATTTCCTTCCTTCCTTCCTTCCTTCCTTCCTTCCTTCCTTCCTTCCTTCCTTCCTTCCTTCCTTCCTTCCTTCCTTCCTTCCTTCCCTCTCTCCCTTCCTTCCTTCCTTCCTTGCTTCCTTCCTTCCTTCCCTCCTTCCTTTCTTTCTTTCTTTCTTTCTTTCTTCCTACCTATCTTTCTTCCTCCATTTTTTCCTTCCTTCTTCCCTTCCACTCTTCCCTCCTTCTTTTCTTCCTCCTTCGCTTCCTTCCTTTCCTTCATTCTTTTCTTCCTTTCTCCCTCCCTCCCTTTGTTCTTCCCTCCTTCCCTTCCCTTCCCTCACTTCCTTCATTATTTTCTTCTTTCCTCCCTCTTTTTCTTCTATTCTTTTTTCCTTCCTTCCTTCCTTCCTTCCTTCCTTCCTTCCTTCCTTCCTTCCTTCCTTTCTTCCTTTCCTCCTTCCTTCCTTTCTTCCTTTCTTCCTTCCTTCTTTTCTTCCTTCCTCTTTTTATACCCTATAGGTAAGTAGATGTTGCGAATGATGGCAGCAGAAGTAGATGGGTGTTATGATCTTGTAGGAGGCAGTGACCTGTATACTCATAGGACTTTAATAATGAGATCCTCATGTGTCAGATACATTGTCAAGATAGGGATATAGACCAAGGAGGTATTACCTACTGCAATGAGATGAAAAGACTGATGGAAACAAATAATAACTGGTTTACGCTGCAGACATCCAGCTTGTTTCACAGATACATTTGTTATAATACATTACATAGTCCTAAACTTATCAAAGAGGAACAGATAAAACAGCGAGGATCAGAGCACAGTGGTGTATTGGGCTGTGTGGCGCCTGTGCCTACAATCTAGCGGGTGACCTACTGTGGTTACAATCTGTCTAATGACAAAAATACATTAAAAGCAAAAAATATTAGAATTCTGCGATGAAACAAACCTGTTTTGGAGCAGTTGGGGTGATTCTCATCAGTGGAATCTTCACAATCATTATCTCCATCACAGACCCAGTGTGCAGGGATACAGCGGTCACTAGAACATCGAAACTGCCTGTCCGAGCACGAGACCGAGCACCCGAGCTCATCACTGCCGTCCCCACAGTCATCATCTAAGACAAGGATAGTGGACTGGTTACTGATTAATTAGGAATATATGAGATAGGAGATAGATAGATAGATAGATAGATAGATAGATAGATAGATTAGATAGATAGATAGATAGATAGATAGATAGATAGATAGATAGATAGATAGATAGATAGATAGATAATAAATAGATGACAGATATTATAGTTGTATCAGAAAAAAAAATGCAGGTACTGTCAGCTCCCAATTGGTGAGCATTGATCAATATACTGTACTGTAGATTGATATACAGATGAATAAATGAATAAAAAGATAGACGATAGACAGAGAAATTGCATATATCACAAATATAGAAATCACTTGCCTGAGTCACACAGCCATTTGTGACTGACACATCGTCCATTTCCACAAACAAATTGTGTCACCGGATCACAAGTCTGAAGTTCTGCATGAAAAGATGAGATATTCATCAGTAAATAAAAATAAAGATATAGATAGAAAGTTATGAGAACAACTTGTCTCATAATGAAAGATAAATAACCATAACAGAAATGTGTAATCCGGAGCAATCAGGTTACCGTACAGTTTGCTCATCCCTGCTGCTGCAGGGATGAGCAAACTGTTAACACTACAATAAAAGCTTTAATGTTAATAATAATTGTGCGCATCATGTCTTTAGGGGGTGCCCACCCCCCCCAGAGACATGTTGCCTACTCAGGTGGGCATGTAATGGGTTAATTACTCCTGTACAGTAAGCCGACTCCTGTCGGATCTGTACAATTTTGTGAATGAAGCCGCGGATCCACTGACAGCTGTGCGCATACTATATGTAATGTACATATAGTATGTGCGCTGTCCGAGGTCCTGAAGGCTTTTACATTAGATCTATGGTGCTGCGCAGCCCATAGATCTAATGTAAAAGCCTTCAGGACCTCGGACAGCGCACATACTATATGCACATTACGTATAGTATGCACGCTGCTCACAGGGGAGTTGCGGCTTCATTCACAAAATGAAGAATGGGCTCCTATGAGGAGCGTTTCCTGATGCGGCTTTGAGCTTTTTGAAAGCTTAAAACCGGATCAGGATTTAAAAAAAAAACCGCAAGTGTGACCCTAGCCTTAAACCTACACTGGGCAGTTACACAGCAGGATCCTTACCTGTAACCACCACAGTATCCCATCCAAAAAACGTAGGAGAGGTGGGAGGGAACACAGACCCAAGCAGGTACAATCTTCGCTTGAGGTTTTAGACTGTTCAGTTTTAAACCTCTCTAGCTGTATTATAACAGAGGCACAACATTCTCTGCTGTCCAGGGGTCTTGGGTTTTGTCCCACAAAACATTTTGTTGTATTTCAAACATTACTTGATATTAATCATTTTTCAAGGAATCTCACATTGAAATGTCATTATTTTGATGTCCAGTCATCTACTCCTGATTGTCTTAGCAACACGCTGTCCAATGAAACCTGCAGTATAATCCGGACATTTGATGAATTAAATCCCATAGCAGCACTCAGGAGTTTGACCACTAATTTGACGACGGAAAACAGTGTTAAATTACATATGCGCAACCCGCGCATTTACCCCATCAAGTCTTGACCAGAAGTATTAGATTTATTTCAAGACTTAGTAGAAAAAGATCTGGCTATGCTTGATGGGGTCATAGACCCGGTTCACGATAATCTTATAATAATAATCCAATGAGGAAAAAATAGCTCTTGAAGAACTACGAAACAGTAAAGACCTCGTGGTAAGGAAATCAGACAAGGGTGGTACAATCATCCTACTAAATGCAGGATAATATCATCCTATTATCGCTATCTATCACTCTCTCCCAAAGAACCATAAAAATATTTTTCCACCGCCATGCCGCCCTATTGTAGCAGGCATTGGATCTTTGGGAGAGACTTTGGGTGCATGGATAGATTCGCAACTACAGCCATTGGTGCTCACCATGCCTGGCTATATCAAAGATACCAAGGCTATAGTCAATACATTTTCCCGGTTTACATGGGATTCATCCTGTGCATGGTTGAGCTGTGATGTAGTCAGCTTATACCCGTCTATACCACATCAGGTAGCCTTAAGTTGTCTCTCATCCTTTGTGGAAAAACATAGCTCATACGACCAAGCTACTCAGGACTTCTTTTTGATGTCTGTACACTTTCTCTTGACTCATTTGACAGGGAGTTTTTCTTGTAACGTCGGGGCGTCAGCATGGGTGCTACATTTTCCCCAACCCTGGCTAACATAGTCATGTGTGCTTGGGAGGAATTGTTCATTTTTTCCAATAACCCCTTCCACATCAGCATTCTGTGGTACGCCAGATATATTGACGACAACTTGCTGATGTGGAAGGGACCCCATGCAACGTTCCTGACTTAGTTAATTTTCTAAACGACAATTCTTTCAATCTCCAATTTACTAATTATTTTGATAAAGACAAAATCAATTTTTTAGATGTCACCTTAATTGGAGACTGTATGTCTGGAGGGGTTGAGATTAGACCTTATAGAAAACCTACTGCTACCCACTCTATTCTAGCAGTCACCTCCTGCCATCCATCCCATGTCATCAAGAATATTCCTGACCGGAACTAGGGTTGATCCGTGCAGGACTATTCCTAGGAGCCAGGATTTTTACATACGGTAAGCTGTTTTTCCATTCCCCTCTCCTCCTATTCTATATCTGTTAGATATATTTCAGAATTCACAGTATTTTAATTTTCTAACATATTCCTTGATTTGAATTTGATTTTCTTAAATTATATTTGCACAACATTAAAGACACATGGAAGACAAATCTCTTCCTGACTTGGGTTTTAGAACATGGGAATTGTCTTAATCTTGGTCCCTCTTACTCTCTGCTGTAAGTGCTGACATGTCTGATTTCTATTCTGTGCATTTTCCTCGCCTCCAATCTATGTCTGTTCTGTAAAGTGGATGAGAGGCTCCAGATTGCAGCTTTTTGGTTTTGAATAAAACCTGTGGATTTAGGCTGATGATCACTCATCATTTCATCACTTAAGTCATGTCTATTGAGGGGTGAGATACGGTAGAAATGAATATTGACACGTTTTTCTCAGATAGGAAAGCGTCTGTATCCAGTATTCTTTCTATTACAGCTCTTTTCCCATTTCAAAGGGATTGCTTCCTATTCAAATAGGTCAAAAGGCATCAAGCGTGCGTCACTGGTGTACGGCCGCCATACAGCGAGACTTTTATTCTATGGTTACACAAACTATACATGTATATATAGGCAGATTCCTCTCCATAACGAGAATAGCTGTTCCCCAGACCCTTTAGCCTCTCATACAGCCAGATCAGAACTCCCACACACTGCACTGATGAGGAGCAATCACCCTGAAATGCAGCGTCTGCAGTTTGGGGTTCTGATCTGGCACAAATCCCAAGTCATATTAAAGAGTCGATTATGACTTTGAGGATTGCTACCTGTATTGGGTGGCGCTAAAGTTCATCCACTTCCTTAATGAAGTGACAATTTGCATATTTCCCAGAGAAGCATTGTAGCTCTAAGTCTCCTTATCAGCTTATCTGTCTCCTTATGCTGGCAGGCAGATTCCTCTCCATAAGGAGAAAAGCTAGTCCCCTAGACCTCATCTTAGCCTCTCACACAGCCAGATCAGAATTCCACACACTACACGGATGAGGGGCAATCACCCTGAAACGCAGCATCTGCTGCAGTTTGGGGTTCTGATCTGGCACAAATCCGAAGTCATATTAAAAGGTTTGTTAAAGAGTCAATTATGACTTTAAGGATTGCTACCCTTATTGGGTGGCTCTAGAGTTCGTCCACTTCCTCACTGAAGTGACAATTTGTATATACAATATATACATTTGAAACCAGAAGTTTACATACACTATATAAAAATACACTTCTGCAGATTTTTCTATCTATCTGAGTTGAAGTCAGGATAAACCTTTCCCATTTTCGGTCAATAACGATTATTAATGTTTGCCAAATGTCAGAATAATGAGAGAGAATGATTTAAGGAATTTAATCACTTTCTGCAAAGTCACAAGTTAACATACACTAAGATTTTTATGCTTTCAAACAATTTGGGACAGCCCATATGAGGATGTCATGTGTTTGGAAACTTCTGGTTTATTGGCAACATCTGAGCTAATTAGCAACACCCCTGTGGATGTATTTTAATGCACACCTGAAACACTACTTCGTTTTGTAGCATCATGAAAAGGTCTAAAGAAATTAGTCAAGATATTAGGAAGAGAATTGTTGACTTGCACAAGCCTGGTTCATCCTTGGGTGCAATTTGCAGATACCTGAAGATGCCTCGTTCATCTATACAAACAATTATATACAAGTACAAACAAGATGGGAATGTCCAGCCATCATACCGCTCAGGAAGGAGATGGGTTCTGTGTCCCAGAGATGAACATGCTTTGGCCGACATGTAAATATCAACCCAAGAAGAAAAGTCCTTGTGAATTTAAAGGTGGATGCTGGTAAGAATGTGTCCCCACAATGCACCGGACCAGAGCTGACATCCAGGTGCATGTCAGACTGCAGGGAGGAGGCAGGAATTTCAAGATAGGAGATGGAATGATGACGCCCAGCTGGGCGTGCTAAGAACCTGGGAGGAGGGAGAATGGAGCCCTGGATACCACCCATTCCAGTCTACAGATGTTTACTGCATGTAACTTATTAAACCATTTTTCAGAAGCTTTATAGTGTAGTTTTAGGTGAGATAGGCAGGGTTAGGGATGAGCTAGCAAGGTGCAGGGACAGGTAGTGGTAGGATAGGGGCCAAAAGCAAGTTGATAGGTTCCCTTTAACAATTATGGTAATCCTAATTGACCTAAAACAGGAAAGGGTTATTCTGATTTCATGTTAGTGAAAAAAACATACATATGTGTCTTTTATTATAGTGTACAGTGGCGTAACTACCGTGGTTGCAGCAGTCGCGGCAGAGACCGGGCCCTCCCCCTGCGATCGCCTGTGCCCGAGGAGAGGAGGAGGGAGGACGGGAAGTGAGTGAAGCCTCACCTCCTGCAGCTGTGCCCGCCCCTCCTCTCCTCTTAACGGCGCTGAAGCGGAGGCCGCGGGAGGCACCACAAGGCAAGGCCCACACCATGTACCCACACCGCAAAAGCTCCCCCGCTAGCACCCCCCCTTCCCGCTCATCAACTAGGCACAGAACGAATGTCATAATCCCTGACAGCACTTTTCCACCGCTCCTCACCTATGGGGCGCCGGAGAAATTCCTGCACCTGGGCCCGCAACAATGTTGTTACGCCCTGATAGTGTATGTAAACTTCTGGTTTCTTCTGTTGTTGTAATAAATACTTATGACTTGGCACCTAACAATCAGATAAGCCTTGTACCCTGACAGACACTAGCTGTGTGTTCTTGTCTCCAATGCATCGATATTAACTGGACCAACAGTGGCAGATCTGGAGATCCATTGTATGTCACCCCAAATTAGCTCTCCCTGGAAAAGTATTGTATATATTACGATTTAATCTAGGCATTTATGTATGGCCCTTTTCATCAAAGGTCATTGAGGTCTGCATTAAGCAGGTTCAGGAGCTGCACTGACATCCGTGAGTTGCCAGTTGCATAGCCAGCTTCTGCCATCGTTTCTGTTAACAGGCTCTGATCACTGCTATTAACCATTATGATGTCCCTGTCAATCAATGACTGTAGCAATTAAATGGCACAACTGCCAGTGCACTAATACAATAATTATCCAATTTTCACCACACTTCCAACCTATGAGAATATCACAGTGGTCCTTTGGGTCCCATTGGCAGCAAGTAGCTTGCTAAAATGACACATCACTGGAATCGGGGTCTCTGCACCTATATATTGCTGCTCTCTGATTAGATGACACAAATCAGGTGACAGATTCCTTTCATTGATAAAACAGTATCCAAAAATAAGCTCTCAAATAGTAATCCACTGCTTCACTGTCTGTACAGGCTAAATGTTTCCTCCTGAAGAGTAAAGTAAAGTAAAATTGAGATTTAAAGATTTGTTAGCTTTGTTAGTCCAGATGATAATATATATCAAACTCCTACAATTATCTACAAAGGTTCTTCATTGGGCTGATATGTAATATTTCAGTGCTCGGCACAATGGAGATCTCTGTGCACGCTGTGACCTCTTATACTCAGCACGTTTCCTTACAATCTCGTTTGTCCCAGAGGACGTGTCTCTCTCCGGCACTTTGCTCTTGTTCCCGGCAGGGAATGATGACCCACTGCAGGCACAAGCAACGAAAACTGCTCGGGATCAAACTGTGCTATTGTGACTATCTGCTCTCAGCAAGAATGGCGGACCATGTGTGACCCCGATAAGTTCCCTACATATGTTGGTGGCATCTTGGGAAAGCCTGGAAGGGATAAAGCCAATGTATCAATGACAGAAGTGTTATCCTTAACGAGATAAAATAATACAGTGGCTTTATCTTCAGGTCTTGTAAATCACCTAGAATTGTATTTATTATTTATTTATTATTGTATTGTAATAGGGATTTAAAGCACAAAGTCTATGTGGCTGACCTCTGGGTCATCAGGTGTTGCTCAGGTCTAGTATAAGAAATGAATATATTAAAAGAGCAAAATGAGCGGCACTCACCAGGATCTTCTGTGCAGTGTATGGGTTTATTCCATTCTACCCCAATGTCCTCCCTTTCCTGCACCTTTGTAACCCTGTTTATCAGAATGGAATAAATCCGTACACGGCACAGAAGATCCTGGTGAGGGCCGCTCATTTTCCTCTTTGGATATATTAATATTTTTAGTATTGCTGTTTTTTTTTCGTTGTTTTTATGTTTTGCTTTATTTATATTTTTATTACTATTAGTTATAGTTTTTATGTTTTTAGAAGATCCTATTTCATTATTTATGTATGTCAGACTGATTATATTTTTGCAGCTATTATTATTGCCATTATTATTAGTATTAATATTAGTATTATTGCTGTTGTGTTTTTTTGTTGTTTTTATGTTTTGCTTTATTTATATTTTTATTACTATTAGTTATAGTTTTTATGCTTTTGGAAGATCCTATTTCATTATTTATGTATGTCAGACCGATGATATCTTTGCAGCTATTATTATTGCCATTATTATTAGTATTAATATTAGTATTATTGTTGTTGTGTATTTTTGTTGTTTTTATGTTTTGCTTTATTTATATTTTATTACTATTAGTTATAGTTTTTATGTTTTTAGAAGATCCTATTTCATTATTTATGTATGTCAGACCGATGATATCTTTGCAGCTATTATTATTATTGCCATTATTATTAGTATTAATATTAGTATTATTGTTGTTGTGTTTTTTTCTTGTTTTTATGTTTTGCTTTATTTATATTTTTATTACTATTAGTTATAGTTTTTATGTTTTTAGCAGATCCTATTTCATTATTTATGTATTTCAGACTGATGATATTTTTGCAGCTATTCTTACTGCCATTATTATTAGTATTAATATTAGTATTATTGTTGTTGTGTTTTTTTGTTGTTTTTATGTTTTGCTTTATTTATATTTTTATTACTATTAGTTATAGTTTTTATGCTTTTAGAAGATCCTATTTAATTATTTATGTATTTCAGACTGATGATATTTTTGCAGCTATTCTTATTGCCATTATTATTAGTATTAATATTAGTATTATTGTTCTGTTTTTTTGTTGTTTTTATGTTTTGCTTTGTTTACTTTTTATTATAGTTTATTAGTTATAGCTTTATGGCTTTGAAGATCTTATTTTGTTATTTATATATGTCAGACCGGTGATATCTTCACAGCGGCGATACACTTTTCGGTTCCTACCGCCTGACCTTGTGCTATTAGTTGTATCCGGTATGACTTTATTATTTTATGGTTGATGTCACCGCGTGGAAGAAAACTATCCTGCACATCAAACCAACCCTGGTGTTTTCTCCTTTCATCCGTAGCAGTAATTCCCCCTGTCCTGGTTGACATTCCCTGACATTATACAGACATTTTAAATCTTTAATCTAAAACACCCCAAAGGTATTTTATATCCCGTGAACAGCTTCATGTTTCTTAATAATTTAAATAATAGTTTGCATGAGAGTTTGCACTGAGGGGGATAGTGGTGTATCACGTCTTGTGAAATATGTGCCGCTTATCTGTCCTATTCTACATGCGGTGAGCGGCTTCTCATCATAGCAAGAATGCAGTCATAGGATGATTTTTTTAGATTTTTTTTTTCACCAAATTACCATAGTTGCAATAAAGAATGTTCCACAACTAATCTTTGAAATAACATCCTGAAACTAGGTTTCGGATAACTTAAAATATATGATGTAGTTAAAAAAAATAAAAGGGACCTTGGGAAAATCCATCCATCACAAAATAATAAATGGCTACTGGTGTAAAATCAACACAGTGATTTAACTCTGAAAGAACGAGTGACATCTAAGAGTTTACTTTAGGGTTTTCCATAAAATTTACATTAAGGATTAAAGTTTTTTATCCAGTCACCTTAAGGAAATGGACAGCACTGACCCTATGATAGGCAAAGCTTCATTTATTAGACATGGCTAATCCACATGGAAATGGGAACAGAAGGAAAATGAACAATGGCCGTTTCACACTACACTGTGCTTCAATGCGTTCAACAGTGAAGCGTGAAATGGCAGTTGTTCGCTTTCCCTCCGTGTCCATGTGGTTTTAGCCATGTCTAATTAATGAAGTTCTGCCTGTAATCTGGTGAGTGCTGTCCATTTCCTTTAGTGACTAGATTTCGCTAAAGACTACAGTACCTGGAAATATAAGAGCGACTAGTGTTGATCCCATCGATCTCGTGGAATAAGAGCGTGCTATAAGGCAGTGCCCAATCTTTTCTATTTTTACGGAACTAAACTTTTTTTTAGGTTTTTAACAACTTTCCTACAGGCACCCACATTGATCAAACTGATTTGGAAAACTTATAGTCCCTCACTCTTGGTTTCACATGGTTTTCTGTTCAACTGGTCGCAGAAGTAACAAATCATTATCCTCATTGGGCTTGAACAAAGTAGAGTTGAATCCAGTGATAGGCTGCAGCGGTTGCCGAGTTAATATTGGTTTCCACTGCAGCACTCCAGTAAACAGGAGACCGGTGGAAGGACTGGAGACTCAACTCTGGAATGCCAGAGAGTGAATGAGTGGATGTACAGTATCGGTCAAAAGTTTAGACACATTCGTTCATGCAATAGTTTTCATTATTCTTATAGGAATGTGCACTTTGCAGATTCAGAATGAAGGCAGCAAAACTACTGATGAACCCAAATGGAAAAAAGGAGAAAAGGAACATGTGCGGACAGACCGGAATATTTGTTACGCCTTAGATTCCTCAAAGGTTTCTCCTTTTACTCTGATCACAACCTTTTACTTTCATCACGTCGTCCACTGGAATGGCTTCCAATCAAAAGGTCACCTCGTAATGAGTTTATTTGTGGAAACACCATCCTTCAAAGTGTTTGCAACCATCAAACGTGTTTTACAGAGAGAGTGATGGTACATAGCTCCATTGTCACAAGGTAGTAAGGAAAATCATGGGGACCAGGTTACCTAGATTGATCCTCAGGCTAAGGGGGCCCTTATCTCAGAGTTACCTCTGAGGGTGAAGATGTTTGGGCCACCATCCTTGCCTTGTTCCTGGCCAGCCCTGGTCTAATACCCCCCTCTCTCACACACAGGGGAGGCTACTCGGATACGAGTGGTAAAAGCTCACCCAAATAAATCAACAGGGAAACAAACGATACACATTCTCCGCAATACACACAGATGTATAATGCAATACGTGGATAAGTGGAAAATAAAGAGCAGAGAGGAATAACCAGATTACAAAGGATTCTCACAGCACACAAACAGCATTTCCAAAGTTTACCAAAAACTGGTGAGCCATAGCACATCGACCGGTATTGCATAAGCTACAGTTGGCATGACAGAACAGATTTCACCATCTTAAAAAGGAAGGGCGCAACTGTGATTGGTCTCCCAGAATATGTGATCTTAGAGGTAATCAGAAGTTATACAGAGATTAACTACTGCTAGCCTGATCACTATTGAGAACACAGCTGGTCGACTCCCGAGCCGCCTGTGCAACTCAGAATCATCAGAGAAACCTCAGTGTGGAGTGTCAGAATCTGTAGTGTGAACAGCGTCAATAGTGGCCTTGGCACTCTTGACGTTTTGAGCAAAATGCTGTATGACATCCATACATTGCTACAGTAAGTCTTATTTCACAACTGTTCTAAGTCAGAATATGACAACAATCACTCAACTAAGAGAAAAATGGTCCTTTTGCTATAAGACATACATATCAGTAAATCTAGAAAGTTGTTAAATCGAAAACCATATTTATGTCCTAAATAATAGGTCATCATCAATGTAAACACCTGGAAAACCACTTTATACAGTGGGTACGGAAAGTATTCATACCCCTTTACATTTTTCACTCTTTGCTTCATTGCAGCCATTTGGTAAATTCAAAAAAGTTCATTATTTCCTCCTTTATGTACACTCTGCACCCATCTATACTAAAAAAAACTGAAATGTAGACATTTTTGCAAATTTATTAAAAAAGAAAAACTGAAATCTCACATGGTCATAAGTATTCAGCCCCTTTGCTCAGTATTGAGTATTTGCACCTTTTGAGCGAATACAACCATGAGTCTTCTTGGGAATTATGCCGTTTTCCCCCCTGGATTTGGGGATCCTCGGCCATTCTTCCTTGCAGATCCTTTCCAGTTCTGTCAGGTTGGATGGTGAATGTTGGTGGAGCCATTTTCAGGTCTCTCCAGAGATGCTCCATTGGGTTTAGGTCCGGACTGTGGCTGGGCCGGTCAGGAATGGTCACAGAGTTGTTGTGAAGCTGCTCCTTTGTCATTTTAGCTGTGTGCTTATGGTCATTGTCTTGTTGGAAGGTGAACCTTCGACCAAGTCTGAGGTCCAGAGCTCTGGAAGAGGTTTTCATCCAGGATATCTCTGTACTTGGCCGCATTCATGTTTCCTTCAAGTGCAACCAGTCATCTTGTCCCTGCAGGTGGAAAACACCCCCAAAGCATGATGCTGCCTCCACCATGTCTCACTGTTGGGATTGTATTGGGCATTGTATTGGTTTTCTCCACACATACCGTTTAGAATTATCACCAAAAAGTTCTATCTTCATCTCATCAGACCAGAGAATATTATTTCTCATAGTCTGGGAGTCCTTCATGTGTTTTTTTTGCAAACTATATGCGGCTTTCATATGTCTTGCACTGCGGAGAGGCTTCCGTCAGCCACTCTGCCATAAAGGTCTTAGGTGCTCTTAGGAACCTTGGGTACTGCAGAAATTATTTCGTCACCTTGGCCAGATCTGTGCCTTGTCACAATTTTGTCTCTGAGCTCCTTAGGCAGTTCCTTTGACCTCATGATTCTCATTTGGTCTAACATTCACTGTTAGCTGTGAGGTCTTATATAGCCAGGTGTGTGCCTTTCCAAATCAAGTTCTATCAGTATAATTAAACACAGCTGAACTCCAATGTAGGGGTAGAACCATCTCAAGGAGGATCACAAGGAAATGGACAGCATGTGACTTAAATCTGGGTGTCTGAGCAAAGGGTCTGAAGACTTATGACCATGTGATATTTCAGTTTTTCTTTTTAAATAAATTTGCAAAAATATCTACATTTCTGTTTTTTTCAGTTAAGATGGGGTGCAGAGTGTACATTAATGAGAAAAAAATGAACTTATTTGAATTTCCCAAATAGCTGCAATGTGACAAAGAGAGAAAAATGTAAAGGGGTCTGAATATTTTCTGTACCCACTTTAGCTAAAAATCAGTATAAAAAAAGCTTCAGCCAAGTTTTGGTAACAATGTTTGTTTTATTTGGCACATATTGGTATTTTTCAGCTTTTTACCAGTGGTTATTTTTGTAAAAGTAACATCTAGAACATAACTAATTTGGCTTTTTCAATAAGAAAGAGTTAAAAATGTTCTGTATGTTACAAAACATTAGACAACCAAAGTAGAAAGTGTAGTAAAAAAAGCAAAGCAACTAAAACATATTAAAACAAACTAATCATCCATAGAACAAGTCCTAGAAAAAGTAACATAAAGTTCCATATCATTCCTAAGTATGTCCTTCATGACTACAGATAGAGTCAAGACTTTTTCCACTAAGAGTCGGAGTTGCCTAACCTTTAGCAGTCATAGACTCTATAATTAAGACTTAAAGGGAACCAACCACCCCCAATGACCCCCCCAGGCTATGAATATGCTTCCATACACCCAGCACATACATGTGCTGGAAGGTTTTTAGCTAAAAAAACGGGTTTTTATAAGTAAAGATAATGCTATATAAACTTTATACTGAAACGACGGATGGGCGTTACCTAGCTGCAGTAGAAGCCGAGATTGAGCTGCCAGTCTGGTTACTGTGCACGTAGCTGCAGTAAAGCACAGCCCTTTGTTCCTCCTCCAAGGCTGGTGCACGGGCTCTCATGCCCGTGCACACGTCAGCAGCTGGAGGCGGGTCCCGAGCGCGCGCGCTCTCACTTCCTGGAATCAGCTGTTCATTCCACCGGGCTGAAGCGATAGGACAGTATGTTTGTATTTACTGCAGGCGGCCATTGTTCTTATGTGGCAGGGGGGACATGCAGGCCATAGTAGCGGTCCAAGGGAGATGTGTAATGGCTATATAACATACTGTCCTATCGCTTCAGCCCGGTGGAATGAACAGCTGATTCCAGGAAGTGAGAGCGCGCGCGCTCGGGACCCGCCTCCAGCTGCTGACGTGTGCACGGGCATGAGAGCCCGTGCACCAGCCTTGGAGGAGGAACAAAGGGCTGTGCTTTACTGCAGCTACGTGCACAGTAACCAGACTGGCAGCTCAATCTCGGCTTCTACTGCAGCTAGGTAACGCCCATCCGTCGTTTCAGTATAAAGTTTATATAGCATTATCTTTACTTATAAAAACCCGTTTTTTTAGCTAAAAACCTTCCAGCACATGTATGTGCTGGGTGTATGGAAGCATATTCATAGCCTGGGGGGGTCATTGGGGGTGGTTGGTTCCCTTTAACAATTATTTACTAGAGTTATTGCTTAATTGTATGTCTGATTGTTAACTATTTACTTGTATGCAAATTAAAATGCATATGTCTTCCCATCTTTAAATATTGCAACTGTGCGCTTATTGGCTGTGCTGGAGAGCACCACCGAAAAATATGACGTGATCCGCGGTAAAACACTTGTATGATGCAAGTCTTTATGGAAAATATTATTACTGTGCAAAGCTACACTATACAAATAAAATTATACATATCTGGTGTTGACATACAAATTAGTGACAATTTAGGGTCAAAAGAAGGGAAGGAGTTTATGCAGCTTACCCACACTGCTGTCGTGGATTAGAAACTCTTAATAGATCAAGCGCCAAATTTACTGGTTAAAAATTCTTCTTTATTACAAAATTTCATTACATCAAGGAGAAAAATAGCCACTTTAGAGAATGCAAAGAAAGATTAAAATGGAGAACACACTCTACTCAACGCGTTTCAGATGACAATCCTTTTGTGAATCGAAACCCGCTAACTAGAGGGTGTTCTCCATATTCATGTGATCATTGCTTGTGTTTTTCATGGTGGCTGTTTGCTTCCTTGATTTTATGAAATGTTCTAATATAGAAGAAGGTCACACTGATGGGTGCAGACCAACTGCGCCACAGGGCAGGCTTAACTTGGAGGGGTGTACCTAAGTATCTACTAGGTATTCACCAGAACCTCTGATGGTAAGGTTTGACTTGGCTACTGGTAGACACCAGGTACCACTTTCGACAGTCCCTGGCAGAACAGCTGACCCCAGAGGTCAGGATAGAGGGAACGGACAAGTACTTGGACAGGCTAGGAGTGACAAACAGGATGGTTACTGGAGAGTCAGGCAGGTAATTGAATGGGATTGGCAGCACGGGCTTGACACTGGATTGGCTCGGGAACAGGCAAGACATAGGATGGAAACAGGTACAGGATACTGGTCTGGTTACAGGAACAGGATATGTGCACTGAATACAGGCTGACATGCAGAATAGATCATGCCCAGTACTTGTAGCTCAGGAATCTCCCTACGAGGTAAAATGCCTTACGTATGTGATGCCTCTAAGCCATTGGATGGAGGCACTTCCAGGTAAAGTAGGTTTACCCTTTCAGGAGGTGGGAAGCGTGCGTGCTCATGCCCAAAGCGCGCTCAAAGGGGACAAGTGTGGTGTGCGCAGGAGTTTGAGCTGGAAGCCATGGCGAGGAAGATGGGAGGATCACACTGAGCGGCATCCCTGCCAGGAGGAAAGAGATGGGGAGTGCAGGGGTAGCCAGGGGTGTTACAAATAGTTTTTGATTAGGAACTTTACATACATCATCACCACTCTCCTCATTGAGGCTTATAATTTAAATTTCCTATCAGTATGTCTTTGTGGTGTGGAAAGAAATCAGAGAACCTGGTGGAAACCATGGAGAACATGAAAGAACATACAAACTCCTTTCAATGTTTTTTAGTGGAATTTGAAACCAGCAAAGCAACAGTGCTATCCACTGAGCCACCATACATTGCTATTCCTGAGCCACCCTACAGTGCAAACTGCTGGGCCACCATACAGTGCTAACCACTGAGCCACATACAGTGCTAACCACTGAGCCACATACAGTGCTAACCACTGAGCCACCATACAGTGCTAACCACTGAGCCACCATACAGTGCTAACCCTGAGCCACCATACAGTGCTAACCACTGAGCCACCATACAGTGCTAACCACTGAGCCACCATACAGTGCTAACCACTGAGCCACCATACAGTGCTAACCACTGAGCCACCATACAGTGCTAACCACTGAGCCACCATACAGTGCTAACCACTGAGCCACCATACAGTGCTAACCACTGAGCCACCATACAGTGCTAACCACTGAGCCACCACACAGTGCTAACCACTGAGCCACCATACAATGCTAACCACTGAGCCACCATACAGTGCTAACCACTGAGCCATCATACAGTGCTAACCACTGAGCCACCGTACAGTGCTAACCACTGAGCCACCATACAGTGCTAACCACTGAGCCATCATACAGTGCTAACCACTGAGCCACCATACAGTGCTAACCACTGAGCCACCATACAGTGCTAATCACTGAGCCATCATATACAATGCTAACCACTGAGCCACCATACAGTGCTAACCACTGAGCCACCATACAGTGCTAACCACTGAGCCACCATATACAGTGCTAACCACTGAGCCACCATACAGTGCTAACCACTGAGCCACCATACAGTGCTAACCACTGAGCCACCATATACAGTGCTAACCACTGAGCCACCATACAGTGCTAACCACTGAGCCACCAAATACAGTGCTAACCACTGAGCTGCCATATACAGTGCTAACCACTGAGCCTCCATACAGTGCTAACCACTGAGCCTCCCTATACAGTGCTAACCACTGAGCCACCATACAGTGCTAACCACTGAGCCACCATACAGTGCTAACCACTGAGCCACCATACAGTGCTAACCACTGAGCCACCATACAGTGCTAACCACTGAGCCACCATACAGTGCTAACCACTGAGCCACTGTGCTGCCCTGAAAGTTATGAATATTTTAATTATTTGACTGAATTCTTTGTTTTAGCATTTTTTTCCGCACCTCCCTAAAACTTTTGCATGGTATTATACCTGTCTATTTTTGTTACTGAACATAGGGTAGGTTTTCAGTCCATATTTTAGGTTACACATTACCAATACTGTATTTTGTGAAGCGCAGTCACCAGTTATATCAGTAACATTACAATCCTGATACACAGAACATAACTTTGTGTGAGTAACTTTCACCAAAGTGGCAATCACCCACAAGATACAAGACACAAGACACCTTGGCGAGTTGCCCATCATTTCTTATAATTACGACTTCCACAAGGTCAGCAAGTTTAGGGAAATCTACCTGCATAATTAAGCATCTGTTTCTCGGTTTATAGAGGGCAAATTGGGTGTCGAGAATGAGGCTCTTTTTGTCATGTTTTGTTTCACTGCAGTAAAAAATCTGCTGATGAACCAGAAGCAAAAGTTATTTATTATTAGAGAAGTGATGAGACCAAACTTTATGGAAAATTACAAATCACGTACAGAAATCCCTCATTAGCAACTTGCTCGTAAGTGATAACGCGTCGGCCGTCGGCTTTTCCTTTTTTATTTTTATTTTTTTGCAAAATGTAAATCAAAGTCAGTAACGACGAAGGAAAAGCAACTTTCTCTGAGTTGTAGAATCGTAAAGACTTTTCTTGTCTTATAAAAATGTATAAAATTGTGCGCTGCACTTGACTTGAAACTTTTTATATTTCATAACTTTATTTTTTTTTACTTTAAGGAGTATTTTTTATTAAAGAAAAAGCTTTTTCTGAACAGATTTTTAAGTATTTGGTCAAGATTTCATGTAACTACTTTCTTCCATTGCTGTGGGTGGGCTGATTGATTGCTTTTCTTTTAACCATTGCCGAGTCCACTCTTTTCCGACATCCAAGAGATTTTGACATATTCATGCGTACAGCGGTATAGCTGATCCATAAACTGTCATGCAAGAAGAAAGAAAAAGTATATATCTATAGCTGTAGAGCCCGGCGTTGCCCAGGCGTAATGCCCATATATGGTCGTAATGATCATATATCTATCTCCTACACTCGGAACTTTCAAGCGGAACCTGGAAACCCATCTCTACAGAACAGCCTACAGCCTGCAATGGCCACGGTGCCACCTCACCATCACTGGCCCCGGTGCTCCACCACCACTGGACCTGAAGCTCCACCACCACTAGACCCGGCACTCCACCACCACTGGATCCGGTGCTCCACCACCACCAGAGCAGACCCAACCTACTGTCTCTCTCCCCACTGCCATGTAGAATGTAAGCCCGCAACAGCAGGGTCCTCTCTCCCCCCTCTGTATTGGTCTGTCACTGCTAGTTAGTTCACTGTATTTTTAACTTGCTTGTATGTAACCCTTTCTCATGTACAGCACCATGGAATCAATAGTGCTCTATAAATAAATAATAATAATAATATATGGTAATATCAACCATATATGGCAATATTGCCCATATATGGTAATGTATGTATTATAGCCCCTCCCAGTAACCCCACCCCTGCCAGTAGCCCCGCTCCCTTCTTAAGGCCATCCTCATATATAGCCTCGCCCCTTCATATCTCCACCTCTCCACATAGTCCTGGGGGCGTGGCTATGTGGAGGAGGCTGCAATATGTGATGATGCAGGCTGCGATGTGCGCGTGGCTATATGGATTGTGCAGGACTATGCATATACACTCAGCTTTGTGGAGTGGACGGGGCTATGTGACGTGGATGGGGCTTGATACATACACACATACACTCAGCTTTGTGGAATGGGCTGTGAGCGTGACTATGCAGAGTGGGGGTGGCTATATGAAGTGGGTGGGGCTTGATACATACATTCAGCTTTGTGGAGTGGGTGGGGCTATGTGGAGTGGGCTTAGCTTGTGGAGAGGACGGGCTTATGCCACATACACACACATACACTCAGCATTATTATACAGTATATATTGAAAGAGAGTGAGAGAGAGCTTTACTCTACCCCTCCCATCAACCCCAGGTTGCCTTTGATTGAGGTGAGTCCTCTCACTTCTTCCCATATAAAAGTTCTAATAATGTAGGCTTTGCTAAGTCCAAAGAGAGAGAGACATAGTAGGTTAGGGGCCCATCAGATCTAATGTCACCTTGGCATGGTTGATGGGCAAACATATATTGGCCAATATGTGTACTAAGAACCTTACTTTACAAAGATGAGTTCAAAAAAATCCATAACTTGAGTTTTCGTAAACAAAGTGTTTGTTTTTATTTTTTCTCAGATACATAAGTGTTTTTACTTCTATCTATATATCTATATAAATACATGTTTGGCCGTGAGTGTGTGCTGCTGTGAACTTTTTGGTGTATATATACAGTTTTGGTCAAAAGTGGTAACACCATTGAAATTGCTCCAGAAAATGAAGTATTTCTCCCTGTAAAAAAAATTGTGGAAATGAAAAAACACAATGGGTCCTATCTGGGAATGGAAGTTGTGAAAGCCATATGGATTGCAAGGAGGGAAAATGTGTACGATCCTGCGCTGCCATCAGAAAGATGAAGCCAAGCAGTTTGGAAGTCAGTGGTTTATTAAGTCTCTGTGTTTCGAAGTCTCCGACTCCTTCATCAGGACTTTAGTCACTTCTTGGCTATAGTTTTGATGAAGATGTTGAAGATTTCAAAATGCGTAGACTAAGCCACTGTTTACCAAACCACTTGGCTTCATCTCAAAGAAAATTATTGCAATTACACATTTTGCTTTACACTTATTTTCTTTCTGTGTATTGGAACAACATAAATATACAAAGAAAAAAAGGTAAATTGGACATCAATTCACACAGAACCCCAAAAATCCAAAAGCAAGGATTTCCAGCAATCATAGAAGACGGAATCCAAGACGTATTCCAAAGGCTTTATTTATTAATCCATGAGGTTATAAGAAACAACACAAAAGGCCAACACAACCGCTTAAAAACTGAAATGTTTTGGCAAAGCCTTAGTCATGACCTCACCGAAACGGGTTGGTTTTTAGGGGGTTGTGTGGTTTTTGTGTTGTTTCTTCTAACCTTATGGATTAATAAATCAAGTTTTTGGAATACAAATGGGATCCCTTCTTCTATGATGACTGGAAATCTTTGCTTTTGCATACAGCCCTTCTCGTCCTGAACCGGGTTTCTTATCTGAGCTGGAGCTTCTATCCAAAGGAAAGAGATATAGCGGTCTGTAGAATGCTATATTCTTTGTAACAGTTTCCTGTTACATGGAATACAGCGCTCCACAGACCGCTATATCTTTTTCCTTCACATCCACATCCTTTTCAAGGGTGCATGTCCAGAGCTGCTCCAGGCCCGTTATTCACCCTCCAGCGGCAACAGGACCTGCGGTGATGTATATCCGGCTAAGCCTCCCTGCGATCATGTGATGGGAACCAGGAAGAGTCGCACGGAGCGGTGGTGACAGCATCCTCACCTCCACGCCATAAACTGGGGTTGTGCAGGGGTGCACAACCACTTGAGATGAGTGACCCATTGGCCCCAATGCATTGTAGCCCACTGGACCACCAGATGGTACTCATGATGCTCTCCCTGTTTGATCTTATATTTTGGAGCTTCTATCTGGACATGTATGTGGGTGTTTGCTAAAACTCTCAAAATGGGCTGGAAAAAATGTTGTGGCTCGTTACACTAACCCGTGCCAAGTAGTAGGTGTGGGCAATATATATAGTTTTCTTTGTAAAGAAATGTCAAAACATTGCATACTGGGCAAATGTACAGTGTATAAACATATATATGGAGCCATAGCCCTTCTGTTCAATGGATCTTTAAATCAGCTGGTCATTGGCATTGCTGGCAGTCAGGATTAATTTTAATAATGTTTTAATATTGATGACCTAATCCAAGGGTAAATCATTCTTAGGGGAAGTAGCTTGGACATCTTTAAAGGTACCTTCACACGCGGCAATTTGCTAGGCAATCTCACTGGCAATTTGCTGGTTGCAGTGAAATCATGGACACATTGTTCTATTTTGTTGCTGTGTACAAATGTAACAATGTGTCCATGATTTCACTGCAACCAGCAAATTGCCATTGAAATTGCCTAGCAAAATTGCCGCGTGTGACGGTACCTTAACATGTAAACAAAGGGTTAAACTTGAAGATATTAAAAATCCCAAACGCAGCTAAATTTGATCAATCTGATGCCTATAATTGTAACAGTATGTTGATGGAATAGCACGTAAGTGCCGCGTGGGTTTTTCTTCAATGACTGTAATCATGGTCTATAATAAGCCCATAATGTGGCCATACAGTGCTAAATAAGTGCAATTACCTGGCTAATCCAAGAACTATGAGTAATATTTGCTTATATAACATACATAAAAAACTAAGACAACGACAAGAACAAAACAGAAAAAGATGAAGAATTTAAAAACAACCCGCTAAAGCAGGGCCACACTGTCTGGCTCAGGCGGCGAGGAGGCAGGGGAGCGGCAGTGCTGAAGGGGCGGCACCCTGCACAGACAGCCGCTTCCTGGCTGGCGGCATTAAGGTAATTCCTCTCCTCTCCTCATTCCATCGCTAGCATAGCACCTGAATTCCACCCCCAGCACCCCCCGCTTATCAATCCCGCCGCTAGCACACCCCTCCGCTTCTCAATCCCGCCGCTAGCACCTACCTCCCGCTCTTGGCTCAGGTGCCAGGGACCCTTGGTGCACCCCCGCGCTAAAGCCAAGTTTTGAGCTTGGTCCTAACCATAGTCTACAATAATGGCTACGAGACTCTATCGGTACAAAGTGGTGCGTACTAGCATGGAAGTCTCTGACACAGTATAAAGATCTATTAATCAGTCCATTCCCTCTGTAAATGAATATAAGTGTGAATTCATGAAATCCTATATATGTTGTGGTGTACATATGACGTTTCACAAGATCGCCTTTGATGGGTGTACTCTATTAACTTCAGAAGCCCAACCCCACCTAATAATGTGATCTTATATGAGAAGCTTGATCTTGAAGTTGCTTTAACAGAAGGAACCGCTGATAAAAAAGCAGAAAGATGCCAAAATGTCCGAGGAAAATAAGCATTGATAAAAGAAGTTTGGCTTTTGCTTCTGATTGACTCATATTTGGCAATATTTAAAGGGAGTTCCAGGAATTTATATAAATGATTTGTCTTTTAGGCCATAATCAACGTTGAGTGATTCTAAAAAGATCATGTGAAGAAAGCAGTACCTCTATATATGTACATTTACATGGTTCTGGGTAAAGTGAACCAACCAGCAAGATTTAGAGCTATAAGTGAAGGCAATGCCTTACAGGCACTTTGATGCTGAATGTAATCATTATCTTTACTTGAATGATTCCATGTTTGATTGCAGAGAAAAGTGTCATAAAAATCCTGCAAAACAGGGCAGCAGATGATTGATTTATGCAGCACTGTGTCACTATTTGGGATTGTTGTTTTTTATTACTCCCCTGTGGACATGCCTTTCTGCTGTAAGCCAAACCATCCCTCTCCCTCTTATCTTTACATTCAGTTTCAGTACTTTCAAATGTGAGGGAGGGGGAGGGTTTGGCTTACAGCCAAAAGGCATGTCCACAGGGGCGTGATAAAAAACAATCCAGTGCTGCACACATCAATCGCCTGCTGCCTTGTACACTGAACTGACGTACATTTCCTGATGAAGAAGCAGGTTATGCTTCAAAATGCATAGAATAAACCACCATGTGCCAAATCAATTGCTTTGAACTGGATTATTTGGCAGCAGCGTGGATTTATTACCATTTTTCCTGATATCCTACAATATCTATAGACAGAGAGCTGCCCTCGCCCACACCAGGTTCTGTATGTACAATGTCTATAGACAGAGAGCTGCCCCCACCTACACCAGGCTCTGTATGTACAATGTCTATAGACAGAGAGCTGCCCTCGCCCACACCAGGTTCTGTATGTACAATGTCTATAGACAGAGAGCTGCCCCCACCTACACCAGGCTCTGTATGTACAATGTCTATAGACAGAGAGCTGCACACACCTACAACCAGGCTCTGTATGTACAATGTCTATAGACAGAGAGCTGCCCATCTAACCAGACTCTGTATGTACAATGTCTGTAGACAGTGAGCTTCACCCACCCACACCAGGCTCTGTATGTACATGTATATATACATAGGTGCCCCAACCCACACAGGCTCTGTATGTACAATGTCTATAGAGAGAGAACTGCCCCCACCCACACCAGCTCTCTATGTACAATGTCTATAGACAGAGAGCTGCCCCCTCCACACCAGGCTCTGTATGTACAATGTCTATAGACATAGGTGCTCCACCCACACCAGACTCTGTATGTACAATGTCTGTAGACAGTGAGCTTCACCACCCACACCAGGGTCTGTATGTACAATGTCTATAGACAGAGAGCTGCCCCGCCCACACCAGGCTCTGTATGTACAATGTCTATAGAGAGAGAACTGCCCCCACCACACCAGGCTCTGTATGTACAATGTCTATAGAGAGAGAAAATGCCTCCACCCACACCAGACTCTGTATGTACAATGTCTGTAGACAGTGAGCTTCACCCACCCACACCAGGGTCTGTATGTACAATGTCTATAGACATAGGTGCCCCCACCCACACCAGGCTCTGTATGTACAATGTCTATAGAGAGAGAACTGCCCCACCCACACCAGGCTCTGTATTGTACAATGTCTATAGACAGAGTGCTGCCCCGCCCACACCAGGCTCTGTATGTACAATGTCTATAGACAGAGAGCTGCACCCACCCACACCAGGCTCTGTATGTACAATCTCTACAGTCAAAGAGTGCACCTGCAGACACCAGCTCTATATGTACAAAGTTTATAGACAATGGACTCCCTCCACCCAAACCAGGCTTTGTATGTACAATGTCTGTAGAGAAAGAACTGCCCCACCCACACCAGGCTCTGTATGTACAATGTCTACAGACAAAGAGCTGCAACTGCCGACACCAGGCTCTGTATATACAATGTTTATTTATAGACAATGGGCTGCCCCCACCCACACCAGGCTCTGTATGTTCAAAGTCAATAGACAGAGAGCTGCCCCTGCTCAACCCGGGCTCTGTATACAATGTCTGTAGACAAAGAGCTGCTAATCACAGCAGGGGGCATGTCGAACTTTGACTTGCAGATTGCTGAGACAGAGCTATGATAAGATACTCGTTTTAAACCAAACATTGCAAGAAAACAACAACACACTTTGTGATAAGCGAGACATCACAGAATTTGTAGTGTTAGCCCTTACAGCATGCCCTTATAGCAAAAACCTGCTGACAGATTCCTTTTAGTGCAATGTTTTATGTAGACTCTGGCTTTAAAAACTATTCTTAATTTAATGTCAAATTTCCCTTTAAATACATACTAAGGATGCGTAAATAGATCTTTATCCCATAACTACGGCTAGAAAAAAACCTTTCTACATATAATATCCTAATGGTATCGGAATAAGGAGACTGCAACACAAATACATCGCTTAATAAGAACCCGGGGAGAGGTTTGATCCACACACAAGAAAAGAAATCCGTAGGCTTCAAGAAAGCCGGAGAAATGTGGAGAGTCGACCAAATTCCTCTAAAGTCACTTGTAAAGACATACTTTTGTTCTATAAAGCAGAAGTGGTGAAGGATCAGAGTGCAACGCACAGCTTTGTGAACCGCGCTTTGGCAGGTCTCCGAAATGTCACGGGGCTTTTGTTTTCTGGCTTCTTTTCTTTTTTGCCTATTTTTGTAAAGCCATTTGCAAAATAGCAGCTTATGCATTGACCAAAATATTGCTTTACTTACTCAAAAGTGGTTTCCAGACACTTTACATCATCATTTTATTATGTTGTTTTAAAGCATAACTGTAGTTTAGCTATATTCTTGCTGTAGTATGTGTGAAGGGGAAAGCAATCACACTATTACTGGCCATTATATGAACTGTTTATTGGAGTTCTCACCAGTTTTCGCTATCCATATTCTTAAACTCTTCTGCAGTTTACTCTGTCTAAGTTGGTGAACATAAGTAAAAACTTGCGGCTAAGCAGGCGCTCAGTAAATAAGCAGACATTAACAAGGGTAGAAAATGTTTACTTTACTTGTGGTCAGTCTCCTCACAACATGTTTCGCGGTAATCTCCGCCTTCTTCAGGTGACACCTGATAAAGGCAGATTACTGCCAACACATGTTGTGAGAGACTGACCACGAGTAAAGTAAACATTTCTACCCTTGTTAATGTCTGCTTATTCCCTGAGCGCCTGCTTAGCCCTATTTTACTTCTTATATCCCTATGCGCCCCCTGGGTGAGCGGCCTGGTGCAGCACAGGTGTGGCAGAACAACGACTTAATCGGCAGGACCTTAACACTGGCAATAGACAGAGGACCTGCGGTGATGTCAGGTCCACATGACTCCCCACGTGACCGGACCATCCTCCGAACCCGGAAGTGTGAACGGCGAATGGTGCACGACAAGCACCACAGGCTCTCTCTTTGTGGTTATCACGGCTACATAACCACATCAGGTTAGTGCGCATCCAATTTTGCATCCTCCACTTGACCTTTGGGATCATCCCTGGAGCGACCCCTCCTTCTCTTTATTTTGTCTAAGTGGTGAACATGAGATAAACGTGGTACCCCTGCGGGTTTGGCTGTCACAGATGATAGTGTCCTACATGTTACAGTGTCATGCCTTCTGCTGGAAATACCACACATCCAACACTTTGTGAACTTCAGCTAAGAAGTTAGGGCAGAAGAGACCCATATAGGGCAGACCTCTACTTCTTGGTGGAGGGAGGAGTTAAGGATAGAGATGGAATAGGTAGGAGAAAGGAGAAGTTCAGTCTGTATCAGGCCTGGAGACCGAAATGATGACCAGCTGCAGGCAGGGCACCAGGACCTAGGTTGTCAGGTTTCAGGACTTGGCAGCAGAACTTTATGCCCAGTAGCTTCACTAACTGGGAACAGTGACATTGAGGCCAGGGACTTGCACCAAAGAGGATGAAGTTTAGCACAGGGTCCGCGTCGCCTGTCTGGCTGAAGGTTACCCATTGCAAGGAAAATTTACAGGAGATCTTACAAGCACCTAGATACTTTACCACCCAGGTCATCAAGGAGGCCATTACCTAACTCCAGCAGAAGTAGACTTAACTTCTTCCCACACTACTGGACTACATTCCTGTTGACTTGTGTATCCTGCACTTGCTGCAACAGCTACAGTAAAGGTAAAGACCAAAGGGACTGACGTCTGTACCTTTCTTCCTCCTGCTAACACACTCCTCCACAACACCGACTTTGACCCTCACCTCCTCATCGCTAAGGAGCCAGCCCCGTTGGAGGGGTTTAATCATCTCACTGCCACATCACCTATCTCCTGGGGATAAACCTGCTGTGCTGGCCATTACTGGCTGGAAACTCCAACTGGCATCACAAACTATTATTATTTTGCTTTCATTTGTTTTACTCCAGTTTTACTTTCCTTTACCAATGTGAGCCAGGGCTACAGACCACTGCAATGCAGACCACTGAGACATGTATCTAATCTTATCATGTGTGTACAATCCACTTAGCTATGTATCTTATCTGATTGTGAGTGATACAATCATCTAAGCCCTTTTACTAACTATATCATGTGTGATTATTATTACTGAACTGTGCAATGACTGTGATCTGAGGGGTGCAGCTGCAATATGACTGCTCTGCTCAGATCACTGTAAAGACCATTGAACAACATAGTACAATCTAACAGAATTAGTGCTACCTGCCTTCCTCAGTGAACCTGTCCAAATCCTAAACTTCATCCTCCCTTATCCTTTTGCAGAAGGAGAGGGGCGGAGTGAATCAGCACATACTGGGAATATGAAAGTCTTGTTGGAAACAGGATGGATTTTAGCTATTTTTGATGGCCACTTTACACGTCCCGATATCGGCGTCCAACTCCGATAAAAAGTCATGTGGTTCGTGCGTTGGCCCCGATATCGTTCGTGCGTTGTATGGTGTAAAGACAATTCGATGCACGAACGATGCCAAAACGATATCGGGGAAGAAATGAGCGGCTCTCCAACGGCCCGATATTGGATGGACGATGTGGCAGGATCGTGCTGTGTGAAAACCCAACGACGATTTGGAGCACAACTTCCCCTATTCTCTCCCATGTTAAATGGACGTTCCTGGGTCGCCGTACAAGGGGGCGTACACATCGCAGTTGTATTGCCTGACGATATCGCCCTGTGTAACATCTCTATGCGATCTTGGAATTCTGCCCAGAAAAAGCGCACTCCCGCATCGTTGTATCCAACATGGACCGATGTTGGGACGTGTAAAGTGGCCATAAGAGGGATGACAAATCCAGGCTGGGAGAGGAGGGAGAAATGGCTCATAAGTGGAGAAAGAAGCAGATTTCTCCTATAACATATATTACAAAGTTTTGCATATTCACTTGTCTTGAGTTATGCAAATTTGGTGTAAAACATAAGGTACAAATTATTAAGAAAAGTAAAACCAAGAGCTAGGTATGCAAAACAATGAGATGTTTTAATTCAGCTAATTATAATGCTGCTTTATTTTGTAATCTTAGATTAAATGGAAAGGTAAAATGGTTTGAATGACTACAAAATCCCGGAAAACTGGAGATTCCTTTTAATGCAAATCAAAATCTTTGCACTAATTCTTTTTTTAGGACATTTAATCTGAATATTTGAAGTTTTGTCACAGTGTATCCAATCATATAAGATAATTAAAATATGAGGGGGCACACGCTTCTTGCCGTCAGGATAACATTGAGAATGATTGATCCCGGTATTGACCGCTTTGATTGAAATCCCGGTGATGGATGTCTGTCCGGAGTCTTGCAAAGGATCAGCTCGGAACATAACAAATTCTGTTTGCTGTTCTGGAGGGTTTTTTAATGTTCACGGAACAACAAGGGCACTACACAATGTCAAGCACAACCAAATGCAATGTGACCAAACTATATACAACACAACTCTGAAAATCTAACAAACCGAGACTCAGGTAGATCAGAGATCTATCTATAGTACTTGAATTACAGATACAATATTAGCTAAAATTGCAACACTATTTGAGATACCAAACTTAGAAAATGATTGCAGTCGCTCGTTTTGTTATACATGTGTTTATTTCCTTTGTGTACATTGGAACAACACAATCCCTTTAAAGCTCTACATTTATAAGAGAGAACATATAGGCCAATCTACAACATAGAAACAAACCTATAGTATTAAAGGAACAATATTGCTCATTTTGCCTTTCTGCCCCTAAATTCTTCTCTTTTCTCTACTCTATGTAAAAACAGGAAGTCTCTTGTCTCAGAAAGTTATTGCAATCACACATGTTTTGTTATACATATGTCTATTTCCTTTGTGTATACTGGAACAACACAATCCCGTTAAAGCTCTACATTTATAAGAGAGAACATATAGGCCTATCTACAACATAGAAACAAACCTATAGTATTAAAGGAACAATATTTAAGATTTTTGTCATAAGGGTCAGCAGCTAAAAAAGCAATTCCATCAAAGTTTTTATGTTCTTAATATATTACAATCATCGCCATATTATATGGCACGGCATACTTAGAATTGCTAATTTTGAATTTCTACCCAGTAAATTCTTCTCTTTTCTCTGCTCTATGTAGAAACCGGAAGTCTCTTGTCTCAGAAAGTGATTGCAATCACTCATGTTTTGTTATACATATGTCTATTTCCTTTGTGTATATTGGAACAACACAATCCCTTTAAAGCTCTAGATTTATAAGAGAGAACATATAGGCCAATCTACAACATAGAAACTAAACGTCAGGAAGGCAAATTTCCAACGGTTGACAGATGATCTTAGTGCAATAAATTGGGACGATGTCCTGAGACATAAAAGTACACAACACAAATGGGAGATGTTTATTAGCATCCTGAATAGGACCTGTGCACAATATATACCCTATGGGAATAAGCATGCTAGAAATAGGAGGAAACCTCTATGGCTAAATAAAGCGGTAAGAAGTGCAATATGTGACAAAAAGAAAGCATTTAGGGAATTAAAGCAAGTAGGTAGTGATGAAGCATTATTAAATAAATACAGAAAATTAAATAACATTTGTAAAAAGCAAATCAAGGCAGCAAAGATTGAGACAGAGAGACTCATTGCTAGAGAAAGTAAAAAGAATCCCAAAATATTTTTTAACTACATAAATAGTAAGAAACTAAAAAATGATGGTGTTGGCCCCTTTAAAAATAGTCTGGGTGAAATGGTAAATGAGGATGAGGAAAAAGCCAATATGCTAAATGACTTTTTTTCAACAGTATTTACACAAGAAAATCCCATGACAGACAATATGATCAGTGATAACAAAAAGTCTCAATTAAATGTCACCTGCTTAACCCAAGAGGAAGTACGGCATCGTCTAAAAATCACTAAAATTGACAAATCCCCGGGCCCGGATGGGATACACCCCAGAGTGCTGCAGGAATTAAGTACTGTCATAGATAGACCATTATTTTTAATATTTAAAGATTCCATAATAACAGGGTCTGTACCACAGGACTGGCGTATAGCAAATGTGGTGCCAATATTCAAAAAGGGGACAAAAACTGAACTTGGAAATTATAGGCCAGTAAGCTTAACCTCTACTGTGGGTAAAATCCTAGAGGGTTTTCTAAGAGATGCTATACTGGAGTATCTGAAGAAAAATAACCTCATGACCCATTATCAACATGGTTTTACAAGGGACCGTTCCTGTCAAACTAATCTGATAAGCTTCTATGAAGAAGTAAGTTCTGGACTGGACCAAGGAAATGCAGTGGATGTGGTGTATATGGACTTTTCAAAAGCTTTTGATACGGTGCCACACAAAAGGTTGATACATAAAATGAGGGCAATGGGGATAGGGGAAAATATGTGTAAGTGGGTTAAGAACTGGCTCAGTGATAGGAAACAAAGGGTGGTTATTAATGGAACACACTCAGAATGGGTCACAGTTAACAGTGGGGTACCACAGGGGTCAGTGTTGGGCCCACTTCTATTTAATATATTTATTAATGACCTTGTAGGGGGCATACGGAGTAGAATCTCAATATTTGCAGATGACACTAAACTCTGCAGGGTAATCAATACAGAGGAGGACAATTTTAAATTACAGGAGGATTTATGTAAACTAGAAGCTTGGGCTGCTAAATGGCAAATGCGCTTTAATGGGGATAAATGTAAAGTCATGCACTTGGGCAGAGGAAACAAAAGGTATAATTATGTGCTTAATTGTAAAACACTGGGCAAAACTGTCACTGAAAAAGACCTGGGTGTATGGGTAGATGACAAACTCACATTTAGTGGCCAGTGTCAGGCAGCTGCTGCAAAGGCAAATAAAATAATGGGATGCATTAAAAGAGGCATAGATACTCATGAGGAGAACATAATTTTACCTCTATACAAGTCACTAGTGCGACCACACTTAGAATACTGTGTACAATTCTGGTCTCCGGTGTATAAGAAAGACATAGCTGAACTAGAGCGGGTCCAGAGAAGAGCGACAAAAGTCATTAGAGGACTAAGGGGTCTGCAATACCAAGACAGGTTATTAGAGGACTGAGGGGTCTGCAATACCAAGACAGGTTATTAGAGGACTGAGGGGTCTGCAATACCAAGACAGGCTATTAAACTTGGGGTTATTTAGCTTGGAAAAATGAAGGCTTAGGGGTGATCTTATAATAATGTATAAATATATGAGGGGACAGTACAGAGACCTTTCTAATGATCTCTTTACTCTTAGGCCTGAGACTGGGACAAGGGGGCATCCTCTACATCTGGAGGAAAGAAGGTTTAATCATAATCACAGACGCGGATTCTTTACTGTAAGAGCAGTGAGACTATGGAGCTCTCTGCCACATGATGGTGTAATGAGGGACTCACTACTAACATTTAAGAAGGGCCTGGATGCCTTTCTTGAAAACTATAATATTACCAGTTATACATACTAGATTCTTTGATAGGGCGTTGATCCAGGGAATTAGTCTGATTGCCGTATCTGGAGTCAGGAAGGAATTTTTTCCCCCAATGTGGAGATTAGTGTTGCCACATGGTTTTTTTTTGCCTTCCTCTGGATCAACATGTTAGGCTATGGGTTGAACTAGATGGACTTAAAGTCTTCCTTCAACCTTAAAAACTATGTTACTATGTTACTATGTATGTATGTATAGTATTAAAGGAACAATATTTTTGGGCAACTGTTAAGGTTTTTGTCATAAGGTTCAGCAGCTTTCAGTTTTCAGGCATTGATGTTACAGTTCCTTAGTGTATGTTTAAAAAAGCACTCTCATTAAAGTTTTTATGCTCTTAAAATATTGCAACCATCACCATAGTATATGGCACTGTGTACTTAAAATTGCTCATTTTGCCTCTCTACCCTGTAAACTCTTCTTTTTTCTCTTATGTAGAAACAGAAAGTCTCTTGTCCCTATATGAATCATTCCACTCTTTAACTCTTGAACCAATTGCTCCCTCTTCCCACATGCTATTAACTTTTGCAATGATGGCTCATGCAGAGAAAAGAGACTTCTTGCTTTTACATGGAACTTAGAACGATTCAGATCATCCGTTTTAAATCATGTGATGTCATATAGCCAGTGAAAAACAGAAGAACTAACTGTGTAGTAGGGCAAAATAACCAATAGTAAGGCATTGATGTTGCAGTTCCTCAGTATATGTTTAAAAAAACACTCCAATCAAAGTGTTTATCTTTTTAATATATTGCAATCATCCTATTACTGTATATAGCACTGTGTACTTAAAATTGCTAATTTTGCCTCTCTGCCCAGTAAATTATTCTTTTATATTTGCTTTATGTAGAAAAAGTTCTTGTCCCTACATGAATCATCCTCTTCTTCAACTCCTGACCCAGCTGCTCCCTTCTCCTCCCTGCCATTGATTTTTGCAGTGATGACTCATGCAGGTGAAAGAAACTTCCTGTTTCTATGTACAGCTTAGAAAGATTCATCTCATCAGTTTTAAATCATGAGATGTCATATATCTAATGGGAAACAGAAGAATTAACTGGGTAGAAGAGCAAAATAAGCTATTGTAAGTATACAGTTCTATATATTATGCTGTCTGTAATGTATTAGGAGCATAAATCCTTGATTGAAGTGCTTCTTTTACTTTGTTGTAAAGCTTGATTTCCACCTATCACTGTGAGGAGCTATGTTCTTCAGTTTCCTCTATCTCACCCACATCTGAGACTCCATCTATTCACACATTCACATGTCGTAGTTGACAATATTCAATGAGCTCCTCTCTGGTCATGACACCAATAAAACATATTTTTCAGAAATTGCTAACTTGTCCTTCACCGTTATTATCCAGGAACCTTAATTCTCATTTTCACCAGAAGCCAACATTCAGGGCAAGACCTCTTGTTTGCCTTTTGACACATTATATTGAGTGTAAACCATAAAAACTAATTATTAGGGCATCTTAGCTGGATTCTTCCTTTACAAGAATCCCAAAGCCTCTTCTGAAGCTCACACACTGGTCTACAAATAGTTCTTGTGCTCTCCTTTCATCTTAAACATTGTGCGCCTCGATTCATTGAGAGCAGCGAAGTAGAAAAGAACAAGCGGTTTCCAGGCAACCGGCATTGATTGAAGATTGCAAAACAACTTAGATGATTTATATATTGCATACACACATGCTAGTATACCAGAAGAGGAGCAAGGTGGAGGGGGGTGGGGAATCACTCATTCCTTCACTTTTCCCACGTCCTATTATTTTTTCCATCTCACCCATTTTCCAGAAGGATTGACATTTTACGCACCTGTGTCTCCAAAGGCATGACTTTTTTCTCTATTATTTTTCGAATGGCCCTAATCTGTACATATGTGGAGGTTTATTCCAACATCAAATATAGAACTAAAAATAAAGTGAAGGAGCATAAAGAAAAACAGGGAATTCCCGCTATATTATTTTTCTATAGGACCAAAATATATGGTGGCACTTTGGCCTTTGGGCCAAAACCTGTTGAGTAGTGATGAGTTGGTAGTAAGATCCTCAGGTTCGGACAGCTCTATCCGAATACTTTGAATAAGTAACAAATCCAATGCCAATCAATGAGGAACTCACTCGGATCCAAATACTGAAACAGTTTAGAGTATTTGGTTAGAGCTCTCTGAACCTGAATATCTTACTACTTGCTCTTCACTACTTTTGAGGTTCATCCAATATCTGAGGAAGTAGCGGTTCTCATTGAAGAGATCGAGCTGGAGTTCAAAGACTGTGTACGTCATAAGTCTTCTCCCTCCCTTTGATCGTTTGCGTAGCCCACATCTTTCCCTGCAGATGAAGGCTGAATTATTTAGCCTTCATCCACATCCAATAGCTGTGAATGGAGTGGCACTTCTGTTGCCACCGTCAACCTGTTAAATGCTGTTGTCAAGATCTGACAGCGGCATTTAACGTGCGTCAGCAGCGGGAGCACCCTCTTCTTACCCCTCATTGGTGCGCCCATGACCCATGTGTTGTCATGAGAGTCAGGAGTCCGCAGAAGACCCCTGTGCCTGTCATCATAGTACTCCGATGAAAACCAGCGCATGGCCGGCGTTCATTGGAGATTGTGATTTCTTCTATATACAGCAACGCTGGGTCATTGCTGTATGTAGAGCAAGTGATCAGACTATTGCACCATAGTCAAGTCCATTATAACCCTCACAACTGGTTTTAATTGTATATAGAGGCATGCAAACCCACACATACAGCATTACACCACAAGAGAGGCACACGGCTAGGACCCGATATAATGAGAAAGACCGTGACGTGGTTATCGGGCTCTTGACGCAGTGGCCACTGCTTTAAGCTAAGATTTCTCCATTTTCTTTAGATTCACCAGCAGTTTCTGCCATGTCTTTTTTCCCTATGTCTTTTGAAGCTGTGCAGACAGCCCTGCTATACACATTCAGCCATTTTGCTATTCCCTATACATATACTGTCTAGTGTTGCAGCGGATTTTCACTTTAAATGTCAGTTTTTTTCTTGCTTGCACCTAGACATAAGGTGATGCCAGTCCTTTACTATGTATTTGCATTGCACCATTGCAGGCTCAAGTCTCCTAAAGGGCTATTAAATATAAATATAAAGTAGAACTAAAAAGAAAATATGAATATATATATATATATATCGGAAAAGCCACCACACAAGCAAATTTTTTTTTTTTTTTACATTTCAGAATTTGTTTTCACCATTTAAATAAAGGTCAGTTTTATGGTAAAATGATCGTTGTAAACTAAAAAAAAGACAAAAAACAATTGCCGAATTTTTCTTTTTATGCAGTTTTGCCACACTTGGATTTTTTTCCTTCTAAGTAACCATTATGTCATATGGTAAAATGAATGGTGTCTTTCCAAAGTATAAGCCATCTCACAGACAACAAGCCCTTACACGGCTGTATGAACCAAACAGTAAAGAAGTTATGGAACTTGGAGCGAAGGTGAAGAAAAAAATAAAGTGCAAAAATGAAAAACCGCTTGATCCTTAATGGGTTAATTTTATCTTTTTAACCATATTTTTCAGACTATAAAGGTACCGTTACACACAGAGATACATTGCTTGCAACTCAGTGAAATCTTGGACACATTGTTCCATTTTGTTGCCGTGTACAAATGTAACAATGTGTCCATGATTTCACTGCAACCAGTGAGTTGCAAGCAATATATCTCTGTGTGTAATGGTACCTTAAGACACACTTTTGTTCCAAATATTTGGGAGCTGAGTGGGGGTGCATCTTATAGTCCGGAATGTACCTGGATTGCTGTGGAGGGGGGGCAGCGGTGGAGCAGGTTACAGAAGACACGGATAGGGTTGTCGTTGGCTGGAGCAAACACGTGTGTCGGCTGTAAAAGAGAATGAATATTCACTGCTCCCCACGCCTATAATCCTATCCACCTCTTCAGTGCTGAGAGGTAGGTGGGATTATGGGTGTGACACGCAGGGAATATTCATTTTTTTTACTTGCAGACACACTGATCGCCCCAGCTGCCAGTATACTGTAGTGACTGGGTAGGTCAAGTGTGTCTACTATTAAGGTAAATAATATTCACTGCTCCTATTGCCCATAATCCTGGGCATGGAGAGCAATGAATATTCATTTATGATTATCAGGCATCTTATTTTGGCATGTAAATGGAGGCGAATTGATGTCGTGCCCTGCCCGCTTGCACATGAAAGTTAATTGCCAGCATCAGAAGAGGACACCGCACACTGGATGAGTGGATGGCAAGCGAGTAGAATTGCTTCTTTTTTATGAGTGCAGCATAATGGGAGGCAAATATACCAGGATAAGCTCATGACAGGGGACATATATACCAAAATGGGGAACACATACCAAGATGGGGAACATATATACCAGGATTAGGGACATATTTACCAGGATGAGCCAAGGATGAGGATTATTTATACCAAGATTAGGGACATATATACCCGGATGGGGTATGTTAGTACAGAATTGGGGGACACTGCTCCCATAACAGTGTCAGTAGCAGATCTCCCCATAACATTCAGGACCACATTTTTTTCTTTAATGTAGTTTTTTTCCTATTTTTACGCCTCTAAAACCCGGGTGCAATTTATAGTCTGAAATATACAGTATGTATTATTTTTCTCTAATTTCAGAGGATCCCTTTAATCGTGTAAAAAATTAAATTACTAAAAGATGAGAATTTGCAAATTCCTTTCCTTACCACAAGATGCTGACTCATCGGATCTGTCCCCGCAGTCATCCTCTTGATCACACAACCAGGATTTCGAGATACAGCGTCCATTCGTACAGGAGAACTGGTGAGCTTGACAAGTCCGTGCTGTGGAAGAAAAGACACGATTACATCTTAATTACAATAAAAAATCCAATACAATCAGTTATATCTATATACACTGTGAAAGTATTAGGACCACTATTCGCTACTCCCGAGTACACATCAGATACTCAGAGAATAGAGAGTAGCCAAATACCGCTACTATTCGGTGAGTTCCAAATAGTAGCGAGTATACTCGCTCATTTCTATGCCAGAGCCATTATGAGCATACCTTTAGTTTATCAAGCCAGTGCTATTATGGGCATACCTTTAGTTTATCAAGCCAGTGCTATTATGGGCATACCTTTAGTTTATCAAGCCAGTGCTATTATGGGCATACCTTTAGTTTATCAAGCCAGTGCTCTTATGGGCATACCTTTAGTTTATCAAGCCAGTGCTATTATGGGCATACCTTTAGTTTATCAAGCCAGTGCTATTATGGGCATACCTTTAGTTATCAAGCCAGTGCTTATGGGCATACCTTTAGTTTATCAAGCCAGTGCTATTATGGGCATACCTTTAGTTTATCAAGCCATGCTATTATGGGCATACCTTTAGTTTATCAAGCCAGTGCTATTATGGGCATACCTTTAGTTTATCAAGCCAGTGCTATTATGGGCATACCTTTAGTTTATCAAGCCAGTGCTATTATGAGCATACCTTTAGTTTATCAAGCCAGTGCTATTATGGGCATACCTTTAGTTTATCAACCAGTGCTATTATGGGCATACCTTTAGTTTATCATGCCAGCACTATTATGGCCATACTTTTAATTTAACATGCCCGATGACAAGTTCTCTTTAAAATGGCGTTAAAACAACCACAAGCCATAATAAACTATGTCAATATTTGCTTATTAGTTGTGGTTTTTTACTTTTTAATGAACTTTGTATTTTTCAGTTTTGTTTGTTTTTATGCAAATTCAATTTTAATTGTTTCATTTAGAAAAGTTAATTCTTTAAGTTCTTATAACTTATTAAAATGCTAATTTAATGTTTTAGAAAGCAAAATAAAAGAATCTGTGAATCAATAACGCTATAAATGAGGTTTTGCGTTTATTTTGCTATTACCCGAAATGGAACATATAGCCTCGAAATGCAAAATACCCAAAACAATATGTGTTCTTGTTAATTTCTGTTAAAATAAAAATTAAAGTAACAAAACAAAACCGTACTGTTTTTACGTTTGTCTAAATGTCAGAAGATTATGTAAATCCGAGCTGGCCGACCTTTTTTCTTTTGATTTTATAATCATTATACCTTTTAAAGAAACATAAGACCAATGGGGTTAACCTTTAAATCAACATTTCGCTTGTCTTCACAATGCCGTAGAATGAATACTTAATGCCACAGAGATTTTAACAACTATGGAACCAGCACAACCTAAAGGGACGGTTGATTAATCTGTCTGCATTTAAATGATGGCGACTTAGAACATTTCATGTAAAACAAAAGACAACGAAACAATAAAAATATCTTATGATTTACAATGAACTGTAACAATAGGAAAGTGTTTTACTTTTTCAATGTTTAATTCCCTGTTTCTTGAAAAATAAGACCTTCCCCTAAAGTAAGCCCAAACATGATTTTTCAACCTATTTGAGGATGCTCGAAATAAAAACCCTACAAGCCCTAGTTACAGTTCCTAAAAAAGTTAACGTACATAGTGTCCTGGCAACAAATAATATGTGTTGACTGCTCTGAAGTAGATTAAATGGGGTGAATTCCCTTTGGCACATTCAGTGTTAATGTCAGAAGCTGCTGCTGTCTATGGGTTTACAACTCTCCAGGAGCTGTTGTTGGGTGTGTCAGCTAACATAGTTGTCCACTCCACCCAGCCTTTAAATAATTCCCTCTTCCATCAGCAGATGTTGCTGATAGAGTTTTTGTCTTCACAAGACCGTGAGCTGAGAAGACGTGTGTGCACTTTGTGCAGAAGCCTTCTTGGTGTTTTCCTTTTGTGGGATTTGCTGTGGTTCCTGGTCTGTGGGTAGATGGCAGGGGGTATAGACTAGGGCTGATCAGGAGCTAAGGGCAATTGTGGCGGCCCCAACTTCCTCATCTTCAGAGGTAATTCCGGGAACAGGATTAGCCAGGAAATCCCGGTCTAAGGGTCAGACTAGTTTCCCCTGATTGCCTTTTGTCTATCTTACCATTTTGCTTTCCTATCCACTTCACCATTATACCACCTCGTGACAATAATAGAATGAAATTGAACAGATCGAACCTTCATTAAGGAAAGCAGACATTCAAAAGAATCGAACTTAAAAGACCCAACTAGACCCAAAATAATAAGGGTAGGCAAGTGTCAGGCTCTCACACACAGACCGGGTAGTCCTGCTGGCGTCAGTCCACTCCTAAGCTCATTGTATTAGAGTGTTGTAGCTTCCATTCCCCAGGGGAGCCATCCACTATACTTGGCTGCAGTGAGGAAGAGAGCAGCTGGAACGCCAAGAGCCTGATAGTACATAATGCACCAGTGACAGAAGTGATGCCAGCAGTACAACCCAATCTATGTTTCAGAGCCTGGCACTTGCCAACCCTCACTGTTTTGGATGTTGTGAAATCTTTTGAGTGCAATTTTTTTAGGGGTGTCTGCCTTTCTTTGTTAAGAACTGAAAACAGGTTGACCTTGAACTTACTGCTACCATAAAATATAATGTGTCAAAAAAACTGTGTGAAAATGACTAGGATATGTTGAAATATTCAAAGTTGTTCAAATCTGTCAGATTGAAAATTTAGCTATGCCACTAAGGGATAAGAAATGCCCCTTTTTTATAATATGCACTATCATGCTACATGTATCTCAAGCTCTGCATTTTTAAAGAAATTAAGCCAGACATGTAACAGAAGCAGAGATCACCAAGCTACAACCTGTCTACACATCATACGAAGAGAGAATCACTGGAGAAGGACATCATGGGTGGAAGAATAGAAGTAACAAGGTGAAGAGGAAGACCAACAACCTGATGACTTGATACAGTCAAGTTGACAATGGAGAAGACCCTGGTTGGACCTTTCTAGGCTTGGAGAAGACCCTGATGGAACTATCTAGGCTTGGGAAAACACTGGGGGACCTACTGGACTTGGAAAAGACCCTGGTGGACCTATCCAGCCTTGGAGAAGACCCTGGTGGATCTATTTAGGCTTAGCAAATACCCTGGTGGACTTATCCAGGCTTGCAGAAAACCCTGGTGGACCTATCTAGGCTGCACAAGACCAATCTTCCTACAGAGTATTGATTCATAAAGTAACCATGGAGATCAAGCTGAGGGCTGTAAAATAATGACATTATGAAATACATAGCCTAGACTGATCGACGTCTCCCCCAATTCGAACTTTTAACCTCATAGACACATATCAGGCTGTAATTTTGTGTATGGAGACCCGTGGTCAGTCTGGTTGCTACATTAAGAATAGAATTAGAATCTGTATTTACAGAAACAGTGCCATTCTTGACTATAGGCTGTTTCTGGTATTGCAGCACATCTCAATTCATGTGAATTTATTGCAATACTGGTCATAATGTATTGACAAAGGGCACGTTTCTGAAAAAATAGGTATGCAGAACAATGTTTTCTAAACTCTTTACCATAGAATTTTGGTATGAATGTAGCTCAGCAAACAATACCAACCTAACTACCATAACCCCAATTAAAAAAAGTTAATACATTCTTGAAAAATCCCTTTCACCTTAACCCTTTCTATGGCACTCCAATCAACCATCCAGTACACCTCCGGGATATATATTCAGTAGCGTATTAATCATAGGAGAACGGACGTAAAAGATTTTGCAGTCTGAGACGGTTAATTATTAGTTTATTGCTATTTATGCGCCATTAGGTTTTTTTTTATAAAGAAGGAAGCATTAGGAACGATTTGATGTCTCCGGTGTTTGCTCGCATTATACTGTAATTTAGCGCGGCTCGGGAAGGAGACAGCTCAGATGAGATGCGGTGAGCCTTGTCTTACAGCTACTTATGTCAACAAACTTTCCGAAATTCATCTTTGAACCATATAGTGTAAAAATGTCCTACTAATGAGAGTTTACGAGCTTACTGCATCTAATTGCCTGCTCAGTACAAATTTCAGCTTCTAAGTCATGTACGATCATCTGAGTCGCCAGTCTGTAATGCAGGTAATTAATTTCTTACCAACGATGAAAACAATTAACCCAACATCTCTGAACTTTGCTGGATAGTCAACAAGTATTTAATTGTACCGGTAATAGCTGTGCCAGCTTTCTTCTACTATGTATTAAGTCGGGTCGACGCTACTTGAATTTACAACTAGCCTGTTTCCCAAAAATAAGACAGTGTCTTAATGTATATTAGTTTTTGCTCCCAAAGATGCGCTAGGTCTTATTTTCAGGGGATGACTTATTGCAGCCCTCATCATCCCCATCATCCCCTTGCAGCTTTCATCATCCCCTTGCAGCCCCCAATATCCCCATCATCCACTTGAAGCTCCATCATCCCCATCATCTCGTTACAACCCCCATCATCTCCTTGCAGACCCCAATATCCCCATCATCCTCTTGCAGCCCCATCATTCTGTTGCAGCCCCCAATATCCCCACATCCCTTTGCATCATCATCCTTGCAGCACCTATCATCCCCTTGCAGTCCCCAATATCAACATCATCCCCTTGCAGCCCTCATCATCTCCCTCATCATCCGCTTGCAGTCCCAATATCCCCATCATCCCATTGCAGACCCCGAATATTCACATCATCCCCTTGCAGCCCCATCGTCCCTTGTGGCACCTATCATTCCCATCATCCCCTGGCAGCTTCTATCAACCCATTGCAGCCCGTATATCCCGATCATCCCGTTATAGCCCCAAAATCCCCATCATCCTCTTGCAGCCCCAATATCCTCATCATACTCTTGCAGCCCCATCATCTTCCTCATCATCCCATTGCAGCTGCCATCATCCCCTTGCAGTCCTCAATATCCCCATCATCCCCTTGCAGCCCAATCATCCCCTTGAAGCACCTATCATCCCCATTCCTGGCAACCCTATCAACCCTTGCAACCCCCAATATTCCCATCATACCCTTGCAGCCCAATATTCCATCATCCCTTGCAGCCTCCAATATCCCCATCATATTCTTGCAGCCCCCATCATCTCCCTCATCATCCCCTTGCAGCCCCCATCATCTCCATCATTCATTGCAGCCCCCAATATCCCCATCATCCCCTTGGCGCTCCCATCACTCTGTTCAGTCCCCAATATCTCCATTACAGAACATTATGTTGAAGCTGTTGAAGCGCAGTGTAGCGTAAGATGGCTGTTCGTTTTGCTGTCATCCTCCCTCCTGTTCCTGTGTCCATGTGGTTTTAGCCCTGTCTAATAAATGAAGTTCTGCCTGTCATCTGGTGATAGCTGTCTGTTTCCTAAAGTAGCTGGATTACATTTTTTATATGTTGCACTTTTTTATTATATATTTATAATATATATTTTTTATTATATATAGATTGTTTCAAATTAAAACATAACTGTCATTTTAATTATTATTTGATAAATCAATAGTACACATGGAAATAAACAACTCTGTAATATATCTTATCAGACAAATGTGTAATATATACTTATCAGACAAATCTCTGCCAGAATTATTCATTCATTATCAAAATTCTCAATTCTGAAGGTAAAATCTGTATTCAGTGAAGACTTTCCCATTACTGAGATAGGAGGTGTCAGCTTTTACTGATGAGATTCTAGAATGACGGGTGGAGGGAGGAGCTAGAAGAAAAGGGTGAAGCTAGAGAGAGAGGGAGGAGCTAGAGGGAGAAAGAGGAGCTAGAAACAAAGGGAGGAGCTAGAGGCAGAGCTCCGCCCCCTCCTCACTCTTCTATCCCCAAAAAATCTCATCAGTAATATATATATTTTTGATTGCAGCCCGCAGCCGCCCCAGAAAATGGTGCATTTATAGAAGTGCCATATTCTGAAGCTGTACCCAATTCTTTTCATTGCCCTGTGGTGGTGGCTGACTGGGTAATAAATAGGTTAATGCCAGCTGCATATTGCCACCTGGCATTAAGCCCAAGATTCCCAATGTCAGGCCTATTTTACACCCATCATTGGAATTGTGGGTGCCAGACTTGCACTAATCATTGACAAGTACTTTCCTTAGTAATGCACTCTGCCTTTCTTACAATAATTCAAGTTCTTTAGCACATTTGTCAAACACAAATCAGGCAGCACTCTATACTATGTTATATATTAAAGAACGTCTTTACTTGACACAAATGTAGTAATGGATACATTCACCTTTCTTCTTTCAGAAGATATAATACTCTTCAGGGCTATTCTCCTTTCCTACTAAACTGCTGCATTAAGTATTCACTTCAGTAGTCAGATCCCAAGTTCTAGGCATTTAATACCTTCAAATTTTCTTTTCTATTTCCCTGCCTGTAGCTACTCGCTCGTCCTCTCAGGCAGAGGCCGGTTCTCTTTGCCGTTGAGCTTCCATGTCTCCAACCATTGTAGGGCAGCTACCCGTACCACACAGATCCAACCCCGTATTACACAGAGCATAGGGTCTGCACCAGCGCTACTCTACCTTCACTCCCAGGAAGACCACGTCTTGGTTCACAAATCACCCATAACAAGTGGCTCTGCTGCTCCTCAGGCCTGAGGTTTGTCTCCTTTACAGGCTTGGCTCTAACAAATGTTTCAACAGAAACCTTCTTCCTATGTAATAGTTCCACCCCTATAGAATAATCCCAACTGTCAACTGTCTGTTGCTGGGCAGATTTAACCTTTTAACTGCATACAAATAACTGCATAACAAACACTTAAGGTACCGTCACACGTAACGATATCATTGCCGATATCGTTCAAAAGTCACGTGTTTCGTGATGCTTGAACGATGTCGGAACGACATCGTTGCGTGTGACACTACAAACGGTGAACGATCAGTCGGCTGATCGTTCATCGTATGATTTGAGGACAGGACCTTAAATCATACGTTGGTCGCCCAGTGGACACGCAGCATTGCTGCGTGTGACACCGGGCTCGACCGATAAGCCAGCTCCCAGCGCCTCTCTGCAAGCACTGGGAGCTGGTATCCAAGGTAAACTTTAGGTAACTAGGCAGCGTGCGCAGCCTAGATACCCAATGTATACCTTGGTTACCAGCCTTCTCCGCTCACCGGCTGGTATCCAAGGTACACAGTGGGTAACTAGCGACCTTAGTTACCTGCTGTGTACCTTGGATACCAGCCGGTGAGCAGAGTTACCTTATTAAGCATTCTACTGACTCCAATTTGTTATACAAAATCAATAAATTATCACAATATGCTAGTGTAAGCCCAGAATGATTGCTAGTCACATTACAGTCTGTGGTTGGCCAATGTAAACACATAGGGCCCAATTCATTAAAGCATTTGCATCAGAATGTTGGCATAAAAAGCTTTAAAAAGTACAAAATGTTAGTGTTAACTCAGAAGTGGGCTAAAATTTTGCTACTTTTGGGGTTCTCTCACTAATTTTGCCTTACTCTGAAATGAACAATGCTGAGTATGATGGGTCCATGGCAACGTCCGCTCATTAAATTAATGATGAGCAGTGGTGTTCCTTACTCCACAAATTATTCTCCAGTCTCTGGCTGTAGCAAGGTTTCTAGCAGGGCACATGCAGAGGGGAATACCACTTGACAGATGTACCAGATAAATTCAGACTCGGGCACCTCTTCATGAATTGAAAGCGTCTTGTTTTGCACCCCCCCCTCAACAAGACCAATGTGAGCAATGCCGATCTTGATATATTGGGGCCATTTTTTTTTTTTGCAAATATCTTCCGACATGATATCTCAAGTCATGTTTTTTTTCCAAAGCTTAAAATCTTGAAATATGTTGAGCTCCAAGAAAAGGTAAAAAAGGACACGTCTGTAAAAGGCTCAGAGTGAACGGTTTTATATAACTCACTTGGAAAGTGGTTGAAGACGTACAGCAGTGAGACGGCAAGACGAAGAATAACATCTCTTAAGAGCTATGTATTTATCATCACACAAAGCTTTAATGTACGATGACATCCATCCACTTTGCAGACCGCGTAGATGACGAAAGTAAAACAATAAATTCCAAACAATAAATCCAAAAAGGAAAATAAAATAATACTCCGGTTCAAGGACGACCTTTGTGATCCCATTTTGTTTTTGGTGACGTCATCTAAGCTGAGAATGATTTTGGTCTTACACTGATTTACCGAGCCCTGCTCATCCTATAACGAGGCGATAAACACTTCCTCACATTACCGCTCCTTAGACTATTACTGTAATGTTCTGTAAGTAACATTTAAAGCCTCTTCGCCGCACCGCGCGCTCTCGCGTAAGAGGGTCACATGCTGGTGATACAAACCGACTTAAGATATTATTGTCAACAGCAGAAAGGAAAAATGAAAATGGAAAGTGATCATTATTTAAGAGAGGGAACACAACAAGAACACCATCTAACTTTATGTTTTCTCACTCTTGGAGGCACCCCGTGTTTAGTACACAGCGCTATTGATTTCTCCACCGGAATAATGGCTGTGCCGCAATTTCAAGTAATACCGTATATCAGACACTCTGTACCAGGATCAAAGTCCAAACAAAAGTGCACAACATATATCAGAAAATAGAAAAATGGGCTGCACACTGGCACTTAATCATTAAATACTTCCAACTTTAAGGGTAATGACAAAGAGCGCCAAGCGCGCCCAGCGGAAAGATGAACAGCTACGGCCTCGTGCGGCTGAGAGTCAGTTTTCAAATTGATTGGTTTTGCAGATGAAATGCAGAACACTTGCAGAAATGTTCAGCTAGTAATGAACAATTTGGAAAACAGATTGTAGCCACCTGTATCTTCCATTCCATATGTTCTTACCCTAAAGGTACGTCACACAGGGAGATCTCCCCGGCGATGTTGCCGGCGATGCGCCGGGGAGATGTCACACGGAGCAACTTCCCGGCGATATCGCCGGCTAGTTGCCGCGGCTATCGCTCGCTGGGTTGCCCAGCAACCCAGCGAGCGGTAACCCGCAATGTTGTAGATAGGCGGAATCGCCCGCAACATTGCAGGTTGCCGCGTTACACAGGGCGATCAGGCATGATCGCCTGAGCAACATCGCCAGGTTTCCCAACAATGTTGGGAAACCTGGCGATGTTGCTCAGGCGATTTTTCTCCTGATTATCGCCCTGTCACACGAGGCAACTCTCCGGCGATGTCGCCGCAACTTGGCCACGCCCCTCAGTTGGCGGCAACATCGCCGGGGAGATCTCCCTGTGTTATAGGTTAAGATGTCATAGGTGAGGATCTGGCAAAAATAAATTGCACCCTTTGGCTTCTATAAACTGATTTAAGCTTCATTAAAAACAGGTAAAAGCAAGAGGTGGACTTCAATTATGAGATGAGAAAAGCCTAGGGTGCACGGATTTTATCCATTGGACCCCTTGATCACCCGCCTACTTTTTTTTAAAGGAGAGGAAATTTCAAATTAAGCGCTTGGTTTACAAAGCCTGTCACATAAGTGGTATAGCGGATGAGGAAATGGGAAGCAGGATGGCAATCATGGGCAAGGTAAATTGGGTAGCTAGTCTGACCATATAGACTGGGCTCCCCAGCTGACCTTGTACCCAGAGGTACCTCTAATGGTGAGGAGGTCTGGACCCCCAACCTTTCCTTGCTCCTCAATCAGCTCTTTGCTAACACCCCCTCACCTCCACCCATGGACTGGGATACACTGCACCTCCCACAAATAAGGAAAAACACCAAGAAGCGTCTGCATAAAGTGTCCATACATCTTCTCAGCTTGCGATCTTGCAGAGACTAAAACTCTATCAGTGACATCTGCTGGTGGAAGATGGGACTATTTAAAGGCCAGGGGTGTGGTCACCTGACAAACCCAAAACTTCCCACCTGCAGAGCCGACCACAGCAACATAGCAGCATCTACAGAATAACTCTGAAAGTGCTAAAGGAAATTAACTCCCATTAAAACTACAGAGAACTTTACACATAGACTGCAGCAGTCAATAGGTGAGAAAGCCTCTTTACTTCAATATAGTAATCCCTCATTCTAATATTAGTCACGTAATTCCAAAGGCTAAGGTTGAACAAGAGAAGAGCGATGTCCTTAAAGAAGAGGTGGGACAACAAACTATTATTACTCTTACAAATCCATGGTCAAAGAATTAGATAATGGTTTTTATTGAAGTGCTTTAAATACAAGTTGGTTACAAAGTATCTCACAGTTGGGAGTGAACTTGGTAGTAGGTGTTTGTTCCCCCTACAGAGGTTCCATAAGAATAATAAGGTATTATATAGCTGTCATTGAAATGAATGGGTTAGCTTTCTAGCTTTGTAATGCATAGATATGCCAGAAATTCGCTTTTTAGCCCACTCCTCAATATTAAGTCATAGCTCTGGTTGTGAAACTACAGTACAAGTGATTTATTATTTCAGGGAATACCTTTACTTGGCCTGCTCCGGTGGATCAGCTTCTGTAGGCAGCCAATGCCATATTCAATCTACAGTCAGAGCTGGTGATGAAGATGACAAGGCCAATATCACTGCATGGTGCAGGCACCGTATTGCCAGGAATGATGGCATGGCCATGGCCAGTGGTGCCAAGCAGCCTGGTAAAGTGGATATGTGCACTATCCGGCAGCTCAGCAGCTGGGTTTTGATTTCTGCTATGGTCAATGAGGCACTAACACGCCCTACTTTAACCTCCACAGAGCAGACTGCTTGTTTTTCTCTTTTAATGCTTGGTTTACTTTTGGATTATTCTGTCCTCGGGTGCAATTTTTCTTTTGTACTAATCCTTCTCCTCGGTTTGTGATCCTGACTATGTCAGACTCCATGATTCCCGCTGATCCGATGTTAATATATCCGACTTAGCTTTTGATTTTGACTAACCTTCTGGTGTCCATGCTGGGCTATTGCGTACCATATGGTTCTGTCTTTACTTTTATGTACCTACATAATTACACTATCCTTGTCTTACTCCTCTGGTCTGCAGCAACCCTATGGTTGCAACCAAGGGGCCCCTTTGTTGGTCAAGATCCCTGTGTATTTGTTAAAGATAGAGATGAGTGCATCGATTCAATTGCAATCTTAGGCTATGTGCACATCTGACGTTTGTGCATCTCTGCAGACCGTCCAAAAACCTGGGTTTTTTTAGCAGAAACTGAGTTTTCTGTGCTCAGCAGTGTCCCTCGTTTTTTGCTCGTTTTCCGCCCGGTTTTACAGCGTTTTTCTCGGCGGTTTTCTCGGCGGTTTTGAAAACTGAGTTTTTTGTGCACTTGATCAGCTGAAACCGCTGGAAAAACGGTGGAAAGAAGTCACTTGCTCTATTTTTGGAAAACCGGTGGAAAAACTCAGTTTTGACTGAGAAAACTCAGTTTTGACTGAAAACGACCAGCAGAAAACCGTTCTAGTGAAGACAGAGTTTTCTAAAATCCATTGACTAGCATGTTAATCCAACCGCTGGTTAGGATTAACATAAATTAACATAAAACGGCGCGGAAAACGCCGACGGAAACCGGGACAAAGCAGCCCAGAAAACGTCTAATGTGCACATACCCTTAGAGTCCTCACTGGTTGTTACCATCTTTTTAATTAGCTGTTAAAAGGTACCAAATAGAAAGCTTTCGAGACTCAAAGGCCTCTTTATCAGGCTCAAGATGACACAAATTCTGAAGACACATGTATACACAACAGAACATACAATGTATTGGGAGGGGGGAAGAGGGGAAGAGCAGCTGGGGCAGTTCAGAGATAGGTGTGATAGTTTGATTGTCCTGTGATTGGTGGTCTGGTCCTAGATTTGAAGATTCTTTAATTGATCTTATAAGACATAAATTCATGCTACACATTCATTCCTGCTCTGAATATGTCATAGGTCATCATGACTTTATATTCCCAGACTCTCCTGTTTCTTTGGGATTTGAAATGACTTTTCAATGCTAGAGTTTTCATATCCATTATGGTGTGATCAGGGCTACTAAAACTGATAGGCCACAGGTAGATGTGTTCCTTTTTCTTTTATTATATGACAATGAGAGTTCATCCTAGTTCTTGGTGTCTTGACTTGTTGTCCCGTCTCCCCTACATACAGATCCCCTCTCTTATTTTTCTATCTACTGGCTCTCACGGTACAAACATATTTTACCTTATCAAATTAAATTCTAATTTGAGTGTTTGTGCAGATTTTCCCTGGAAGTTCGATTAACAGATAATTTATTCTCTGCAAATTTATACTCTGGGGTCTACATACCTTAAAGCATAATAAGCATAAGGTGTAAAAAAAATTACTGATGTTACTGCTCACCTCTATGGCTCTTTCACTCCTCACCATCCCACATCCAGTCTTTGCTGTATTTCCTGTTAGTGTTGAATTTCCCGGGCCTCTGCACATTAGGCCAGGAATGCTAGGTCTGGATCTGAGGAGGCTTGGGAGGGGTCTGGGTCGGTCACGATGGGCGATGTGACCCACACACATGTGCAAAACCCTTTTCAGGGAATTTCAGCACTAATGGCACTGATAAATAGATGTGAAGAGGATTGGTAATTGAGTACTGGAGGGGCTGCAGAAGTGAGTGGTACAGTGAGGTGAGTATAACTAATTATTTCTTTTTATTTCTTACATTTTTTATTTCTCTTTATGGTTCAAAAATATTGTGGCCATCTTTCTGGAACTGCAAAACTCTTCTTCTGACATATTCGCTCCTCTCTAGTTAAACGGTGAATGCTGGGTCTCCTCATGAATCTTCCAGATGGAGCGGATTGAGCCACTTCATCCATCTTTGAGTTGACGGCCTCAGATAGACCTAACACTTAAGGCCACATCACACGTGGCGACATCGCCGCCGATTATATAGGCGACGTAGGAGCGTGGCCTATTGGTGGCAACGTCGCCCCTGTGTCGCCTAATGTAAAGGGGCGATGTTGGCGATGCCTTTTACTGGTCGCCTGGTTTCAGAGCAGTGCTCTGAAACCAGGCGGCCGATCTGGGGCGATGTGTCCACATCGTCTCATGTAAACGGCCGCCGGTGAGCTGAAAGGTGATGGGAGCCATGGGCTCCCATTGTACTGCATCGCCGCTGGGGTTTTGAGAAACCCCGGCAGTGATGTCGCCTCTCAGCTCGCCGGCCCATCACCGGAGATGTCTCCCCGTGTAAACAGGGGGCGGCAACGCTGGCGGGGCACCAAAACCATGCGCGCTCCCACCCGTCGCCGCCGACATCTCCAGGGCCGTCGCCAGGTGTGACGGTACCCTTAAAACTTCCTAACGGGCAACCAAATGAAATTACTGTATGTCTTAGTAACTTGGGGGTGCGTTTTAGAATCCGGATATAGCTTATGAGGGAGCATGGCGGTGGAGGAGTGTGGTCACAGGAGGCAGGGTCACCATTGAAGGAAGTTGGCAGCTGCACGAGTGGGGCAATCATTCAGGCCTGAGGCAGAGAAGAGGGGGTGTGATCAGGGCACCACTGATTGCCGGGCAGTGGACACGATGGACTTCATGATAATGGCTGTGGATGCAGCGCATGCACAGATTGAGGTCAGAGCTGAGGTCAACATTAAAAATTATCATTTTCCTATTTTCTTCCTTCAAATTTGGGGTGCATCTTATAAGTTGGCACGTCTTATGATATGTTCCCACATTGCAGATTTAGTTGCAGAAATTTCTGCAACTCCTAGCAGGAAAAATGCTGTGGCAAATGCGTGTGTTTTTGCTTCAATTTGGTGCATTTACGATGCGGTTTTTCATGCGGTTTTTCCTGAATTTTTTTTTTATGATGAAGTCTATATGAAAAAATGCAGGAAGAATTGACATGTTACTTATTTTTTTGCAACAACTAAATCTGCAAGGAAAAAGTAAGCAGCATGTGCACAACACTTGAGAATTCTCATTGACTTTGCTGGCATAAGGATTTACATGCAGATTTGTATCAAATCTGCACTAAAAAAGCATTAAAAAAACAACACAACAGCCCTATAATTTGCAAAATACGGTCATTAGTAATAGTGCATATAAATTAAATTGGGTACTTAGTTAACATTATTTTTGATTGAAAAAAGGCCATCCCACCACGTCAAGGTGACCCATTTCGGGACAGTCCTAGCGTCGAATTTATAAATTCTTCCTGACATACTGGTGTATCTTAATGCATTAGAATATCATCAAAAAGTTAATTTATTTCAATAATTCAATACATAAAGTGACACACATAAATTATATAGAGTCATTACACACAGAGTGATCTATGTCATGTGCTTATTTCTGTAAATATTGATGATTATTGCTTACAGCCAAAGAAAATCCAAAGATCATTATTTCAGAAAATTAAAGTAGAGAGGATGGAGGGTTATAAACCATGCTGCCGTATTCCACAAGACATCAAAGGGTGAATACAATATTGATTTATTATTCAACGTGTTTCAGGGCTCCCTGATCCGCCCTGAAATATGACAATATGATATTGATTTTGGATGATATTCTAATTCATTGAAATGCACTTGTAAATTTAATATGGTCTGAATGAGCAGCACCAGGGCCAAACAGGGTAACTTAACGGGGCAAAGCTACAACAGGTGCAGGGGTTGCAATCACACCCAGGCCCTGGAGCCTAGGGGACCTTAAAAATCCCTTTGGCCTATTGAAAAATAATTAGTTTAAAGATTTGTAATAATTGGGGGCCCAGTTGGAGTCCTTGGGCCCTTGGGCTTCAAGTTACGCCATTGTCACTCAACAAAGTATAAGACCGTAGTGTCCAGCTCAATGGAAAGGAAGACACAACCTTGTTTATACTGACTGCAAAAACCACAAAGGGAACCAAAAAAAATGAGCTTCCCATTGCTGGGTATCCATGTTGGGCTCTGGTCCTTTTCAGTCCTTATTCACATTTACGTCCCTAAACATATAGTCAGGGGCGGGCTGGTGCTTGTAATGCCGGGAGGCAGCTTCGTCCTGCCTGCTCTAGGTGAGGAGCAGGGGAAGGGGCTGACGGAGATCTTTGAGGAGCGGTGGTGGGGTGCCGGAGCTTACTCACATGCCTGTCAGCCTGTCAGCCGCATCTCTCTGGCCGGCAAAGTGCCGCCGGTCGGCCCATTTCTGGAGGGGGGCGGACCTAGGAGAGGGCTATACCAGCAGCCCAGGGGGCACTTACCCCCCTGCCACCTGGGCCAGTCCGCCCCTGGATATAGTAAAGTTTTAAATCTTAGATGCTAGGACGGTACCGATATAGGTCACCTTGACGTGGTGGGATGGCTTTTACTTTTTGTTCATCAAAATAATGGCACCTAAGTACCCTATTTTTTTACATCCACTATTGCTATGTATTATCTTAGGGTACTTGTTCTGTTTGTTTTTTGTCTTGGGTGTTGGTGTTTATGGCTGGTGTGAACATGCTCCTACATATTGCATATATACACACTTTCCAGTTAATTTTTTTCACTTCCTCCAGATATCTCTATAGAGGTAGACCCAAGTTTGACAATGCTCTCATCGATGCTCCTGATGAATAGGATGTGGAGACGTGCCGGCTCTATTCACCCTCTGTTTTAACCATTCGATGGCTTTTTGTAGATATCTCTATTGAAGATGTCCACAAATCAAGGCGAGGTCGCTCGTGAGATTGTTCGATTTTCTTCCCGGTGATTGACCACTCGATCTCTTTGACCTTCGGTACTGCACATGTCTCCTTTAAAGGCAACAAGTTGTCTTTCAAGTCTTTCTAAACCGTATCTGTATTTCATCGAAAACCTCTGCGCGAGGGTGAAGCCGTGTAACAAAGGAGGACGTTTGAGTTTCTGTGTTTTAGAGAAGTATGTCCCGCCATGTTCACTACCGGTGCTGATAAGGAAGATTACACCATCTCTCTCCCGCGTACAAAGCAAGTAGCGATAACCGGGAAGCCGCTACACAGCATTTATTTTCGGCTGCCTGGAAAGACGTTTTCATGATCAAATGCTCTACAGACTTCAAAGGCAAAAGATACCTAACTACGAACAAGCTTGGTTTTTTTTTTTACTATACCTGGATCGTACGGAAGAAGCTTTTTCCAAATTGTTTTGGAAGTGAAAGTCAGATATAGGGAAAAAGTGGAATGCAAAATTATTTTGTGTCTCTAGCGGCCCAAAGCCAATTCCAAGAGGCCCCCAACGGGCCAAAGTTATTCAGCCGTGCCGCGATGATAATTACCGGCTTTGTGTGGAGTCCCACTACTCTGTTCCATAAGGAGATCTTATTTAGGTTGGATTTAAAGGAGTTTTTTTTTTATCACTTTATGTCTTAAAGTTATGAGTTTTATGCGTTTCTGTATTACCGTATATCTTCAGAATCATGTCCTCACTTGACATTTAGTGACATGGTGGATGACGTGCCCTGTATTGTGCAGTTCCATTGCAGGGGTCTTCCCCTAAAGTACAAGGGCATCTCAATGAATTAGAAGATCATCAAAAAGTTCAGTACTTCAATGCATAAAGTGACACACATATATTATATAGAGTCGTTACACACAGAGGGATCTATTTCATGTGTTTATTTCTGTTAATGTTGATGATTAATGAAACCCCCAAAGGTCATTATCTCAGAGAATTAAAGTAGGGAGGAAGAAGGGTCTGAGAGATAAAACATGACCTAAATCGGGATCAGAGGCTTCACCTTGTGTGGTTGTGAGAGTCACAACCACTATAGAAGCAGATCACGGCTGCTGCAGTCCCCAGTGTAGAGGAAGGAGGATGAAGGGTTAAACACCGCGCTGCCGTACTCCACCAGACATCAAACGGTGAATATAATATTGATTTATTAGTCAATGAAACATGCCACTATGATACTGATTTGTCCTGAGGAAGGGGCCAGGAAGCCCTGATATGTGTTGACTAATAGATTAATATTATATTCACCCTTTGATGTATTGTGGAATACGGCAGAGCGGTGTTTAACCCTTCATCTTCCCCGCTCTATATGCACCACGCTGGGGACTGCAGCAGTTGTGATCTGCTTTGATAGTGGTTGTGACTCTCACAACCACACAAGGTGAAGCCTCTGATACCTATTTAGGTTTTCATTGACTGTAAGACATAATCATCAACAATAACAGAAACAAACTCATGAAATAGATCCCTCTGTGTGTAATGACTCTATATATGTGTTTCACTTTGTGTATTGAATTGCTGAAATAAAATCACTTCTTGATGATATTCTAATTCATTGAGATGCTCATGTGTATTTTCAGAATCATGCCCTCACTTGACATTTAGTCCCCTTGTTATGGTGACATGGTGGATGACGTGCCCTGCATTGTGCAGTTGCTTTGCACGGGTCTTTCCCAATGTATGTAACATTATTAATAACCTCATGATCTGTCTAAATCGCAGCCACTCACAGCGCATGCACAGCTGAATCATAAGGAAAACTACTTCTATCTGCCCATTTACATGACATCAAACGCAAAGCCCCATATGCAGACTAAAATCATGTGCGTTAACTATATGAACAGAGACCCAGATTCCAATGATGTGTTAGCGTTTGATCTGAATGTTGAGCTGTGTATAACCCTGTTCACATCACTGATTGGCAGTTTACTGTGAACACTGTGTATCGCCACCAATTAGTGGTGAGGGCAGGGTTATATATAGCAGGAGGACAACTAGTCCGGTACTGATAATCTTCTGATGATAAAACATTGACTTTATTGAACCTACATCAAGCAGACACACCTGACCAGACTTAGGACACAAGGACGGGAGTCACGTGCTGACCCTATACATCGTGGTCACTATAGGTACAGCTCCAGCGATACACACCTGAGGTCTCCTTCTCATTTATCCTTCTAGCCTAAGGTACTCCACCTGTGCTAATACAATAACCCCTCATTCTCTCCTGTGACATCTGTGACTTCAATTGAGTCCGGACCAGCAGGACTACCCTTGACAGGGATGACCTCACCCTAGCTGGACCACAAAAGTAAACCTATACATACACCCCGAAACGAAGGACCAAGTCATATCCCTGATGAAAGCTCGAGATGTAGAGCTGAAACGTTGGATCGTAACACCACCTTGTTCACAAAAATAAAATCACACCAAAAAAGACTCTAATTTTCATGATATTAGTGTGTCGGGGCTACTCCTATACTTTAGCTTTGTTTTTTTCCCCAGAGCACCTAAATTGGGGTTTGAGCCTGTCATATCTACTCTATATATGGCACCGGATCATGCCGGATCTGACAGATAATTGGTCCGGCTTCCGGATGCCAGGTGCTGAGGTTCAGCGCCGGCCGGGGCTGAACTTCAGCACTGTGCAGGGCTGACCGTTGACATTTCAGGACTGTTTTTGATTTTTGAAATTTCAGCAGGAGACAGCTCATGAAGCTGCGATCCGGCAGAGAACAGGACCAGAGGGCATATTTGCCCTCCGGTTCTGTTCTGTCCTGGGCTGTCAGGTTCTGTCCGGTGCTTCCTGCAAAACACCGGACAGAACCTGACAGGGTAAAGACGTGGTGTAAAGCCGGCCTAAGAAGCCAACCCATAAAATCCATTTGCTGACACAGTGTTTTGGAAAGGTGAGGTGAGAATCTTCTGACTGGGGGTCTAGCGAGGAGCTCTTTTTGCAGAGAACGTCAGCCCCACTCAATCTCAGTTTTAATATACTAGAAAAACAAGATCAGATTTCATAAATGAGGACACTTCCCCGACGTCAGTCCCATATTATTCAATAGAGAGGTGATCGAGAATGACCACCTGTCCACATGCAAATATTCTCATGAGCAGGAGGTTCAGTTGATCAGAAGTGCCACCTATTGGATGAAGCAATCCTAAAAGTCAATATCGATCCTTTAATGAGCTTTATCATATGACTTAGGATACTAAGCCAAAGCAAAACTCCCATTTGCAGACATGGCGTTTTGGAGTGTCGCCCCCTCCTCGTTGCAAAGAAGAAGATATGATTTGGCTGAGTGAAAGATTTCTGACTGGGGATCTAAGGAGGAATGTTTCACTTTGCAGAGGGCCAGTCCCATTCAATGTCAATTTTACTATTTTAGTAAAACAAGATCAGATTTCATAAATGAGGACAACTTTTTTTTTCTAATAACCTTTTTCCTACTCCCTTCACTGATGGCAGTCCCACCATAGGTGGTTGGGCATGCCCACCTATCTATAAGCAAACATGCTCGTGAGATGGAAGTTGACTTGATCTCTAGTGTCACCTATTGGATGATGAAATCCTAAAAGTCAGTATTGATCCTTTAACGAGTCTTGCTACATGACTTGGGTTAAGAAGCCAAAGTAGAAACTCCGTTTGCAGACACAATGCATTTGAGTGATACCCCCTCCTCAGTGCAAAGCAGGAGATCTGATATGGCTATGTGAGAGATTCCGGACTGGGTATCTAAGGGGAATTGTCTCTCAGCCCTACTCAATGTCATGCTTACTATTTTAGTAAAACAAGATCAGATTTCATAAACGAGGATGACCTTTTTATCTAATAACTTCACTGATGTCAATCCCGTAAAATTCAATAGAGATGTGGTTGGGCATGACCACCTATCCATACACAAAAATTCTCGCGAGAAGAAAGTAGACTTGATCTCTAGTGCCACCAATTGGATGAAGCAATCTTAAAATTCAATATCGACCCTTTAACAAGCCTTGTCACATGACTTCCGGTTAATAGCCAAAGCAGGAACCCCATTTGAAGACATTGTGTTTTGGAGTGTTGCCCCCTCCTAAGTGCAAAGCAGGAGATCTGATTTGGCTACATGAGAGATTCCGGACTGGGTATCTAAGGGGAATTGTCTCTCAGCCCTACTCAATGTCATGCTTACTATTTTAGTAAAACAAGATCAGATTTCATAAACGAGGATGACCTTTTTATCTAATGACTTCACTGATGTCAATCCCGTAAAATTCAACAGAGATGTGGTTGGGCATGACCACCTATCCATACGCAAATATTCTCGCGAGAAGAAAGTAGACTAGATCTCTAGTGCCACCAATTGGATGAAGCAATCTTAAAAGTCAATCTTGACCCTTTAACAAGCCTTGTCACATGACTTCCGGTTAATAGCCAAAGTAGGAACCCCACATGGTGTTTTGGAGTGTTGCCCCCTCCTAAGTGCAAAGCAGGAGATCTGATTTGGCTAGGTCTAAGTAGGTACATATTTCTTTGCAAAGCGCCAACCCCACCCAATGTCAATTTTCTTATTTTAGTAAAACAAGGTCAGATTTCATTGAGTAGGACAACCTTTCTTTAACATTTTTGTTACTACTTTTTGGGACAATGTTCTTTAAGTGAAAAGAGTCAAGCAATAATCGTCTCGTCAATGCTCGTTGAGTGTGACAAGTGGCATTTTTATGGGGACTTACCTGAGCAGGTCTCATTAGATTCATCTTCATTACTGCCACAATCATTTGCTCCATCACAAAGCCACCTCTTGGGAATACAGCGGTTACTTTGGCACTTAAATTGGTCTCCCGGACAGCTGTGGTTCACTAGGAAAACATAAAGAAGCAATTTAAGACATTCGAGGCAAGTGAGACTTTAACGACAAGCGCTGCCTGTAAATGAGTCCGGAATAATACATGTAAATGGGGGTGGCGGAATTATAGCGCGATGAGGAAGCGTGTCATATAGCATTTATTTTTATTAACAGATGAATAAAGAACTAAATGAGTTTTTAATGGTATTTTGTTCAAAAGAAAATGAATGGTACCAAGTCATTTGTCAACAGCGAGATAAGCTTTAATTCCAGAAACAATGCTTTATAATTTATATATTGTTAACAAGCAAATGCTAATCAGCTTTTTAGTGATTCATGTTCCAGAGACGAAGCCACAAGTGGGAGCGGGCGATGGAATAGGCAATGTGTTTAACACTCTTTTATTTACAATTAAAAAAGAACAAGAAAAACAAACTTCAATGTGTTGCCTCCTACTTTGTTAAACTTAATGTACAAGTTGGTATAAGAAATAAAAATAATTGTATTTTCACCACCCCGACTGGCACCTCTCTTGCACTCTAGGTACTATGTATCGTGGCAGAAATGTTTGGCAGAGGCCATCATGTGATTGCTGCAGCCAATCAGTAGTCACTGATGAGCTGCAGTGTTATATCAATATATGAAAATATCCAAAGATTTACCAATGTGCTTGTATCCTGTATTGTACTGCACATCTAGCGGATATGTATCCCTTTAAGTACTTGCCTTTAAGAGGAATAAGTAGTGTCTTCATATCAAGTATTGTACAGCAAGACAGGCTGTGTTTACATAATGATGAAGGCCACAGGGTCTGGGAGTGAAGCCAATGTCTAGCATGTTTTAGTAAGAAGGGAAGATGTTCCAAAAACACCAGATAATGAAGGAGTGTGATGGGTCAATAATGTCAATGATGTAAAAATACAAGGAGACATATGTATTTAGAATACATTTACATAATCCAATCAGCTCTCAGCTGTTAGTGACCAATGATTAATAAAATTATTATCTTGAGGCTACCATCCCCAGGATTGTCTGTATAACGTCATGTACTTCCGAATCCAAGATAATAGATAGGAGCCGGGCTTTGCTACCGCGCTGACCGTAGAACAACTATCCACAGAAGATTATCACCAAATCCTCTTTAATGAGCCTACGCGTTTCGTGGCTTAACCAGCCACTTCATCAGGGCATCTGATTGCGCTTCCTTGATTTATATTTCCTGTACTTCCAAATAAACTTTGAATTCTCCCATACTTGCACCCAAGTCAAGTGTGGTTATTGTCCGCATAACAGGTATTGACCTGTTATTATTATTCATTTGGCAAGCAGACAGTTAAAGGGAACCTGACCCCTAAAAATCATCCCCCAGCCTCCTCAGACCTGTCCCTGCAGCAGCTAACACATTTCTAGGCATCCCTTTGTCCAAAAACTGTGTGTTTGTAAAGATTAGAAAAGTCATTATATTACCTCCAGAACTGCGACTTCTCAGAGCTTGAGAAATCGCAAAAGGCGTTCCCTGTTTCTGCTCCTCGCTGCCTGCATCATAATTATGCACGCCCCGATGGGCGTGCTAAAGAACAGAGAGCCTCCGCATCACCTAAATGGGCGTTATAGCCGCTATGACACTAGTCACGTCATATCTGGCTATACTGACATCAGTACACCCATTTGGGTGTGCTGCGGACCTCGCATTGCGCATGCGCGAGGTTGGTCTGCGGCTTCTTATCAGTGATAAGCTGTCGTGAACCAGTTTTGCAAACTCCATACATCGTGGAGCAGAAGAAAGAAGTGTGCTCTTTTATCATATTAATGATAATGATGGGGGATGATTTTTAGGGGTCAGTTTCCCTTTAAGGAGAGGGAAATATTTTGATGTCCCAACCAACGGATCCATAACAGTAGAAATACGTAAAGAAAGAAAAAAACTCCAGCAATACTATCTTCTGAAGAGGAAAACCTCGGATCTGTCACGAAGCTCCAAAAACAACAACCAGGACAAATGAGTGCCAGCTTAAGAAAAAGTGACTGCATCCAAGTAGGAAGAAAAGAATCCAGTGGCACTCCAAGTCCATAACAAATGTCCAACTTTACATGGTGAAAGTGGAAAAACATATCAGAGAGAGTTGCAGGGTGTGAGGGATGACAGTTTCGCACCACCTGGGGCTTCAACCGATGCCACCTCCACACCTGACATCGGTCAGTCATTAAGCTGACCTAGAATCATCATAGGATTGTTATGATGGTCCTAGGTCAACTTAAGGGCTGATTTTACGTTAGGTGAAGGGATTAACTTTTCATCTGATGCCGTCTTCTGAGGGAGAGACTTGGGGTTCGGGTCTTCTTCTTTTCTGCTCCTTCACCTGCTTCCTCTATTTATTCTTCAGACCACTGATTATTCTTTTTGAAATTTTGAACCATCACCATTATTGGGGTAAGTGGAGTGTGCGCAATCTAATTCTGCAGGTCTTCACTAAAGTGCCGCTGGAGTCGGCGCATGCGCAAACTTACTTGTCAGATAAATGACTTCACTAAACTAAAATCTTTTTCTGAGCATGTGCCACCTCCTGCAACACTTATTGAAGCCAGTCTGTAGAGTCACACTGCCAACAGTCTTTTTTTCTCTCATTAATTTTGGACACACTACACCCAATAACTGTGCTTTGAACCCAGGGCGAGCCAATCAAACACTGCACCTGGCTCGCACTGGGCCAAACACCAACTGTACGGCTAGGGTCTGACTTGTATCAGCCCTCAGCTTGCCGAATCTGCTTAAAACTTAGGTTCTGGCAGGCTGAGCGCATAGAGTTAACGTAATTTAACACTATGTGCTGCCTGCCTTTGCACCTCTATGGTTACCTGACGCTTAGCACAGCCGTCGACTCCACTCACAAGGACCAGATATGCGCTATTGCAGAGTTTGCAGTGTTTTCCTGTGCGCTGTGCAATAGCGCATATCCTGTCTTTGTGAGTGGAGCCAGCGGCTGCGCTAACCGTCAGGTAACCATAGGCTGGGGTCACACTTGGTATCTGGTTTTTCTGCCTTTCCAAAAACTGATACCGTTTTTGAAAAATGCTATGATTGCATCCTAAATACGCTATGCGTTAACACATGGTACCTATATGCACATGCGTTAACGGATGTGTTTCCCATAGGGCCCCATGTTAAAATAACGCTATGCGTTTTTTTCCTTGCACCCAAAAACGCTGCTTGCAGCCTTTTTAGCGGCCGTTACAAAAATGTCTAGCGCTTTTTTAGTGCACTTTTGACACTGTGTTTTTTTGCATTGGGGCTTATGAATCCATTAACGGATCTGTTTTTCAACAAATTCTAAGTTGAAAAATGGATGTTTTTAGCGGATCTAGGGCTCATGTGTGACCCTAGCCATAGAGATATATAGGCAGGCAGTGCACAAAATTACATTCCGTTAACGCTATGCGCTCAATCTGCCAGAACCTACGTTTTAAGCGGATTCTGCAGGCTGAGGGCTGATGCAAGTCAGCCCTAGCCTACCCGACCACAGCGATGCTCGCTCCAGTGCTTTCCAAACATAAAGTATCCGAACGTCAAACCTAAACAGGTTTTGCAAACACCAGGAAGTTTGGCGACCCAAACCGAACCCTGAAAGGTTCCCACATCTCTAATCAGGACTTTGAAAAATTTAGCAGGTATTATAAAACAAACCTCGCTACATTTCAGTGGTGTCACCCAGATGACTTCTGCTAGGACCAAACAGATGTCATTTTTCTTTGACCACTGCAGTCAGTCACAGGTATTAACAGTCAGCAGATTGATGGGTTGACCATTATCCAATCAAACATTTTGACATTCCTGATTCTGCCGCCAATTAGCGGTTACAGTGAGAGATTTGAGTGGTACGTTACTTTACTTTCAATTAACCCTTAGTCTTTGCCAAGTCTTAAACATAGCCTTTTAAGAGGTTATCCGAGACTTATAAAGCAAAATAAATGTGGCTAAGCACTAACAGGCACGTAGCTGCCACCCACCTGCCTGTTGTGCTCGTCACCATTGACCGCCGTTCACTGCCGCCACAGAGCAGTCGCAGACCACTCCTGCAGGGGACAGCATGGCGGGTTAAACATAGCAGAGGTGGCTTGCTTTGTGGAAGGGGCAGGACAGCCAGTCTCCTGCTGATTGACAGCTGGTTCCCTGCTACCTGATTGTGGGAGCGGACTGTCAATCAGCATGACGTCGACTCTGATGCCCATCGACATAAGGGAGAAGCCACCCTTCTGTTGACAGGACATCAATGGAAGCGTCAAAATCACTGGCAGCAGTGGTCTGTGCCTGCTACATGTCAGCGGTGGCTGGCTGCAAATGGTGCTGAGCATAACAGGCAAGTAGGTGGCAGCTACCTACCTGTTAGTGGCAGCTACCTACCTGTTAGTGGCAGCTACCTACCTGTTAGTGGCAGCTACCTACCTGTTAGTGGCAGCTACCTACCTGTTAGTGGCAGCTACCTACCTGTTAGTGGCAGCTAACTACCTGTTAGTGTTTAGGAACATTTTTTTTTTTATAAATCCCAGATAACCACTTTAATAAGTCATTCAAACTCAATCCTTCATGGAATGGTGGCAAATAAAAAGCAATAAAAATGTAAAATAAAGCTGGCCTATTGTTGTCCGATGCTAATACCTGGCATCAGAGGAGATCCATACTCATCATGATGGTCAATCGGCTCTCCTAATATTAGCTGACTCCACCACCATTCGACTAATGTGTATCTTTACGTTAAGGGTTTTCTTTTTAATTCAAGGTCTTAGGTGATTTTTTACAATTCTCTCATTATTTCTCCAATAGTTTAGAATTCGGATTTTTGGCCTGAACAATTAACATGAATATAGTGAATCTCTCTCATTAATTTTCATTGCTCCTGGAATTATGTGTCCCTGAAACTTGGTTTATGATCCACTTGACCTTAAGCGATGCTGACTACAGATAATTAAAGCAGATAATATACAACTTTCAACAAACAGAAGAGTTCGGTAGAGGTCACCTTGGACACAATATTAACACTGATTTGGTACATTGTAATAATTTTCTTTGTTAAAAGAAAAATTGGTAGGAATAGTCTACGATACGGAAGTCGAATTTATCGGGACACAGACTAACGTCTTAATATTGTAAGAAACATTCAGGAATAGTTGACTTGGGCACTACCTCTTTGGTCTTGTTAGACCTCATCATTGTCATAAAGATATTGCATTATCAAGACTTGTGTCCTCAAAATGAAAGATTACTGCACTACTTTGGACTTTTCTTCCAACACGCTGTGCCCCTTGTTGCTTGATTTGAGTAAATATGAAGTTATCTGCACATTTGGGTGACGGAGAGCAACTTTGCCGGGACAATAACAGTGAGGTATGCTGACTTGCACCAGCACTACCTTCTTTTCTTTTTCAGTATTGGTCGGGGTCCCACTCCAATAGGTCTTGAAAGAGCAAAATGCTCAAATTTAGCAAACCTCTCTAATTGATTTCAATCCTTGAGTACTTTGTAGCCATACACAGGGCTATGGAGTCAGTAAGCCAAATATCCGACTCCAAATCGAAACAAAAGAGAGACAAAAAGGCAGCATGTTGTTCCATATGTAATGTACTCGTGAGGAAGGTGCACCGAAACGCGTTGGAAATAAAGGAGCAACACGTAAGAAGCCTTGTCTTCCTGGTCTTTTATCAGCAGCATGGATCATATCAGCACTACTCTTTTGGGATTTCTTCTCTCAACCTCCCTTCTCACGTGCTTCTGCCATACTCTGGAACTCCTTCCCCCACCACATCAGACACTCCCCTACCCTGGGATCCTTCAAGAAAGACCTGAAGACTCACCTCTTCTTACAAGCCTTTAACACACACTGAGACCTAACCCGCTGCACCATCTCACCTCTCTCCTTCCTACTGTCTCCCTCCCTACCCCCTCTAGACTGTGAGCCCTCGCGGACAAGATCCTCTGCCCTATTGTACCCGTATGACCGATTTGTTATCGTTTTACTATTTGTCTTTGGCTACCCTCTCACTTGTAAAGCGCCAAGTAACCTAATGGCGCTATATAAATACTTAATAATAATAACAATAATGATTTCATAAATATCCAACTCTTCAATTTCCCCGAATCCAACTTTGACTCCAACTCCAGCTCCACCAAAATGGACACCAACTCTGACTCCATGACTCCGAATCCACAACCATGGCTGGGAAGTCATTAAGCCAAACATTAAAACTCCACAATTTCCCTGAATCCGACTCCCACTCCATCTCCATCCCAAAATGGCCACCAACTTTGACTTCACGACTCTGTCTTTACAGCCAATTCATATTATTATTTTAGTATTTTAAAAGCAATTAGCAATAAGTGAAATTATTTTCATTTTTAGTAAGCAGTAAGGTTTCTCCTTGTAAAGAGTAATATGTCAAGTTTGGCATGCCAATATGAGGAGGCTTAAACATCACAATAGTTTTTTCAGAGAGGAAAATGACTTGAACTCTAGTGCCACCTATTGGAAGAAGCAATCCTGGTATGTCACTTTCCACAAGGAGAAATCTTGTGCTTTAGATCATAGCCTCTCTCCCAGCCAAATCAGATCTCATACTTTGCACTGACGAGGAGTAATACCCCAAAACACAGTGTTTGCAAATTGAGATTCTGGTTTTCTTTTTATCCTTTATCATAGGACAAGGCTTATTAAATGCAGAAACTGTGGGGAAGGAAGGAGAGCGCAATAGGGTCTTATCCGTGAGACAACTCCAATAGAACAGTGGGTCCACAGTTTGAGATCTTGTAGAAGGAAGGAGCGAGGTGTGGCTCCGAAACGCGTTGGAATGAAACAAGGATTTTGACCATCATCTCCGACGAATTGTGTCTCTTCCACTGTATGAGCAGCACGGATCCAGAAAAACACTGTCCCTTCTAGGTCCAAGACTTATTAAAGGGTCTATGTTGACTTTTATGATTGCTACTTTCAATGGGTGTCACTTGAACTCATGTCGTCTTCCTCTCGGAAGAGACAATTTGCAGTTAATTTTTATGTGACAGTGAAATCATGTGCTGCTTCATAGATTACACTTATAGCTTTTCGGCCCTTGTCTTTTGACTTTTGCAGTTTCTAACAGGTTTTCCTCCAGGATTGCCCAGTATTTACATATATCTTCCCTTCAATTCAGACCAGCTTCCCTGCCCCTGCTGAAGAAAAGCCTCCCCACAGCAGGATGCTGCTGCCACCATGTGTGATGGTGGGGATGGTGTTTTCAGGGTGATATACAGTGTTATAGTTTTCCGCCGCACCTAGTGTTTTGAATTTCGCCCAAAAAGTTCTCCTTTGGTCTCATCTAACCAGAGCACCTTCTCCCACTGAAACATTTTTTCCATCACTTTATAGGTGTTTTTTTAATTCTGGGAGACTATGTAGAACATTTGATACCCAAACTTTCCAAATAACAAGTTTCCCCAATCTAAACTCCTAAAAGAAAGTTCTGAATGTATCTTTACTCATCACAAGAGTAGATAGGTTCATAGAGACAAGAAACTTTCTAGATTGATAGGACTCAAGTGTTGTGGTACATAATATATAAAGCTTGTTTTCAAGAGAGAACAGTGCATTATCTAAGAGCTTAAGCCAAGACAAGACTGCACTTCAGAAAACACATCTTCCTTCCAGACATAAATAGATTTATAGATAAAAAATTACACTTACAGCAAGCTCCAACATCCTCATCGCTGCCATCCAGGCAGTCATTTTCTCCATCACATTTCCAGCCTTCTTGGACGCAGTGCTGGTTTTTGCATTGAAACTCTTCCAAATTACACAACTTTGGCAATGTTTCATCGCTGTTAACTAAAGGTCAAGAGAAAGCAATGGAAAAGGTGTTAGTTTAGGTTGTTTTATGGGTCTATTGAGGATTTGTAAAAGTGTAAAAATCTAAATGAGTTGTTTCAACGTTGAGGACACCGCATGTTACTAGTGAAATATGTCGGGGATACTTATTATATTCTATCTCCAACTTAAAAAAGTTTTTCAAATTCTATTTTTCTAAACCGGTGAGTCAACTGAATTGATAGCGCTTGCTTTCATCATCTCCCGCCTAGTCGAATGCAACATCCAATTTGTTTTCAACTCTACTGCCCCGGTAATCCACTTCCATCTCTTATTTCCTCTTTATTTGTCCTATGCTAGTCCCTTCATGGCTGCCCATCACCAGGAGTTCAAAAACTAATATTCCAGAAGAAAGTAGATGCAGTCTACTTGGGCGCCGGGTAATAGCAGGAAAGGAGATTAGAGGTTTTATGACAACCTTCTTTATTCACTTAAAAGACATCACAATGCGTTTCGCCGGTTTACTGCCTTCGTCAGGTGATCTCCTGATGAAGGCAGTAAACTGCTGAAATGTGTTGTGATGCTTTTTAAGTGAATAGAGAAGGTTGTAATAATACCTCTAATCTCCTTTCCTGCTATTACCCGGCGCCCAAGTAGATCACATCTCTATTTTTCTGGACTTTCCATCCCTCTGCAAGGGCACAGTGGCTGGAGCTGCACAGGAACAGCAAGTACCGTAACTCCAATTCGAGGACCTGCGGTGATGACAACAAAACACGTGACCCTTGATTCCGGCATTGCCAGGGAAGGATCACATGGTGTGTGATGTACACTGGAGGAGCTCAGGGGTGCACAACTCGCTCAGATAAGTTCAATACTCTCTCCCCCCGCCCCCTTCTGGACCACCGGGTTAATATCCAAGAGTGATCCTCTTTCTTTTATTTACATCTGACAAGTTAAAATACTAATAACGACTTACAAGGCCACTCATCTGTTCCAGCTATACATTTCTTACCTAACTTCTATCTTCCTACACAACCTCCAATCTATAATCTGTCCCTTTTCTACACCTCTTACCATATCTTCTGATCCACTCCACATTTAATCTCTGGTCAGTAACCTGTCCTCTATCTACATTTTTGACTAATCCCCTGCTTTTCACCCTTACATGATATTTAGTCGATATATCGTCACCCGCACCTTTGACCTTATCTCCTCATACTGTATTACACATAATCAACACTCCATTACTTGTCCATGTCAAGTATCGTTAGCCTACTCTCCTTCTACCTTCCCAAATATAATCTCCATTCCATATCTTGTCATCTGCACACATCTCTAACTTGATCTACTGATACTTTCATGCTTTTCAAATTTAGTGTTCTCCTTCTTGGGATGTCAGTTTTGGTGGATGGCTATGTCTTGGTAGCTTGCTGTTGTGCTATACCCCTTCCATTTTGGGGTGATAGATTGAATATTGCTCATGAAATGTTCAGAGCATGAATTTTTGTTTTTACATTATCTAACCCTGCTTTATTCTGCTCCACAACTTTATCCCTGACCTGCCTGGTGTGTTCCTTGGTTTTCTGACCTGTCTGGTGTGTTCTTTGGTTTTCATGATGCTGTTTGAGTCCTAATTTTCCAAACAAACCTTTGAGACCTTCACAGAGTAGCTGTGGCTATAATGAGTATAAATTACACAAAGGTAGACTCAATTTTTATTGAATTCTGCAGGTAATTGGTCACTCTGAATTTTATTTAGGGTATCAGTCTACAAGGTGCTGAATACAAATGTATGCTAGAATATTAGGAAAACCATGTATAATTTGCTTTACACTTCACAATACTTGTACTTACTATGGGTGTTAGTATATGACATAAAATGCCAATAAAATGAATTTACGTTTGTGGGTGTAATGTGACAAAAGTTAGAAAAGATCACGGGGCATGAACACTTTTTCAAGGCATTGTATGTTCTGCTATGTTCTATAAAGAGATGGATGGCTAGAAGAAAGGTCATACTTAGACCCCGGATGGGGGCTACAATAGCTTTGTTAACGTAATACCAGCTCTACCTTCCTTGTCTATCCCTCACCAATCCCTTGTAGACTTGAGCCTCATGGGCAGGGTCTTCTCCCCTCACCTACAATATCCTAACATATCCCTTGAGACTGTGAGCTCTCATGGGCAGGGTTCTCTCTCCTTATCTACTGTATCCTCACCAATCCTTGAAGACTGTGAGCCCTCGTGGCAGGGTCCTTCTCTCACCTAAATGTATCCTCACCCATCCCTTGTAAACTGTGAGCCCTCGCAGGCAGTGTCCTTTCGTTCTCTTCTGTACTACCATCTGTTGAGCCTTGTACTCCTTCATTATTATCCTCACCAATCCCTTGTAGAGTGACCTCTGGCAGGGTCCTCTCTCCTACCTATTGTATCCTCACCATCCTTGTAGACTGGATCCCTCTGGCAGGGTCCTCTCTCCTCTACCTATTGTATCCTCACCCATCCCTTGTAGACTGTGATCCCTCATGGGCAGGGTCCTCTCTCCTCACCTACTGTATCTTCACCCATCCCTTGTAGACTGTGAGCCCTCATGGCAGGGTCCTCTCTCCTTACCTACTGTATCTTCACCCATCCTTGTAGACTGTGAGCCCTCATGGGCAGGGTCCTCTCTCCTCACCTACTGTATCCTCACCCATCCCTTGTAGACTGTGAGCCCTTATGGGCAGGGTCCTCTCTCCTCACCTACTGTATCCTCACCCATCCCTTGTAGACTGTGAGCCCTTGAGGCAGGGTCCTCTCTCCTCCTTTACCTGTCTGTGCCTTGTATTGTTCATGATTATTGTACTTGGCTATGTATGCCCTTTTCACATGAAAAGCACCATGGAATAAATGGCTATAATAAGAAAAATAATAATAATAATGGTCATACTATAATCATCATTATCGATATTACAGAAAAGAATATTTTGCTCAACATCAAGAAATATATTTCTAAGAAATGAAGTTCTGCGCCTCTACGGAATATTTCACATTTTACTTTTTAATGTTTTTTTATTATTATTTTTTCCCCACAAGGCAGCTTGTAAGTTGTAGTAAGTTGTTGTAAGTTTGTTGGTGGTTCCTTAAGGCATATTCCTACGTGAAAGTTTTGGAAGCTTGGGAGTGAATTCATGTAGTCTGACTATGCAGATGTTAAGAAGAAAACAAAGAAGTCTTTGATGAAGCCTTACACACACAAGTTGAATTGTTTTCATCCAAATGCTGGTTATCAGCACAACTGCAAACTCTCCCTCCAGGAACGGCAAGGCAAAGTGTACCGCAGCCTCCATTGTTTATCCGGCAAGCGTTGTCACCTGCAGTCATAAAACATACACCTCAGCGTCCAATAATGTGAACTGAAACATTGACATTACATTCACAGCAGACATGAAAAATCCGCCGTCTGGCTGCTCGAACACTGCAGGCAGAACCAGAACCGGAAGATAAAGCAATAAATTACAAAATAAATAAATAAATACAATTCTCAACATCTTTATCTCCTCTGAGCAAATTTTTAATACAATGCAATTCTTCTGGCATAATTCCCAATGAGAGCAATTATTACATTTGTCTAGCGAGCATTACCATGCCCGGGTACTCATAACGAGAAACTCGAATACCCGAGCACAATTGAAGTCAATGGGGAACTTGAGTATTATTCCTGAAGATCTCGACTTCCATTATACTTGGGTACTCGAGTCACGCCCATCCGACGCCTCATTACGAGTACCGAGCACCTAAGCATGGTAGAGCTCGCTCATCGCCTGCTACTATATAGACATAGAAAGACATAAAGGCCGCCATACACATTACACAAATTTTTGCCAAATTTGCTGATTCTGGTGGGATTGGCCAACAGTCTAATGTGTATGGGGGCATACCCGACTCTCCCCTGATGGCGTGATGTGCTTGAGATTCTCATTGACTTCAATTATACTTGGGTGCTCGAATCACGACCAACTGACGACTGAGCACCCAAGCATAGTAGAGCTCGTTCATCACTACTCTTTATTTATTTATAATGTTGTGATTTGTCTGCTACTATATAGAGATGAGAAGATGTAAAGACCGCCATGCACATTACACTAACTATGGCCAAATTTGCCAATCCTGCTGTGAATGGCTAACAGTCTAATGTGTGTGGGGCATTCCCAACTCTCCCTTGACAGATGGTGTGATGGTGGGGTAGCTAAGGAACGTGATAAGCAGTTGGATGCTTTGACTCGGGTATCTAAGAAATATGGAAATCAATGGGGGAATGCTTGAGTTTCCCATTGACTTTCATTATATTTAGGCACTCTAGTGGCGCCCATCCGAGCATCCAGCTGAGTACCGAGCTCCCGAGCATGGTAGTGCTTGCTCATCAGTATTGCTTATTTATTTAAAACCTTTAAACATTTTTGGTTTGTCTGCTACTGCATAGACATGAGAAGACGTTAAGGCTCCCACACACATTATCCTAAAGTCAGCCAAATTTGCCGATGCTGCTGGAATTGTTCCACAGTCTAATATGGATGGGAGAGTACCAGATTCTTCCCGAACATATGGTGTGATGTTGGGGAGGTGAGGATTAAAATGTTATGTTTTTTACGTAAAGAAAAATGTTGTAACAAGGTTTCCGTAGGTTCACCAATAGAAGTATCCCTAAGGGTACCTTTACACGCCGCTACAACATGGTGGAAACAACCGGGTGCTTCACGTGCACGAGCACGCACGAACGGTTACAAACGGTACCTGCACCGCCTTTACACGCCGCTATAAGGTGCTTTACAGAAGGTTGAATCCATCTCTGGATGCACCGCCGGGTGCCTCAAGTTACCTTCTGAAAAGCACCTTACCTCATTTACAAGCCACTACAGAAGGTAATATGGGAGGACCTGGTGCAGCAGGGACAACACATAGGCGTGCCAGAATTGTGGATTACGAGAAGTTTGTACGCTGATAGGACAAAGCAATAACATCATGATTGGGCAGCCAGTGCAGGAGGCTGATTAATACATGACGCTCGAGCAATTGTGTAGTGTGACTGGTCAGCTCCTTAAATATGCCGCCCTATGCAGCGTCTACCAATCGTAATGCAGGAGCTTCCTCCAATGATCGTTGAAGGGGGGTGGTTTCCCGGAGCCTGTGTTACGCCCCGGGGAGTTATCTAAGTGACGAATAAACCTTACCCTACCGTATTTACACGCCGTTACCACCAGGTTGAAATCAACCTGTTTTAGAGCTCGGCTCTGAAACAGGTGCCACAAGTGACGGGTGGAAACAACCGCCTTTACACGCCGCTACCTCGGGTTGATTTGGCGGTGCAAGATACATTTCTCTCATCTACCCGGTTGTTTCCACCATGTTGTAGCGGCGTGTAAAGGTACCCTAACAGTTAAAGGTGCGCAAGCTGCTTCCACCAGGTCTCCAGGTCAAAATCAAAAAAGCATAGAGCCGGAGGGCAATCTCTTTTAGTTCCTTCCACTATGCTGATACTCCAGGAGCATGTACGGTAGTGGTGAGGGCTCACAAGGTTACCTGGGCTGATAACACTGGGAGAGTTTGGGAAAATGAGCAGAAGGGCCCAAGCTCTTGAACCGGCAGGAAACCCTCTCACTCTGTCCAAAACCCAACATCACGCAACAGGCCCTCCCAACCAGGAGAAACCTCATGCAAGGGCAGTGCCAGGTAAAGCTCGCTCATGGGCCTGCAGCACATTTTCATTAGGAGAATTTTGTGCAAGTGTGTGAAAGGTCCCAGCGTCATGATGTGTATGTGTTGAACCCTCCCGGGCCTCTCACACTAAGCCGGCACTTGAATTCAGCACGAGCAGTGGCAATCGGAAGATGCAGTGAGCACTGGACAAACAACATAGAGAGGTAGAGAGGTGTGGTGAAATGAATAAATTATATTCTTACATTTTTTATATCTTACATTTACAATGCTTTGGGATCTGAAGAGTCCCCTGAGCAAAATAAGGGACATTAAATTCACATAGAATAATTTTTAGGGTAAAGGCACACGGGTGTGTGACTCGTGCAAGTGTAATGTCAGAAAATCTCGCACCCATATAGCACACTGTGCGAAAGTCGCACACGTGTTTCAGCTTTAGCACTATGGAAAGCATTTACTGCTAAATTCAAACACCACTGGTGTTTGAAATTGCAGGCTTTCCATAGTCCTGCAGTTGTAACTTCAGCACCATGGAAAGCAATTACTGCTAAATTCAAACACTGCCAGTGTTTGAAAGTCTGGGCTTTCCATGGTGCACCATGGAAAGCAATTAGCGGCTCATTCAAACAGTGCTGCAGTTTGAATGTCCGTGCTTTCCATGGTGCTGAACTTAAAACTTCAGCATCATGGAAAGCAATTACCGCATGATTTAACCAATCAGCTTTCACCACTGCTGTCACAGCAGTGAAAGCTGATAGGTTACTGTGTCGGCAACCTGGCAATTTCAAACACTGCTGCTTTGACAACAGCGGTGTTTGCATATGCCAGTAAATGCTGTTGGCAGTTCTGAAGTTTGCTTGGCGGGATTACTCAGCATGTTGAGAAAACCCACCAATCAAACTTCAGGACTGCCGACAGCATCACACAGAATCGTACCACACACTGACTCACGCAGCACAATCTCATGCATACAGCCATGCACACACACGACCACCACACTCACATTAAAAATGCACAGCACTCATATTACTGTCATGCATCAAAAACTCTCTGTTTGTGATGCATGACAGTGTGCCTCCACCCTAAAGGTGGCGTCACACGTATCAATATCGTGAGCGACATCGCCGAAAAGTGACGCATCAGCGATGTCGTTCGCGATATAGCAAGTGCGTCGTACTGTGTGACAGCGCGACACAACTGCAATTTATCACTGGTCGCAGGTTGACAGGTTTACGAGGGTGAAAGTAAACCTGTCGATCCGCAACCAGCGATTAGGCTGGATTGCGCCGTCTGACACCGCAATAGCGATGTTGGCGGCGATCCAGCCTATACCGCAGCATTGCTGCGGATCGCTCGCTGGGTTGATCCCAGTTCAGCGAGCGATGGCTGCGCATACATCGCTGCGGCGTCACCGGCAACATGTTGCCGTGTGACACCAAGGCTGCGATGCCGGAAGTGAGCGCGCACCCGCACATCGCTTCCGACATCGCAGCCTTGGTTGACACGTGTGACGGGGCCTTAAGGAAAATCATATTTCCTTTGAAAAAAATGCATGAACAGGCGGATTCAAATGTTGCCGGATCGGCTCATCTCTTGTTGGAGCCTCTGGTTGAGGCAAATTAGCTTTGAGCTTCGATTTAATTAATTACTCAGAATAGCTGGGTGATACATAAATTCCAGAAAAAATAAACTGGGTTACTTCCTAAATTTAAACCTCTCATCTTATCTTATTTACAATGTAACAAATTGTATTTAATAAAATGATTGTTATTGATAAGGGCGTAATAAGATATTCAGGTTTGGATGGCTCTAGCCGATTTCTTTGAAATGTTTCAGTATTCAGATCTGAGTGAGTTCTCCGTTGACTTGCATTGGATGAGTAACGAATAACGAGTAATGGTTCAAAGTATTCGGTTACAGCTATCCCAATCTGAATATTTCACTACGTGCTCATCACTAATAATTTTCAATTGAAATGAAAACAAACACCGTTATAACCTACGAGAACCTACATAAGATGAATCACTGCCAGGGAAATTGGATGAAATATAGATGCAATATCATGCGTGTAGTTAGAATTCAGCCTCGAGGACAATATTCAGACAATAATAAAATGGAATAAGAGCAATTTGAAACATACTGCCGGCCATAAATATTTAATTCATGTGGGTAAATTATACGAGATCACCGTCCTTGCTCATCAGTGTGGAAATGGCATTATGAGTTTTATCTGTTATAAACATAAGTGTAATTTAGAATGTTTACACAAAGTTTACAAAATGACTTAGAAGTAAACAAGAAACCTGACTCCTGACAATCTCCTTACCATCATTGAGATGAGAGATTGTCACTATCTTCACACCATTCCTTGTCTTTTTTATTTGTGCTTGAGCTGTCAGTCTGTTTGTTTGTGTTATTTTCCATACTTGGTCTGGGGTGTTTGAGTCACGGGTGTTTTCACTTCCCTATGATTAGTCTACTATTGAAGTATGCTGCTTCCTCTATCTGGTGTCGATTGTACACTTGCATTTGTTGTGTAGACTCTGGTTCATCCAAGCTATGCTGCCTGACCCAGTCTGACATTATTTATGTTTGGCTGATTTTCAGACCCCTTGGCTGTGACCTGACTATGCTTTTGCCTTCTCCCTGAATTTTTCTTTCATCTCCTAGTTTACCAGACTTCAGCTAATGTTTTGGACTTTGTCTCTGGCTAATCCTTTTTGTAATGCATCCCCATCCAGAAACTCACCCTGGTTTGTCACTTGTCATTTCTGCCTTGTCCTTCAAACCGCACATCCAAGCCCTCGCCAACTCCTGCCGCCTCCAACTCAAAAATATTTACACAATCTGCCCCTTTCTCAACCCTCAATCTACTAAATTACTAGTGCATGCCCTCATCATCTCCCACCTTGACTATTGCAACATCCTCATCTGTGGCCCTCCCTGCTAACACTCTTGCACCTTTCCATTCTCTCTTCAATTCTGCTGCCCGACTAATCCACTTCTCTCTTCACTACTCCTCTTCTCCCCCTGTAAATCCCTTCATTGGTCCCAATTCCCCAGCATATCCAATTCAAACTACTAACATTGGCTTACAAAGTCATCTACAATATGTCTCCCCCATATATCTCTAAGGTAATCTCCCAACATCTTTCAACTCACAATTTTAGTTCCCCTAGGACCTCCTTCTTTCCTCCACACTTGTACATTTCTCATTCAACTGCCCGCAAGACTTCACTCGAGCATCCTCCATCCTCTGGACTCTGCACCCCAACACGTCCAACTATCCCCTACACTTGGAACTTTCAAGCGGAAGCTGAAACTCCATCTCTTCAGAACAGCTTACAACCTGCAATGACCCTACCACCACCAGACCTGGAGCTCCACCACCACCAGAGCCGATGCTCCACACTGTCGAAGCTGACTCAACCATTGCCCCCTAAAATATAAGCCCCCAAGTGCAGGGTCCTCTCTCCCTCTGTATCGGTCTGTCAATGTTCATTTGGTTCATTGCATTTTTAACTTGTTTGTATGTAACCCTTTCTAATGTACATCACCATGGAATAATTTCTGACTTTTTTGTTGATACTCTACACTCCTTGCGTCTGCGGTTATTACGGTAGTGACTCTTGTCACCGCGATAATCAAGGTTGTAAAACCGTAAAACAAGTAGTTCACAGATTAGATAGCGGAGCTCCCTCTTTACACCATGCAGATGTACGACCTTGGAATAATTTTAAGCACTTTGCAAATGTGAGCACTTAAATTAACAATTAAATATTTTCTATTACGGAAAATAAAAAAAATGTCAAGCATTTGTACATCTGCATCCAATTAAACGCAAAATTATTTTCAAGAAGAAAAGGACAAACTGTGTACAGCGAGAGAGATATTTGCATATGATTGTCATGAAGTGCTAGTTTAGACTGGATTGGGTAAGGTTTTTCTAAGTAACCTGTTCAGTTATCATGTGTTTAAAGATACCATTTTTAATGGAAAGTAAAACCATATTCGGGGGGGTCCGTATTATTATTATTATTATTATTTATTTATATAGCGCCATTATATTCCATGGCGCTTTACATGTTAAGAGGGCAGACTAGGACAAGTAACATAGTAACAATACAAGTAACAATAAATGTGGACAATTCGGTCGTACAGATACAAGAGGGGAGAAATCCTGTCCGCGAGGGCTCACAGTCTACGAGGGTGGGTGGGGATACAGTAGGAGGGGGAAATTCCAGTAATGAAGCGGTGTGGTGGACCGGGTCTTATTGCAGGTGGTAGGCTTGGCGAAGAGGTGGGTCTTCAGGCTTCTTTGAAGGTTCCCAGGGTAGGAGAATGTCTGATGTGTTGGGGCAGAGAGTTCCAGAGTATGGGTAAAGGACGGGAGAAATTCTGTATGTGGTTGTGCGAAGAGGAGATGAGGGGGAGTAGAGGAGGAACTCTTGGGAGGATCGCAGGTTGCGTGAGGGTAGGTATCAGGAGACCATATCAGAGATGTATGGAGGGGACAGGTTGTGAATGGCTTTGTATGTCATGGTTAGTGTTTTAAACCGGGATCTCTGGGAAGTAGGGAGCCAGTGAAGGGCTTGGCAGAGCAGGGAGACATGGAAGTAGCCGGGGGACAGATGGATTAGGCGGGCAGTGGAGTTCAGGATAGATTGGAGAGGTGCAAGGTAGGTATTGGGGAGGTCGGTGAGCAGGACGTTGCAGCAGTCGAGGCAGGAGATGATGGGAGTGTGAATAAGTGTTTTAGCAGTGTTGTGGTCAAGGAAAGTAAGGATCCTATAGATGTTTTTGAGCTGGAGTCGGCAGGAGGTGGCGAGGGCCTGGATGTGGGGCTTGAAGGAGAGGGAAGAGTCAAGGATAACCCCGAGGCACTTGGCGTGGGGGACTGGGGAGACTGGTATTATGGAAAGGTGCGAGTCTATGTTCTGCCATGTTGTGCTTCCTAATGCAATAAATAAAAAGAATCTCTCTTGGAAACAATGGAAATCTAATTGGAACTTCATTTGGACTTATACTTAATGCTTGTCAGACAGGAATAGATTGAACTTCCTAATACATCTTTATCAGACGTTTTGTTGTTATTTCTTCCTTTTGTGAGTGATGCCGACTGCTGAGGTTACATTTTCTCACCACCTCTATATTGTCCATCCCATCTTTTGACATGGACAGGCAAGGTACCAGCCTCATCTTTGACCGAAACTTTGGATATGCAAATGCATGTGTCCTGGTTTCCTCCTCATCCTCGAATACCACAGTAGTCTGCTCTACTCTGCTCAAGCTTCTTCCAGGACAAGGAAGAAACCAGTGCACGTGCATTTGAACATCCAGTGGTTCGGGCAAGAATAAGACTATTGACATGCCTCCATTCCATGCACTGCACCAGAGTAACGTGGATGCAGTTACAAAATGCAATGTCACGATTCTTCCTCTCAGTGCATCTATGACACAATAAGTGACTGCTGTAACTATGGGATCAGGGTGTGCTATGCTGTCAGTGCAGTCATCAAATCTGGTTATGGGAGGTTCCAGCTTATTCAGGTGTTCCCTATTTCCAGTGATTGCATAGCTACTTAGATGAGCAGTTTCTCCCAGATCTTTGTCATTCGTAGCATTCTGCTCAGCAGTGCTTGTTGGCCTTTATTCCTGTGCTCTGTTTGATTAATCTATTGCTACTTAACCTTGGACCTTGTTCTTACCTTAGGAGATATCAGACTTTCCCAGCACATATGGCTAATAAAGTTAATTTTATTTTTCACAAGTTAAGGGGAAAGGGTATGTAGTATCTCTTCTAGTCTGTTTACATAGACCATAATGCAATCAGGCTACATTACTATTAAATATACCTGATGGCTAAGGGGGTTGGGTGTGTTTATCTTTGCTCAATTAGAGGACTGTAAAGAAAGTGATAACAGACGCATGTTTGGGGGAGGTCAATTTGTGTTGTGTTTTGGAAGCCAGAGGATCAGAGCTAAGTCCAGTCCTGAAACCCATGAAAGGACTATAGAACTTGGAACTTAATTCACATGCTCCAGTAGTGATATCTGACTTCTGGATTTTAGGAAATATCCTATGGACTATTTTGCTGGCTGGTTTCTGATTTTATGGTCCAGGGGCATTGCACTGTGGTCATCCACCTAGATTTGCATAAATACCCTATACTAACACAAATAAAACTTGTTGCATCGTTAACCTTCCTAGGTGATTATTACAACCCAAAACTTCAGATCTTCACACTTACCATCTGATCATTTAGCCCCTTTTGCTCTTATTCGCTACCCTCCAGCTATATAGACTCCAGTGACTAGACTACATCTCTGTTCATCCCCTTAATCCTAGTTGTGCTCTCCAAGGACCTGAATGTTTGACTACCCTGATTTATGACTCATGCAAATAGAGTCTTTGGAGCCTCGGTTAAGAGTCGCAAACACAAGACTAGCCAGATATCCCTCCATGGAAGGACCCAGCCAAGGGGTGGCTCCTTGTGGAGAACACCATAACCACCATATTACGTGGCCCTTTCAGTCAATATCCAGCTCTTTTACGAGCTTAAAGATATGACAATGGAATGCCAAGGTCAGGAATCCATCCACATACAGCTGTTTCAGGGTGTTGCCCCTCATCAGTGTGGAGTAGGATTCTGGCTAGGTGGGAGCAATGCCTAGTAGACCAACATCACAAAGCATTCACTGATCTCAGGAAGACCAGTCCAAGAAAACACTGCGGGCAGCCGGCTAATGCGCTCAACACAGTGAATTCCTAGGCGCATTGCCCCCTGGGAATTATGAATATGCAAATAGAGTCTGTGGAGCCTCGGTTAAGAGTCTCAAACACAAGACTAGCCAGATATCCCCCAAAGGAAGGACCCAGCCAAGTAATTCCCAGGAGGCAATGCGCCTAGGAATTCACTGTGTTGAGCGCTTTAGCCTTTTGCCAGCAGTGTTTTCTTGGACTGGTCTCCCAGACATCAGTGAATGCTTTCTGATTCATGACTTGTCACATGTAACAATTGCACGGGGTCAACATTCATAAAAAGAACAAATAAAAGCAGAACTTTTAATGAAAATATTTCAGTAACTATAAAGTTTCCTTGTGCCACTAAGGCCCATATTTATAAATTACAAGATTTCATTAATTGTAAATGTAATGGCATCACCTATTTGGCAACCGGCACATAAAAGGTGACATAATGAAGAATTTCAAAGAATTCAGAAATAAAATCCATGAACATATTGGAGACATTATCATTCAGAGGGATACTTTGCATTTATTTTGCCTGATCCGGCAAAAAAATCGCTGTGGCGGCATGCGTCTGTACATGCGTCAGCGGATGCATGCGTTTTTGTCTTGATCAGATTGGAACGCAAATGTGAAACTGGCCTAAAATCTACTCCTTAACGTATTGGATGAATAAAGTTCAGATTTTATACTTAGCTGCGATTTTGTGTCCGGAGAAAAAAACGAATTCTGCCGGATCCTCCCTGACTGCAGAGAACCGGATGGTAAATAACTGCCATCTGGCCCTATCCAGCCCCATAAGAATATTATGGGGTCAAAATCGGATCACACCGGACAGCCCCTGATCCTTCAAACCGTGGTGTGAAGCCAGCCTTACCGCCTCACATCAATCTGTTAGCGGCACACCCGAAATATACTTCCTCCGTACTTCACATACATATATGTGAATATTTACTAGGGCGCATTAGATTGGAAGTCAGCTGCCCATCACACATGGTTTAAAAAAAGAGAATAAACAAAGAATTGAAAAAAATTGCAAGAAACTCAATACCAGGAGGTCCCGGTTGAGGGTTAGCTCTAGGTAGGGCTTGTATCCCAGTTGCATTGAACTGTAGAGGACGTCTACTAGTCATTCTTTCTGGGTCTGGGTGTTTTAATACAGGTTTCGGGAGACGGGTCACAAACTAAATTTTTGCCCAATTTGACTAAACCCACTAAACTAGCTATTTGTCCGAAAAGTGGATCTCTAAAGATTTTAGCTCATTCATTACTTTAACACTAGAAGTCCCAGAGATGGGTCATTTAATATTTCTACCTTTGGAACCCAGAGACGGGTCGAATGACCTGAAGGATTTTAGGCCACATTTACAAATGAAAGGATGTTAATTGGAGCCATCAGAGTTGTCGGTTTGGACTAAGGGTCATTTGACCCTCTTTCGGGACTTCAGGGGGGGAGCTCGAAATTTCTGGGACTTCTAGTGTTAACACCCCTGATGAAGGAAAGCCTAGCTCCAAGCTAAAGGTATTGGTAATATTCAGAATGCCATTTATATTGTGCTTTATGTTCACCATATAACAAGGATCACATGTAATGTAACACATTGGAGAAATGGAAAGATGTCAGTTTGTTCCTCATTATGTGCATCTTTTACTAATGATGTTCAACACGGAGAGGATTATAGGAATAATTTGCTCTTCTGTGGTCTTCGCTGTCCTTGCATTCATTTGTATTCTATAGCCTCTTTAATTTATGTATTTGTAGTATTGTCCATACTGAACATTATTAGTCAATTTGTCAACATTATGTCATCTACGGAAAAAAAAATCCATCAGTGTTACCATAGAAGCACTAATGATGGACATGAATACTCATTACCACAAGTCATAAAGGCCAATCCAACTCTCTATGGCTGCCTCAACCTTTTAGAAGTTGTTTCATATTGCTGTAAGGCATGTGCATCCTGAGATGTGTTTTATCAATATTTTTGTACTTCTTTCTAACCATTGATTGAATTAACTCCATTCACGTCATGGACAGGATAAGGGCAACATTACGGCGTTGACTATTTGGGGCAAAATATGCTACGCCAACGCCGACATCCCTGCGGCAAAGCCCCCGACACGCTCATCTTCCCAACCTTCCATCGGCTACCGCTCTTGCTCCCTATCACTTTAGCCTATACATACCTCAAACCCCCACGTGGGGTGATTTTACATTATTTTGGGGCAACTTTTGCAAAAACATTGCAAAATATCCAGAAAAAAGAGAATTTTATATTTTGCATAAAAGTCATGAAGAACGTCTGCCATTTTGAAGAATCCGGCACACAAAAAGTAAAGGAGAAATAAAAACAAAATACCGTATATACTCACGTATAAGCCGAGTTTTTCAGCTCAAAAATTGGGCTGAAAAGTCCCCCCCTCGGCTTATACACGAGTCACTGTATACTGTATACACAGTATACAGGCCGCCCGCCCCCATCAGTATACAGGGCCCCCCCCCTTGCTGCAGCAATCCTGTAAAGGAATACATTATTATACTTATCCCTGCCGCTGTCCCACCGCCGCTATCGCGCTCCTCCGGCTTCATCCGGCTTCTTCCGGCTTCCTCCTCCGGTGGGCGCAGGCAATGACGTCATTGTCTGTGCGCCAGAGGAGGAAGCCGGATGAAGCCGGAGGAGCGTGATAGCGGCGGTGGCACAACGGTAGGGATAAGTATAATAATGTATTCCTTTACAGGATTGCTGCAGCAAGGGGGGGGCCCTGTATACTGATGGCGGGGGCTGCTGTATATACCACTGGGGCTGCTGTATATACCTCTGGGGCTGCTGTATACTACCACTGGGGCTGCTGCTGTATACTACCACTGGGGAGGCTGCTGTATACCACACTGCTGGGGGCTGTATACCTGTGCTGGGGTCCACCCTCGGCTTATACACGAGTCAATAGGTTTTCCCAGGTTTTGGGGGCAAAAGTAGGGGGTTCAGCTTATACACGGTTCGGCTTATACACGAGTATATATGGTAAATTATGAATCAGGTCTAATATTCTTTCATATTTAGCATATCTTTTTCTAAATCCATTACACTTTAATATTTGTGTTTTTCTACATTTTAATCATCATTCCTACTTGATCTGACCTTCTAGAACACGTGTAGCCTTTTGACCTCCTTAAATGTATTCTTTCGCTTCCGGTCATGGGGTGATACATACTTGAAGCCGCTCTTGGTCGTGTTCTCATAATTAGGGTCAGCCATTCGCTTCACCTTATACTGACTGATTCTTCTTATGGAAACATGTGTTGAATTATCTGATTTTAGTCTTATTGTATTTATTGCATTTATTATATGTAAGTTTATACCGCAGAGAATCATTAATGATTATCTCTGGAAGATGCCAATGCCAAACACATTGTGGAGTCTTCAATCTATATTTTCCTATGCTTTGTTGGGTACTCAAAGTTTTAATGGAGCGTTGCAGTTTGTCTACATGCACACAACAGCCCCGATTCATTAGTGTATTTCTAAAGATCGTTTATCCACAGAAAGAGATTATCTGGTGTATAGACGAGCGCTCCCAGGTCCAGAAAGACACAATCCAAATTCTTCTTATTTTCCAAAGTAGTAGTTTATAGTGATGGGCGAATCCTAAATTACTCGGAATCGCTTGACTCTAGCGAGTCCGAGTACAGGACTCGCTACTCGTTGCGAGTCTAGCGAGTCCAATGTTAATGAAAGGGGAAGCGAGTAATAGCGAGTAGTGTGAGATTTACAAATCGCAGATGTGTCTCGGAAGCTTCAGCCTGAAGCAATCCTAGTTTTGTCATTTATTTGCATTGCTCCTTTACTTTGCAACTGTAGTCACTGGGAAACTCACACAGATAAGAGTCCTGTCTCCTCAGTGTACTGACTGCCAGCTCCAGGGTCCTAGAGCCTGCCTGCTGCCTGATGTAGCAGTGCTGAGATTGTTCTCAGTCTGCTCATTCCCTGTGTACAGACATGAATGTCTGTGCACAGAGATGATGTAGCAGAGCTGAGATTGTTCTCAGTCTGCTCATTCCCTGTGCATAGACATCTATATCTATGCACAGGGGATGTAGCAGAGAGGACATCGCGTTTTGGACTGCGTCGGACGGAAGAGGATTTTTTTAATTAAAGATGGAGTCCCTAATGGCTTTTTTTTTTATTTCTAATAAAAAATTTTCTTTGTGTTGTGTTTTTTTTAAAACAATTTAATAGAAATTCATGGCGGTCATGTCTAATATTGGCGTGACCGCCATAAATTTCGGGCTTAGGGCCAGCTGATAATACAAAGCTGGCCCTAACCTCTTTATTACCCAGCGTGCCACCGCTACCAGGGCCGCTGGAAGAGCGGGGTTCAGCGCAAGAGGATGGCGCTTCAATGAACGCGCCATCTTCTGGGGCGGCTGCGGGCTGCAATTTGCAGCGGGGGGTGCCCAGAAAGCTTGGGCATCCCTGCGCTGCGGATTCCAGCCCCCAGCTGCTTAGCTGTACCTGGCTAGACATAGAAATTGCGCGGAGCCCCACGCATTTTTTTTAAATTATTTCATGAAATTCTGAGACTCTGACTCTGAGACTCTGACTCTGAAATTCATGAAATAATAAAAAAAAAAATGCGTGGGGCTCCGCGCAATTTCTATGTCTAGCCAGGTACAGCTAAGCAGCTGGGGGCTGGAATCCGCAGCGCAGGGATGCCCAAGCTTTCTGGGCACCCCCCGCTGCAAATTGCAGCCCGCAGCCGCCCCAGAAGATGGCGCGTTCATTGAAGCGCCATCCTCTGGCGCTGAACCCCGCTCTTCCAGCGGCCCTGGTGGTGGTGGCACGCTGGGTAATAAAGGGGTTAATACCAGCTTTGTTATACAAGCTGGTATTAAGCCCGAGATTCTTAATGTCAGGCCACGTTTGACCCAGCCACTAAGAATCTCCAATAAAGGGTTAAAAAAACACAACACAGAGAAAATTTTTTATTTGAAATTAAAAAAAAAGCCATTAGGGACTCCATCTTTAATTAAAAAAATCCTCTTGCGTCCGACGTAGTCCAAAACGCGATGTCCTCTCTGCTACATCCCCTGTGCATAGATTTCTATGCACAGGGAATGAGCAGACTGAGAACAATCTCAGCACTGCTACATCATGTCTGTGAGCAGGCGGGCTCTAGGACCCTGGAGCTGGCAGCCTGCACAGAGAAGACAGCTGGACTCGGCTTGCAAAGTAACAGCAGTTACTTTGCGAGTTTCCCTGCTATCACTGGCACAGTAGCCGAGTCTAATGCAAACAATGGCAATCCTAGTTTTGTCAGCGTTTCTGCACGAGTAATCACTGGGAAACTCGCCGAGTAGCGAGTCCTGCGAGTCCCTTACTACTCGCCGAGTAACGAGTCCTAGCGAGTAGATTCGCCCATCCCTAGTAGTTTATTCCATCAGTAATATAGTGGAGAACATACAACGCGTTTCAGCTTTACAGTAGGGATAAGCCTTCCTCAGGCAGAATTAAAAACTGTGCTGCCGTATTCCACGAGATATCAAAGGGTGAACGTAATATTGATTTATTAGTCAACGCCTTTCAGGGATCCCTGGACCATGGCAATATGATAATTTTTGATAATATTCAAATTTATTGAGATGCTCTAGTAGGTATCCCGGCTTCAGAGAGGCATATTGTGCATGACCAGACATGCAGCGACTTTTGATCATGCACAGTGAGCCTCTCTGAAGCTGGAGTACATACACCCAGCCTTAGAGTAGTGCACATCACCGGAAGTATGTCCATCATTCGATCATGCATGGTTAGCCTCTCTGAAGCCAGGGGTGCATACACCCGGCAACAGAGAAGCTCAATGGTGAGGGATACACAGCCATGCGCATGCGTGGCTTAACGTTTTTACAATGAAGGACGTATATATTTACGCTTGGCCTCCTACTGTCCTTTAATGTAAGTTCAGGCGCTCTGTGCGCACATCAATGCCTGTACATGTCAGTTAATCTAATCAACTGACGTGTAGCCAACAGCACCAATAGGATCAGAGATCAGATCGGTATTGTTAACATTTGGATCGCACTGTCAGTCACTGAGACTGCGATGTAAAGCACCATGGTGGGGATCGCTCTGTTGATGCATTGCTGTGATAGCGCTGGGTCAGCTGATGAGTCTGGATGATGTCATGAATCGCTTCCTGCCAGCGATGCCAGAGTGATGTCACCAGCAGAAAGTGACTATTTGTGCTATGCAGAGAGATGGTGAAGCATGTCTCTGCACAACACAAGCAAGGCGCCCTCCATTTTTTCCTTACTTAGTCCTGGTGCTCTTATAAGTCAGGCCATGTTCATGAGCACCATCCTTAATGCTGTTATGATACATTTCATCATACTAAATCTGACTTCAAAGTCCAACAAGAGATTCTGGCGTCCCAAACTGGCGGATTTAATCACAAAGGAGGTTTTAAGCGCCATAAGCTTTTACAATATTTTGTGACAACATGGGATTAATATTATTTTAATCTTCCGCTGGCAAGAAGCTAAATAACTTTGGCTTGCTCGAAGTCACACCATACACACAGCGTCTGGGCAAAATGTTGCCTTTTCACAGTCATAGCGTCCAGACGTCCGGCATCGTTTGTAAACAAAGACTAAAGCACCGTAATTACAAAGGATAACTATATGAAATATTGTAAAAAAATTGCAGAATTATTTTTTGAGGTTTCAGATGTTTCACTGCAGCCTCCACATAGCAAATCACACCCGGACTATGTGCGGCTGATCCTACGCGAATGAGTAATCTACAGCAAAATAATGGAACACAAACAGCAGCTGCAGAGCCGGTATTAGAATCAGCGGTGGAGCTCAACAAGAACAACACTTTCCAGTAAGCAGATGGCTATATGTGCTAATATCTGAGCCTAAGGGGGGAAGAAGATGGCTTGCTTAATTTACACCATGTATTTAACTGTGCTGCCAAAATAGCATGTACTGGTTGTACGGAGCACAACAATATTTCAGGATTTGTCTCAATAATATTATAAAAAAAAATATGTAATAAAGCACAAATGGTGATAATATGGTGCTGAATTGTAATACCCTTAAAGGGAACCCGTCACCAGTTTTTTCACCTATAAGCTGCGGCCACCAGCAGTGAGGCCTCATAGGGTGGGATTCCACTTGCAAGAGTGATGTGAAAGACTCGCACCGCATCACCCGGTCCGAGTGCTTCAGACAGGAGCATAGAACCGCATTGAAATAAATGCAGCTAACACATTCCTATCCTGATAGTCGATGGCTGTACCGGGTGATGCGATGCGAGGCACGTTTGCATTTCTCACATCACTCTCGCAAGTAGAACCGTGGCCATATACAGCATTCTGGAATAATGTATATAAGATCCCAGGCCAATCTCTATAATGCAAAAAAAATCAGTTTGTATTCTACTCACCTGCAGAGCGGACCAATCTGATAGGTATCACTGGTCTTGATCAATTGCTTTCTTCTTGTGATCGCCATTCTTTTCTCTGCTCCTAGTGGGTGACTTGTCCTTCATCACCCGCACAGTCTCCTCCATTGTGCTCCTGTGCATGCGTTCTTCTCTTTGCCCTCCTAAAGGAAGAGCAAAGTATTGTAGCGCACATGTGCGGTGAAAGATCAAAAAAGGCAGGAGCAGTTCTTTGCCCTTTCTCTGCACTTGCACACTACAGTTCTTTGCTCTTTCCTCAGTAGAGCAAAGATAAGAATGCATGCGCAGGAGGAGACTATGTGCGGGGTACGTATGACACATCACCAACTACCGTAGAAGAGAAGGAGAATGGCATTCACTTGAAGAAAGAAGGTGCCGGACTGAGACCTATGACACCCATCGGACCAGACCGCTCCCCAGGTGAGTATAATAAATGCTAATTTTTTTAATGTTATACAACTCGGTCTGGGGACTTATATAAAGTAGAATGTTGTATATAAGTTCTAAATGCTGACAGGTTCACTTTAAAGGGATATCTGGCTAGTCCTGTCTTTGAGACTCCTAAACGAGGCTCCACAGACTCTATTTGCATATTTGAAATTCCCAGGGGGCAATGCGCCTAAGATTTCACTGTATTGAGCGCTTTAGCCGGCTGACCGCAGTGTTTTCTTGGACTGGTCTCCCTGAGATCAGTGATTGCTTCGTGCTCTTTCTCTCTCAGGCACTTTTCAATTTTTTTTATGCTATTATTGTGATTGGATCCTAATTGAGCACCAGATTGACAGATGTGCTGGGGTTACTGTTTCCTATTTGCTAACTTTAAATTTTGAGGTACAGTAAATACATTTATATATAATGATGTATTAATTATCAACATTCAAGGACCGAACTTGTAATCTGGGCTGTGTTGTTGGTGTCCATTTAAGGTGGAGTCGGATTTGGATTCAGGGAAATTGAGAAATCAGAGTTGGAGTCAGAGTCAGGGAAACTGAGGAGTCAGAGTTGGAGTCGGATTCAGGGAAATTGAGTTGGAGTTGAAGGTTGGTGTCAGATTCAGGGAAATTGAGGATTCAGAGTTGGATGTTTGGCTTACTAACTTCACAGTCATAATTGTGGAGTTGGAGTCGTGGTGACAGAGTCGATGTCCATTTTGGGTGGAGTTGGATTCAGGGAAATTGAGGAGTCGGAGTTGGATGTTTGTCCATTTTGGTTGGAGTTGGAGTTGGATTCAGGGGAATTGAAGGGTCGGAATGGGATGTTTGGCTTACTGATTTCACAGTCATAGTTGTGGAGTCGGAGTCGTGGTGACAAAGTCGATGTCCATTTTGGGTGGAGTTGGATTCAGGGAAATTGAGGAGTCGGAGTTGGATGTTTGTCCATTTTGGGTGGAGTTGGAGTTAGATTCAGGGGAATTGAAGGGTCGGAATTGGATGTTTGGCTTACGGATTTCACAGTCATAGTTGTGGAGTCGGAGTAGTGGAGTCGGAGTTGATGTCCATTTTGGAGGAGTCTGAGTTGGATTCAGGAAAATTGAGGAGTCTGAGCTGGATGTTTGGCTTACTGACTTCACAGTCATGACTGTGGAGCCGAACTTGGTGTCCATTTCGGGTGGAGTTGGATTCAGGGAAATTGAAGGTTCGGAATTGGATGTTCGGCTTACTGACTTCACAGCCATGGTTATGGCTTAAGAGTCGTGGAGTCGGAGTCGGACTCATTGTCCATTTTGGTTGAGTTGGAGCGTAATTCAGGGAAATTGAAGAGTTGGAGTCGGATGTTTGGCTTACCGACTCCACAACTCTACTTCTAATGTAACAAAGTTAGAACCAAAAGGAAAAACTTACTCTTAAAAAAATAGAATGCCAAATACAATAGTGCCCCTTGTGGTTGGGAAAAACATAACCAAAGAATAACCCGCAGACATAATATCCTGGAATGTTAACCAGAACTGTTGCCGGTGCTTGCCTTTTCTGTCCACACTTAAGTTCCATTTCTTTTCATTTTACAGAACGATACAATGTTTTTCGCCCTAGAGTGGAATAGGCTATTTCTTGCTGCAGTGCGTGACTCTCCGCATTGGAATAGAAGCACGCTTGTTTTCTGGAGAATTAAAAACAATTGATCGCTTAACTACAGCTTTGAAACATTTTGTGTGTCATTATTTTCTGTGTAGCGTCGAGCCTCCAGGGTAACCGGGAATGAAACATTGTGATTGCCGCCGAATCATAAAGCCGCCGCCATTCTTATTTGGCCGTGATATTTCTTGCAACCTTTCTTGCATTTTTTTTGTGCAGCGTAATCATATACTTAATTGTGAACGTTCCAGCTGCCGTACAATTTACTTGTTAAGGAATTAGATAAAATGTATCCATAATCAATGCTGCTTTATTGCAATGGCCTCCCTGACGACCGAGGCTTATCTCGCCCTCTGCAAGTGATTAGAGAAACATTTCAAGTTTAGCATTAAAATCTAAATAAAAAAGTTTAAGAACTGAGTAAATACTTTGCTTTACATTGTAGAAGTTGTAGAGATTGTAAGTCATTTGTGAAGTGTCATTCGATCTTCTGCAAGGCAATGCTCTCTGGCTAAGACCCCTTCCCATGGATTGATGGTCGAGCTGATCATCTAGTCTATGATCGAGTCTAAGAACCATTTACTATTTGATTTTTTATGCACTACCAACAATAAAGAGTTTTTGAAGCAAACAAATTGGGATGCAGACAAGCCACGAAGCAGGGAGTCAAACTTTCCAGGGTCATATAGAGGAGAGCATGTCATCAACTTAGGGGATACACAAAGGTGTAGTCAGGTCACAGTTTAGGATCAGAACCAGGATGATAGCAGATAAGCACAAAGGAACAAGGCAAAATGGATGGTCAGAGAAGTCCAAGGTCTGGCAAGAATAGATCAAAAGATAGAGCTCAGGAAAGGGAGGCCAACATGCACCAACAAGCAAGATGCTACAACTGGCAGAAATCTGTAACAAACTGCTCAGCTAAGTAGCTGAGCAATTATAGAAAACAGGGAACAGCCCTGTACCTTCCAGCATAAGATTGGATGGCTGAACTGTAAATCAGCAAACAATCTTTCATTGCTTCCTTTCAATCTGGGAATGGTAAGTAACATCTGAATTTCTGAGATGAGACTGAATGGGAGGAGACACAGATTAGACATTATGCATTATTAAAATATCCACACACACCGAAGCTAGTGTTGTGTCCCTCCTCACTGTGATCTGTGCTGGGAGGGGGGGGGGGGTGTTTTGTCCTGCACTGTGTGCTATCTGTAAGATTTCTATTATATAAAGGTTGGTTTTCCTGCAGACATGTAATGTGTATATCTGCTGAGCAAATGATCAAATGTTCTTATTATCACATAAAAATATCTCAGACTGCACACACTACACACATGCCTCAGATACACATAATGACATGAAGAGCTGCAGCTAAGAGCACACCCTTCCACCCCCTCCTTTCTGCTCTGCAATGAGTCACACAGCATAACAGATCACAGAAAGGCAGGGCTGTGTAGTGATGCATGACTATTCATTCCTTGGGGCGTGGGCAGCAGAGAACTCACTGTGATTGACAGATGGAATTAATCTTTTATTTTGAAGTTTACACGGGATAGGAGGGAAGTATAAATAATAGAAATCTATGAATAGAGAGAGCTCAGAGAAAGGAATTAGAAAATGATAGCAGTTACAAATAGATTTTTGACCCGACAGATTCCCTTTAAAAGTGGACAACCCCTTTAATTTAATGTTGATGAATTCTAATTCAATGCTGTCTGGCACGTCTTTTAATCTCGATCTCAGGTTGAGGTCTCGCTACAGTCTATATTGGTGAAGCACAATGTATTCCGTTTATTGATAAACATTCACTTTTCTTGTTCTTCTTTTCTTTCTTAATCTTTCTGAAAATCTCGGTTTTCTTAAATTCAGGAAATTTGAGGAAATGAATTAAATTGAACTTGTATTTGTGAAGAACCTACAGGAAGATAATTTAAAACCTCAGATAATACAGATCCACAAATTACATTGTAATTGGACTTGCCTGCGCTTACTTCATCTATTACCAAGAAAACGGTTACTGTAACAAGGTATAAAATCAAGTCGTCTGCTTTATTGTGGATTGAATTCATTACTCGTAGGATTGTACATTTTACCTTGCTGTTTCCTGGGATCGTAGATCTGGAGTCCAAACAGCGGAGGTCTCTCTTGTCTCAGGAGGGTGATATTATTGGTTTTCAAATGTAGCTGAAATATGTAACCATTCATATAATCTGTCCAGAAGACATATTGACCATGGTGGGAGAGTCCGAAAGGATGATTTAACTCTTTCCCACTACCAACTACCTGAAAAAAGAAAACATCAAGTGATAGATAATAGCAAGCATATATGACGACGGGGGTTCCGTGATAAACAGCATTTCAGACTTTTTTATATAAAAGTTAGGCTGGCTTCACACCACAGCTTGATCCGGTCCGGGGCTGTCCGGGATGACCCTGACAGCCCCGGACTGAATCAGCACACAGAACCGGAGGGCCAAATGTGCCCTCCGGTCCTCTGTGCAGCCGGATGCTGCTAATTGCAGGCGCAGCTGCCGATTTTTCAAGACCGCGGCTAGCTTCGGTCCTGAAAGAACAGCAGCTTGCAGCCGCCAGTGTCCGCTTGCCGGATCCTCCCGGTCTGGGGCAATCTGGCCCCATAGGCTCCCATGTTAGGGAGCGCCGGATTGCCCCGGATATGGGAGGATCTGGCCGAATCCAAGATCCGGCAAATGGGGAGATTTTTCTCCCGGACACAAAAATGATGCAAGCATCATTTTGTGTCCGGAAAGAATACTCCGTATTCCACCAGAGTGTCCCGAAGTGATGAAACCGGATGGCAGAGAGCTGCCATCCGGCTCCATCCGGCCCCATAGGCTGCTATGGGGCCAAAAACCGGTCCGGGGCTCTCTGGTTTACACCGGACAGCCCTGGATAAAAAAAAAACGTGGTGTGAAGCCAGCCTTAGTGATGAGTGACCACTACCATGGTCGGGTGCTTGGTCCTCCAAATGAGCAGTTGGACGCTTGGAAGGACTCGACTTGAGTATTGAGTATAATGGAAGTCCTTGGGAAACTTGAGCATTCTTCTAGAAGACTCTTCCGGTAAAGTCTTGAGTTTCCCATTGGCTTCCATTATAATGGGCACTTGGTCAAGCCCATCCAAGCACCTGACCTACTTGCTTTGAGTACCAAGCACCAGAGCATTGTAGCGCTTGCTCATCCCTTGTAAATATATTTGAAGGTTTCACATGTCTGACATTCAAGTTACAGTACACGTCTTAAAAAAGGGTCCGGCATTGCCTAGATATTAAAGATCACATGTGCATTGCTGTGCTGATTCCCTGACGCTCCATTCTGGGTGCTGCCCACACTTCTTTGGTCTATGAGCTTCCTTTCCATTTGACTATATAAGAAAGACATCGAAACATTGATGCAAGTCCAGAGAAGAGCTATCAAGATGGTAGAAGATTGGCAAACCATATCCTATGAAGACCAACCGGCTAAAAGTACTAGGAAGGTTTAGTAAGTACAACAGAAGGATGAGAGGAGCCTTAATAGAGGTTTACAACCTGGGAATCACTCTAGTCTCTTTGGCATAAGGAAATACAAGAATCAATGGGATGAAACTGATTGGGAGGAGACACAGATTAGACAATAGGAAAAACTTTCTGCCATTGAGGGAAATCAGAGAGTGGAACTGGACGCCACGGGAGGTTAGGAGCTCTTCATCCATTGGGATCTTCAAGCAGAAACTGAATAAACATATAGCTGGGATGATTTAGGCAAACCTGAACTCAAATGTAATTCTACCCAATGGGTGTTGAGGTACCTTTAAACTCTATCATTCTATGATTCTGTGACTACTGCAACCAATCAATTTCCATACATGTCAGTCGTGATCAAGGGATTGCTTTTATATACAAATAGAAATGAGCTAATATAGTTCATGCAAATTTAATTACGTCCTTTTCACATCTAATGCAGGTCTGTGTTTTGCTTAATTTGCTTTTCTATGCATTTTTACTGCTAAGAACGCATCCAAACGCATGCGTTTTTGGCCCCATTGATTTCAATGGAAAACGCATGCAAAAACGCATGTGCGTTTGCAAAAACACAAAACGCATGCAAATGCAGCCCTAGATGCAACGGCCCACATTTTTGGCTGCGTTTGCAAAAAATGCATGCGTTTTGCGTTTTTGCAAACGCACATGTGTTTTTGCATGCATTTTCTATGCGTTTTCCATTAAAATCAATGGGGCAAAAAACGCTTGCGTTTGGATGCGTTTTCAGCGGTAAAAATGCATAGAAAGGCAAATGCAGCAAAACGCAGACCTGCATTAGATGTGAACTAGGCCTTAGGCCGGATTCACATTAGCGTTCGGAACGCAGCATAACTGAATGCAGCCAAACACATGCACAATGCATTCCTGTGTTTAACATGGGAGCGCATAGTAGCTGCGTTTGGCTGCGTTCGGTTGAATTCGGACACGCATAATTTATGCGACCTTCTCCGCCCTCCGAACGTAGCCTGTTGCATTTTTTGTGCTTTTAAGGGTGCTTGTTTTTTCAGCAAGCGCACAAAAAATGCATGGATCTCAATGGATCCGCAGTGTCCTCCAGTGGCCAATCAGCAATCTTGGCGATGGCCGGGAGGAGGAGATCTCTGCCACTGATCTCCGCCTCCCAGCCGCTGCCGAGATTGCTGATTGGCTGGCTGGACAATATACTGATGTGAACACATGCGGAGAATCTCTGCTGCATTCACATCAGTATGGCAGCGTTTACCCTGCATTTGCATCCGCATGCCCTCCACATGCAGACACCAATGTGAACCTGGCCTTAGAGTCACATTTTTCTGGACCCCGTCAAGCTGATACATAATGTATTGGAGCTTTCACATCACATTACATAGCCCAGCCTATCAAGAAAGAAAATCATAAGCAGTATAAAAGCCAAGGCAGGAAATACAGCAGCCATTTAGTAGTCAATTTGGATAGTGAAAGGACATCACAACTTACAGCCATAGAGATAGGGAGACAAAGCTGTAAAATACTGAAGAAACTATACAAATAAGCCCCTCCAATAGGTAAATATTGAGATAACATGATGCAGTGCTAACGCAATTCATAATACATATTTATAGAATGATAGATACATTTTTTATTATGTGGCTCTGAATTTCTGCTTTCATTAATATTTCAAGTTAAATGATAAAATCCAGATTGCTGGAAGTCACCACTAGGGGGAGCAAAGTAGCTCCCTGAATACTTTTTTACTAATAAATGCTATTCCACATATGCAGTGAGCTCCCCTAGTGGTGACTATGGGCAGACAACGTTGTATTAGTTACCTTGATGACGACATAAAGTTTTTGGAGCTTTGTTTAAGAGAAAACTCAACCCCTATAAATGGTCATAGATAGAGTTTGGCCTTGATAAGGTGAGTGATTTGGAGAGGGGTTCTTTAAGCTTTATAGACCTAATCAATGGAAATATTGGTAAGAACGATACATTAAGGGAACAGTACACACTAAATAAGGCAGGGTTTATTAATTGGATTTAATTTACCTTTCTATTGGTCCCATTGAGGAATATCTGCTCTATGTGGTCGTAGTACGCATCGCACCAGTACAGCAACCTGTTCTCGTAGTCCAGAGATAATCCATTGGGCCACAGCATCTTGGTGGTGACAAAGACCTGTCTGCTAAATCCATTCATCCAGGATTTCTCTATACGTCCCACACTGTCATCAACCACGTCTTCCTCCCAGTCCGTCCAGTACATCCATCTGCAAGATTGAGAAAATCCCTTTAGATTAAAATTACTAATCCCTAAGCAATATGTCATATTCAGCATTGAAATACAGTGAAGATTCAGTGCATATGTACCCCTGCCCATCACCTTAATTATGATGTAATTGGAGTTCCTGTACCCCCTTATATCCCCAAACGTCCCCCTTGCATACCTCAGAAAACGATTTTTAATCTGTCCCGTGCCATATGCTATTTTAATTTATGGATCATATGGGTGTTGCAGATTGATGTCCTGCACCACCCTACTCCATGCCAACACCACCCTGCTGTATGGAAAATCAGCCCCTCCTGAGTGTATGCAAGTGAATGACAGCAATGTCGTCCACACAGGTATCACGCCTGCGCAGGCACCTCACTGTGCCCTATTGAACAGACAGTGATTCCACTGCGCAGGCGCGATACTTTGGACTTGCATCAGCCACACATTGCCGGAAGTCTCACGCCTGCGCAGCGGAATCACTGAATAGCCAATAGGGCACACAGAGGTACGCCTGCGCAGGTATGAGACTTGGGAATTGTAGTGACGTCATTAACTTGCATACAATCAGGAGGGGTGGCATTTCTATGCAGCGGGGCGGCGCTAACCGCAATCTGCAGACACCTATATGACACATAACAGAAATTTAATCCAAATGGACGGTGCTTTTTGATCCGCGCAAGCTGTATGTGGAAGAAAGACCTCAGTGAATGGAAGGATAATTGTGCCTTATGCCTTAAGGATAAAGGTACCACTATACTTCAATTCACTGAGGTCTTTCTTCCACATACAGCTTGCGCGGATCGAACAGCACCATCCATTTGGATTTATATTAACCGCCATAGAGATACCGTGGAGTGTGGATCCAGCGGCAGCTATATTGTACGCATATACTGGTTGTGGGTATCACAACCAAACCAGGTGAGCAGTAACTTTAGCAATTTGTGCATTGTTTTGAAAAAAGAATAAGACCCTATTGCGCTTTTGTTACCTCACTTTCAGAGATAATATTAATTAGCATATGGCCCACGACAGATTAAAAGTCATTTTCTGGGGTGCAAGTGGACATCTGGGGATATAAAGGGGTTACAGGATCCCCAATTACATCATGGTAAAGGTGGTGGGAAAAAAGTATCAGTATCAAAGGAAATGTTTAATACTCTACATAGATGGAAAATCAAGACTGGGGGGGGAAGGATAACTGGTCAGACGAAACTCGGAGGAACTTACGGGAGAATACTCCCCATGGGAGGCACCCTGTTCTAACCCCCTTTTCTTGGCCAGCCTTCTTTCTTTCTTTTCCCTTCCCCTCTATTTTATTTCCCATTCCTATCCTTTCAGTTTTCTCCCTTTCTTTTTATTTTCTCTGTTCTTTCTGATCTTTTCTTATACATATTTTCAAGTTTAAATAGGTAAAATAACAAAGATTCTGAATTAAATTGTTTTGTGAAATCTAGCGGACGATACAGCCCCGCTCAAAACATTAATGTACTTTACTATGGTTTTAAAAGTAGCAAGAAAAAGTGAGCAAATACCCTAAAATAAACGAATAAATAAATTGCATAGTGCATAGAAGTGAAAAAGGGTACTTGGTGACGTTATTTTGATCAAAAGGATGCATAAGCCATCCCGCCACGGCAAGGCGACCCCATCGGGATGGTCCCTACCTAGGAGTATTAAAAATCTTACCAGATGAAGGTGACTTGGATATGATAAGGACTGAGCAGGCCTGGGTCCCTATAGAGAACACCAATCATGGGAAGCTATACACACATAATATAATGACAAGCTCATATAAGGCAGGCCACAACTTAGTTTGCAATATTCAGATGTTTTATTACATTGAACCTTTGAAATAATGAATTATGAAAAACAAAGCCACCAAAGAAAAAGGAGGTTGTATACTGTTCTGGACTGGAGACCCATGACTTTCTATGTGATCAATTGATCACATTCAGCTCTAAACACCCCTGGATTTCGTAAAGTGGACCAATGGCTTTCCAGGAATTTATTTTGTTTACTCTCTTATAAAGTGCTAAGGATTCCACAGCGGTTTACAGACGTCATCATCACTTCCCCAATTGGGGCTCACAATCTAAATTCATTGTATCTTTGGACTGTGGGAGGAAATTGGAGGAAACCAAACAAAACATGAGGCAAAACATTCAAACTCAAACTTTTTGGGATTTGAACCCAGAACCTCAGTGCTGCATGGCTATACTACTAAGGGTCCTTTCACATCAGTGGTTTTCGCTGATGTGTGGCAGATCTGGCAGGTGGCGCCGTATCGGCCGGACCTGCCGTCTAACAGCCGATTTGTGGCCCGTATCCGGAAAGCCCCATGCATTGTCTGTGGGGCATCCGGTCCGGTGCGGCAAGTGCGGTTATGCCAGATCAGCCGGATCCGGCACTTGTGGTCACAGAAAAAAAAAGTTGCAAGCAGCGCGAGTGCCAGAGCTGCTACATCCGGCGTAACCGCACTTGCTGCTCCGGACCGCAAGCCCCATAGACAATACATGGGTCTTGCCGGATCCGGGCAGCAAATCGACCATTAGTCGGCAGATCTGGCAGATTCGGCACCACCTGCCGGATCTGCTGAACATCAGTGAAAACGGCTGATGTGAAAGGAGCCTAACCTGTAAGCCACTGCATTACATAACTTTGGTGGGGTGCTAAATAGAGATGAGCCACCACCCTAATGTTCGTGTTCGATTCGATTCATCAAATCGGCGGGGTGTTCGACGAATGTTCGTCGAATGCTCGTCGAACACCGTCGAACACCCCGGAACACTAAATAAACAGCTATATGGGGCTGTTTCACTTCCGCAATGTATATACACAGTGTAATTAAGTAAAATAAAGTGTTAAAAATAAAAAAAAATTGTATGCTCACCTGTCCGGCGATCCACCGATGGCTCCGGCAAGGTCCTGTTGCTGATAGGACCTGTGGTGACGTCAGTTATCGCGGGAACTCCGGTCACATGACACGTCAGGTCACAGGACCTTGCTGGAGCCATCGGTGGACCGCCGGACAGGTGAGCATAATTTTTACTTTTTTTTAACACTTTATTCTATTTACCGTAATAGCTGTTTATTTTGGCTGAAAATGCGTTTTCGAACCAAAATCGAACAGCTTCTAGAACCAAATTGTTCGAATTCGGCGAATGACTCGAACACCGCCAAAAACAACTCGAATTTGAGATTGGCGAACAATTCGAGTCGAACACCGCTCATCTCTAGTGCGAAACCATTTATTTGATGCCTGATTCATCTATATATGTAACGATGCCAAGTTTAAGGGTTGCTCTTATAGAGTGACTTTCCATTTGGGGGATCATTGATTATAGGTTGCCTTTATCCAGCCCTGTCACTTTTCTATTTGTCCTCATGTGTCCTTTACGTCTACTGTACAGAGCAGTTCTCTTTTTCCCTCTGATAATTGCTGAACATGTTGCTCTCAGATCTCCGCTCACTCGATTACGTTCATTGTTGTTCTTTTCTTGTTTTTGGCTTTTTAAACAACAGCAGCTTCTCCACCCTCCGCCTCTCCTCCCAACATGCCAAAGGAGTAAATGAAAATGTCTGGGTCCGATTGACAAACCCTGAAGGATCCCTCCCATACTCTGTAGGACGTCTGCTCGGTCCCATCATTACCCAGCAGGGAGGATCGCCGAATGCTCTCATAGCAATCACGAGCATGTGTCTGATTTGTATGGCCGTTCTGCCCATGTTGTTTGTTCAATTGCTTGTTAATAGAATATAAAAATTGTAAATATTGTACATTTTTATAAAAGTAAACCCTGGAGGAGGGAAAAACGATGGAAGGAAAAAAGAAAAGATTGCCATCTGTATCAATCTGTCATAGTGTAAGTACTGATCTTGTTATTCAAGACCAATGTGAGTTATACCATCTTAATATAGATAATATATTGTCGGAGCATCCATAACCTCATGAGAAGGTTAAAGAGTTACTCCCAGGATAACAAGCTATCCTATACCTGAAGAAGGGACAACTTACTGATCGCTGGAGGAATGATGACATGCCTCAGGATTCAGTCCGGTGACCTTGTGTGGTCGGCTTCCTTCTCCGCTGAGCCACAGCATGGTCTATTCCTGTCCAAGTGCTGATTGTCTTTTACCTTTCATTCCAGCCTTTTGGTTTGTGGTCAGAAGGTGTTTTCATTTGCTCATTTACACAAATAGGAAAAATGAATCTTCAACCTACTGTGAGACTGATTACACCTGGGTGCACAGAGGTAGCCCTGTGGTGAGCAAACAAGAGACGGTTTTGGAGATATATAGATATTAGGGATGAGCGAGTACTGCAATAATCGGACTAGCTATACTTGCAATGAGTAGGTCCCGGTGCTCGGTACTCGTTGCGAGTATAGCGAGTCCAATGGCAGGGTGAGTACTTTCACAGTGTATCTATATATACACAGCAAAAGTACACTAAAAGTGAAAAAAAGTTGTTAAAAAATAAAAAAAATATATACTCATCTATCTGACGCCTGCACCGGGACCGGCAAAGAAGACATCCGATCACCAAAAAGGACCTGTGAGTCTGACAGCCAATCAGATGGCCAGACATCACAAACCATGTGATCGCTACCAGCCACCTGATTGACCAGATTGCCAGGTCATTGATGCACATTCAAGACTTGGCAATCTGGCCAATCAGGAGGCTGGTAGCGATCACATGGTTTGTGACGTCTGGCCATCTGATTGGCTGTCAGACTCACAGGTCATTGTCGTTGATCGGATGTCTTCTTTGCCAGTATCGGTGCAGGTGTCGGATAGGTGAGTGTGATATTTTTTAACAACTTTTACTTTTACTTTTCACTTTTAGTGCACTTTCGCAGTGTATATATAGATACACTGTGAAAGTTAAAGGACTACTCGCTACTCCCGAGTAATCACAAGAAACTCGGGGAGTAGCAAGTAGCCTGAATATTGTTACTATTTGGCAAGAACCAAACAGTAACTATTCTACTCGCTCATCCCTAATAGATATAGTTATATATCTATGTTAAATATTATTTTAAATCATGTCACCTATGATTAAGGATCGCTCAAGATCTGATACACGTCAGGTGTTTCATGAATTCTTTTAACATGTTTGTCATGGATTTTTAAAAAATGCTAAATAAAATCGAGTTTTAATTGCTAAAGCATCAAAAGAACTCCGGTGCTTGATTTCTCCAAAACCATTTCTCATTTACCCATTTACTCTGTCCTATCACTTTTCAGGTATGGCTATTTATACCTTGACCTGCTCTGCTGGTTATATTCCAGTGTGTTCCAGCCCCACTGCTAGGATTTTGCCTGTCAGACAGAGACCAGCTTGTTTTTTTTTTCCTCTTTTTTTCTCACTTATCTTACCTACTCCTTTGTCCTGTTTACAGTTAGGTTGTTGGAGGATATCCTAACCTGCAGTAGCTAATTAACCTTTTTCCACTTGTGTATATGTTTAATGTTTCCCCACCGTGTGTCATTACCTATCTCTGTATGCTTTCCCTATTCCTGGGTTTAGTGTTCAGCAATCTCCTCCTGGTTCCTAAGGAGGTACAAGGAACAAGTCGACAACCTTTCAGGCAGCCAGGTCTGAGTTGAGGTTTCATAGTGTTGTGGCTAGGGATATTCCAGCCTGTGCAGGTGCCACAAAGCACTGTGAGGCTAGGAGTACTAGTCTGTACAGGAACCCATTGGGGAAGGTGCAACTGATGCGAGATAGGCTTTATTTACCGATGATGGCATATTCATGCGCACACAAAATGATACAAGGGATCCCCAGCAACTTCGGGATCAGGGCTCTGGAATCTAGGAACAGAGCTCTGCAAAACCAGATAAAAAGGTGACGTTTACATGCTCAACATTTACTCCATTTATTGTCTATAGGAATGCTCAAAGAAAATAAGCGCTGTCCACTGGAATCCCATTACCAGGATGCAGAGCTTAATTCAATGGTCGGACCACCAGCAATCAGTTGGAAATACCCCAACAGCATAGGAAAAAGAATTTACAACCTTGGGAATAAGTTTTTAACTCTTCATTTTAAGTGTTGGTATGATAGTGTTGTTCTTGAAGAAAACCCAAGGGACCTTATAAAGACCACATTGCCCATGCTATTTCTATATATTTAGCACATTTGTACTATGTATAAATTAATGTTCATTTGTATTGATCAGTGCAGGTCTAGATTCTGGGATCCTCATTGGCTCCTCAAAATATGAAACTGAAACACTAAGATTATCCATAAATTCAAGCAAAGTGGTGAGCAGATTCCTAAAAGGGGTTTTCTCCCACAAAGTTCATTTTAATCAACAGATCTTGGAATAACAGCCGGAATGCCCATAAAATGGACTGAAAAGTAGACTTAAAGAGGTTTTGCCTCAAACAAAGTTCATTTTAAAGTTTATTTTAATCAAAAGATCTTGGAATCATAATAATATCCACAATAGGATGTTTAAAATAATATTCCTGTGCTGAGATAATCTTATATACCGTATGTGTCCCTGCTATGTACTGTGTAATGGATGTGTCTGACCATACAGGGACATGGTCTGATCATACCACATCTCCTGTGCTGAGATAATCTTATATATGTGTTCCTGCTATGTACTGTGTAATGGATGTGTCTGACCATACAGGGACATGGTCTGATCATACACATCTCCTGTGCTGAGATAATCTTATATATGTGTTCCTGCTATGTACTGTGTAATGGATGTGTCTGACCGTACAGGGACATGGTCTGATCATATCACATCTCCTGTGCTGAGATAATCTTATATATGTGTCCCTGCTATGTACTGTGTAATGGGTGTGCCTGACTGTACAGGAACATGGTCTGATCATATCATATCTCCTGTGCTGACATAATCTTATATATGTGTCCCTGCTATGTACTGTGTAATGGATGTGTCTGACCGTACAGAGACATGGTGTGATTATACCACATCTCCTGTGCTGAGATGAACTTATATATGTGTACCTGCTATGTACTGTGTACTGGATGTGTCTGGTGGTACAGAAACATAGTCTGATCATACCTCACATTCTGTGCTAAGATAATCTTATATATGTGTCAATGCTGTGTACTGTGTAATGGATGTGTCTGACCGTACAGAAACATGGTCTGATCATGCCACATCTCCTGTGCTGAGATAATCTTATATATGTGTCCCTGCTATGTACTGTGTAATGGATGTGTCTTACCATACAGGGACATGGTCTGATCATACCACATCTCCTGTGCTGAGATGATCTTATATATGTGTACCTGCTATGTACTGTGTACTGGATGTGTCTGACGGTACAGGGACATAGTCTGATCATACCAAACATTCTGTGCTAAAATAATCTTATATATGTGTCCCTGCTATGTACTGTGTAATGGATGTGTTTGACAGTACAGGAACATGGCCTGATCATACCACATCTCCTGTGCTGAGATAATCTTATATATGTGTCCCTGCTATGTACTGTGTAATGGATGTGTCTGACTGTACAGGGACATGGTCTGATCATACGACATCTCCTGGGCTGAGATAATCTTATATATGTGTACAATGTACTGTGTAATGGATGTGTTTGACTGTGCTGTAATGTCTGTATACTCTTATATTCTGTGATCCCCAGCTGTAATGTCTGTACACTCTTATATTCTGTGATCCCCGGCTGTAATGTTTGTATACTCTTATATTCTGTGATCCCCGGCTGTAATGTCTGTATACTGTAACATTCTGTGATCCCCGGCTGTAATGTCTGTATACTCTTATATTCTGCGATCCCTGGTTGTAATGTCTGTATACTCTTATATTCTTTGATCCCTAGCTGCAATGCCTGTATACTTTTATATTCTGTATTCCCTGGCTGTAATGTCTGTATACCCTTATATTCTGTGATCCCGGCTGTAATGTCTGTATACTCTTATATTCTGTGATCCCCGGCTGTAATGTCTGTATACTCTTATATTCTGTGATCCCCGGCTGTAATGTCTGTATACTCTTATATTCTGTGATCCCCGGCTGTAATGTATATATACTCTTATATTCTGTGATCCCCGGCTGTAATGTTTGTATACTCTTATATTCTGTGATCCCCGGCTGTAATGTCTGTATACTGTAACATTCTGTGATCCCCGGCTGTAATGTCTGTATACTCTTATATTCTGCGATCCCTGGTTGTAATGTCTGTATACTCTTATATTCTTTGATCCCTAGCTGTAATGTCTGTATACTCTTATATTCTGTGATCCTCGGCTGTAATGTCTGTATATTCTTATATTCTGTGATCCTCGGCTGTAATGTCTGTATACTCTTATATTCTGTGATCCCCGGCTGTAATGTCTGTATACTCTTATATCCTGTAATCCCTAGCTGTAATGTCTGTATACTCTTATATTCTGTGATCCCCGGCTGTAATGTATATATACTCTTATATTCTGTGATCCCTGACTGTAATGTCTTTATAATCTTCTGCATCCTCCCTGCCCAGGAGATGTGGTATGGTCAGACCATGTCCCTGTACCCCTGCTCGACAGGGATATCTCGTATCTGGCCATGATTGACGGAATCTGTAAAATAATCATCTGTTTCTTTTGGAAAATCTGTGTCAGAATGTTGATGTCTAGAGAGGCCCCCGGGGATATATGGGAGCTATTGTTAATGAAGTTAATTTTGCAGATCAGCTCTAATTCTGAGCTGCAATACCTCCTGTGAACAGGTGGAGTGCTGTTTGTAAAGGCGGTGACAGAATTAGATTTCCTTCTTGGCGGTTTACTAATAGATTTTCATGAGATCCAAAAAGTACATAAATCCATTCATAATACATAATACATTCATCCATGATTCCAAATGTCTCTAGGAGCCTCTCATACGAATGTGAATAACCCCCATGTTTCATACAATAAGCCCAGAATAGTCTTTTGTACAGTGGTGTACGGGGCTGCTCTGCATAATAATTATCCCTTTGTTATTAATTATTAAGAATAACAATGTCAACATAATTAACCATTTAATCAATCAGGATAATAATTAGATTTTCCCAACCTAATAATTACATTTACACTGGAGCCGTTCGACCCTTCATGTAAATGAGGTGTTAATGCCTTTTTATAGCACTGGGCAAATTTATCATGTAGAAGTGTACATACGTATGTAAGGCCTATATAGAAGCAGTCAATGCATTATCATGAAAATATGCTCAAACGGATATCTACAATGTGAGATCGCTCAGGGTCTGAGACCTGATACCCCAATCATGGGAATGAGGGCGCTTTGGCCACTGACTAAGGGAAAGTCACCACAAGAGATGAACAAGTCCATAAGTAACAGATCAAGTTGTCAAGATTTGTCAAAATCCAAGTTTCTTACAATATGAATAATAATAAAAATGGCAGCCAGACACCATATTGTGGATTTATTTTGGTGGCTAAAAGTGATGAGTGAGCGCTAGGCTTATTGAGCAATCGGTACTCGAAACCAGCAGGTCAGATCATTGGATGGGCTCAATTCGAGAACCTGGTAAATTAGAAGTCAACGGGAAATTCAAAAGATTTCTCATTGACGTCTATTATACTCAGTACTCAAGTGGAGCCCATTCAATGATCCAACCTGCTCGTTTTGAGTACCGATCACCCAAGCATGCTAGTGTTCACTCATGACTAGTGACTAGGAGTTGGTGAAAAATGTATCAATGAATTATTATTATTATTAAGTATTTATATAGCGCTATTAGGATACATGGCGCTTTACAAGTTAGGGGGTAGACAAAGACAAGTGGTCAAAACGACGACAAATCGACAAATCAATCATACGGGTACAATAGGGCCGAGGATCCTGTCCGCGAGGGCTCACAGTCTAGTTCGGCTTCTTATCCTAAGTCATGTGGCAAGGCTTGTTAAAGGGTCGATATTGACTTTTGGGAGTGTTACCACTGTACTTTCAACAAACTTTGCATAAATCAATAGAAAAGGCAAATTTGAATCAATTAGACCCCCAGTCCGAGGCCTCTCACTAAGCCAAAGTGGATCTCCTGTTTTGCACCATAAAGTATTATGATTACCTTTAACGAGCATTGCCACATAACTTAAGAAGCTGAATCACAAATTCCATTTGCAGGCACGTGTTTTGTACTGTTGCCCCTCCTTGGTGCAAAACAGGAGATCCGCTTTGGCTCAGTGAGAGGCCTCGGACTGGGGGTCTAATTGATTCAAATTTGCCTTTTCTATTGATTTATGCAAAGTTTGTTGAAAGTACAGTGGTAACACTCCCAAAACTCAATATTGATTCATTAACGAGCCTAGCCGCATGACTTAGGATAAGAAGCCAAACCAGAATCTCCATTTTGATGAGGGTCTCAGTTCAATCACAATTCCATCAGCCATTCCGAATTATACAGGCAATTGTGCACGTCTGCACACCGCAAGTAAATGATATGAACACCAGAGCCGTCTCAAGCCTTACTCATGCCTACGCCAAATGAGATTAAACACTGCGCAAGCGTTTATTGAAACACACATTTTTATACAGAAAGCAAAGGGGTTGTAGTATTCTAGAACTTTCTACAAAGTGATCATCTCCTAATTGGTCAATTCTTATCAAATTATTCTAATATCTAAATTCCTCCCTTAATGGGTTGGCTTAGGTCTCAGGCGTATTATGGAACGTGGGCGCCATCTTGTGTATAACAGACGACATGACATCTCCAAATCACAATTTATATATTTAAGGAAATATTGTGATATTTTTAACCCTATAAAGACATTCCAACAGTTTTACAGACACATGTTCCATGCTGTGTGCCCCACCTTAGTGCAAAGCAGGAGATCTGACTTGGCTAGGTGAGAGGTCTCACTTGGGGTCTAATTTTTTACTAATTGCTTTTTCTATTGATTTATGCAAAGTTTGTTGAATGTACAGTGCCCACTTGACCGTAGCTGATAGTGATTAACTTTATATTTCAGATTTAATGTCCCTTTAAACCAATAATGTATTTTCCCCCACCTGTCTCCCTTATGTAATGTGGCTCCATATATCCAGCAAGCTCCTGACACAAACACTGGAAGCTGACGTTATTATATTCGACAAGTGATTTAGGAATGAAGCTTGGCCTCCATGAACCACTGGCTTTTTATACTCAACAGGCAAACTACCAACAGAAAGATTTATGGATGGCAAACGGGCATTATCCCATCAGGATAAAATGCTCAACCATGTTGCTGACACTTTTATAAGCAATATCTCACCGGCGTCTTGACCTAATTTCCAACAATCAATCATGGGATCTCGTTTGCCATCCATATAATCAACACAGATCCATTCTGTACATTATATGCACTAGGTCTTATTGGCAGGAGCTAAATGAGCACTTTAATGGGAACATTGCTTAGACTGGGGGGGTCGGGTGGGGGTGATCAATACGGAGCCTGCCGGCATAAAATATGGTAAATGATGTGTATATAAGAGCTTGGAGTGGTGTCCTAGGGGCAATTAGCCATTTATTGCCTTGTGTTTGGAGATGTTGATTATACTATAAAGGACGGGAGATGCTCGGCTACAAGCCGGTGACAGGATAGAAATGCTCCATCTCAATGCACTTGCCTCTGAGCGCTGCAATAAATCTGAATAGACCTACATTACATTACGGGGAATCGGCAATCACTCTGATCTACACATCACTTGTCTAATAGTGATACAGACAACCTTTTACGCCCGGGTCAATATTCTTCCATCAATACTAAAAAAAAACACAATAAATCAATGAGAGTCCTAAACATTTATATGACTTGTTAAGGGACAATTAGGTTTTCTCTTCTCGCTGGTTCATTATAGCGGTTTTCACATAATTATGGCAGTGACTGAGTAGCACTTATTGTGTTACGGGTCTTTACCAGCGGCTCTTACCTTTTTTTTCTGGCTGTTTCTCTCTGGATATATCAATTGCACGAACACAGGAAAATAACAGCATTGGAGTGGTTTGAGACAAAATTACTGTAGGAAGTGCTCGAAAATTTCAAACTTAAATCTATGCCTCCCGTGAGCAGCAAAACGTAATGTTAAAGGCAATCTGTCAGCAGGTTTTTGCTACAGCAACATATTGAAGGCAAAGTGATTTTTAATCCAACGAGGTATCACATAGACTGGCTGAAGCTGTTCATTAATAAATAATTAATTAATAATTAATTAATAAATAATTAATTTGAAATAATCAAAGTATTTAGTTGTAGGAACACAACAGAGCTGAGAAAGCTGGCATCGCCCACACCAGGCTCTGTATGTACAATGTCTATAAACAGAGAGCTGCCCCGCCCACACCAGGCTCTGTATGTACAATGTCTACAGTTTTCAGCACTTTTTGTTTTTATATATTTTCTTATTTTTTATAATTTTTTATTAATTTTACTCTTTTATTATTACTTTTTAGTAACTTCGTTCCAATTTAGGATATGCCATCTATCTGGATTATGAAAGATTCGATGTTGAGTCTATATCTATAAAGAAATATCCCTGAAGTACCATCAATATCTGGAGAGACTGCAAGATAGTTCTCGATGGATCCAGCATATTATGTGTTAATATTTATATATATGTATATTTTTTTGTTGTGGGGACAAATTCAATATCCTTTATTATTTTTCTAATTCTTTAATGTAAGCTGTAGATTTAGTTATTTACTGGTTTATTGATTTTTTGCTCTCTGTAAAATGTTTTTTCAGATACTGTGTTATTGAGGTAGGGATCGGTACAAGCAATTGCATTTTTGTTATTTTAGACTTCATAAGATTATTTGTATTTATATGTGCCTTTACCTAAGCACATATGATAATAAGTTTAAAACTGGCACTTTCCTTCTTTTTTGCCCCCTTTTTTCTCTCCCTCTTTTTTCTATTAGTCTTAATAATAATGCTGACTGTGTCCCGCACTTGATTTTAACTGTAGGTGGTACGCATGCGCCGGGCGGCGCACTATGGGCGGCTTTGACGGGCATCATTTGGGCCTCTCCATGGAGACGGTTACTGCTTGCGGGGTTGTTTCTGGTCTCCGTGGCGACGCTTGTGACGTGCTGCGGAAGTTGAGCTGATTCGCCCTGATTGACCCTGGCCTTTAAATAGTTACCTCTTCCACCAGCTGATGTCGCTGATAGAGTTTTACTCTGTGCAAGACCTGGAGCTGAGAAGACGTGTATGCTTTTTGTTGAAACCTTGGTGTTTCCTTCTGTTAGGAGTTGCTGTTTTTCCCAGTCCATGGGTGATGGTGAAGGGACTTAGCCTAGGGATGATCAGAAGGAAAGGGCAAGGGTGGTAGCCTGGATGTCCTCACCATCAGAGATGATTCCGGGAACAGGGTAAGATAGGAAGCCTCAGTCTAAGGGTCAGTCTAGCTTCCTTTATCACCTTTTACCCATCTTACCATCCTGCTTTGTAATCCTCTTTACCATTATTCCCTTTAAAGTAGATAAATTTGTCCAGTGGACGGCTGGTATTAACCAAGAAACAAAGCGCACAATATCTAACTGTTCTTCTGAGTATCAAATATATTTTTGGGAATTTCATCGAATATCCTTTTTTTTTTATTCTAGATGTTTCTGGCTCAATGAGTGTCTTTATAAAAAGTAACAATGTAAAATGTAATAAGCATTAAGCCCTGTGAATCTCGGCAGAACACAAAGTTCTTGAGCGGCAGTGATTGGCTCCGGGCTCGTTCACACTGAGCATTGTGCCGAAATCTCATCATTCTCCTGACAGGTCTGCGATTTGATACTCCGTCTCTCATATTGCTTGCAGCATCAGATGTCATCAGATTTACAGGGAAGAACTCGGATAAGCGGTTTGAGATTTTTGATCAAGATAAAATTGTAAGTCTTAGCTTTACCCAAACTTAACTTAAGTAGTAAGACAATGTACAAGCTGTCCTAGGGTTCAGTGCGGCTGAGCGCAGGTTTTCATCTTACTTTATAAGATGTATTTTTAGAGTTCTTACTGACTTTTTATATTGCCGGTTCCCTTAGATTTACAAAAAATATAAAATAATAATGTGCAAAAATAGAAATATATCCTGTACATACTGTACTGTACCTATCACTATCAATTACAAGCCTTTCCTTGCTATTTGTATCAGGTGTATTTACTGCTGAGGTTCCAATACTTACAAAAAGGTCATAGGAAATACTGGGGAATAAAAGGGAACACATAGGGTCTTATCCGGTGGTAAGGGAGAGGTTAATAGTATTACACATGTGGTCAAAATTGTTGGTTCCCCTCGTTTAATGAAAGAACAACCCACAATGGTCACAGAAATAACTTGAATCTGATAAAAGTAATAATAAGTAAAAAAAAAGTATGAACATGAACAAATGAAAGTCAGACATTGCTTCTCAACCCTGCTGCCACAGAGTTAAACTCATGAAATAGGCCTGGACTACCAGGAGAAAGCCTCAAGCTTTCAGTCATATAGGTGTGGACAGTGTGGGTTCAGTCATCGCTATGTGTCTTGTGAGCAGCGGCAGCACCTGAGTCCTGGGTAATGACTGACAGCCGGCTCTGAACTGATACAATGCTGAGTTGTCAGTCAGTAGGGGGTGTGGTTACAGCTGCTGCCTGCTATGCACTGAGCAGTGACTGAAATCATGCCGGCCACACCCTAATGACTGAAAGCCGGAGACCACTGGGAAGAATAATGTTAATTTTCTCCTGGTGCAAAAAATAGTAATGGTGGTCTGATTAGGAGCGCCCTAAGGATCAAGCGGACATATAAGATGTTTTAATAAAAGGCAAACCTTTTATTAATTTCTTAGCTCCCCTCACAGCTCCACTACGCGTTTCAACTGTGTAGAACAGTCTTCATCAGGTGGTGTAAGAGCGGTGACGCAAATTTCGCGGTCACTTGACCGGATAGGTCCTGTTCTGAGGACTAGGAGAGAGGAGAGCGGAGAGGCAACATACACACCGCCGGCGGCAGAGGCTGGTAAACCGGGTTGTGCAGGACTTGCACAACCCGATAAGGTGAGTGGCCACCTACCCACGCCACTTAGACGTTGTTAATAAGGGGATCCTACACATTTGCGCCCCTTTTCCTTTTTGTTTTGAAATTTTCTCCTGGTGGCAGAGCTCTGATTGTGGCGGCCACATGGCAATAGAACCCTATTAACCTGCATAATAACCATATATCGGCACATTAATAGCATTATGTTTACAGGATAGGCTATATTGACATTAAAAATATAGTTTCCAAGGGGATGTTCAAAAGGGTGTTCGATCATGCACCTTATTGGGGCACTTGGGTATCATATAAGGGAGTCAAAATCAACAGTTTGTTAGAGTGGGACTTGGGTGGTTCTTCTGTATTTAATCTCGAATTCTGAAAACTACATTTGCTCGATCGGCTAAAGAGTAAAGTACAGAAGAATGTGGCTACTACTAAAAAATAAAGGGTTTACAAGGAACAAAATCAAGAAATGAGACAACCTTTGTAATTCCATATATTGCAATAATTGGTATTTTTAGTTTATGCAGATCTCATAATAGGATTATACTGTTTACAATAACTATTAAAAGAAAATATATCAACCTTGGCATTTACATACCAATTAATGACATTCCATTCGTCTAATTAATACACTAATTAATCCATATTTAATTGGATCAACCTTAATTCGTTAACATTTTTTTCCTTCCTTCCATCCAATTGCAATTGAAATTAAATCTGTCAATTTCTAGTTCTCCTGAATTTTTGACACATCTACTTCTTGGAAATCTGTCACTTCTAATGTAAAACACCCGATACATTCACTGTCCAAATAGCTGGCTCGTAAATGAGTCTGATGAAGCAACTGACAGTTACATAATTGCTACAACTTTTGCGAATGACATTAATGATGAAGCCAAGGAGTTGTCGGGATGTAAAACAGGAGCCATCGTCGCTTCTGAATGATGCTCCCGGTATAAGGTATTCAGGTCCATCAGCCATTGAGTCAAAGTCAATTATAGACACAAATGTAAATGACAAGAGCTCATACCCGTTCTTGGGATCCACGACGATTCCTCGGGGATGTGACATGTCTCCTTCCAATAAAGTTTTCCTGCTCTGCGATGCCTTTTCCAGTCGAGCAACGTTGATAGTTTTCTTGTGTCCATCATTTGTCCAGTAGAGATTATTCCCAATCCAGTCAACGGCGATTCCTTCAACGTTGTCAAGATCTGTTTAACGTAATAACCAAACTATAGTTAATTTGCTCTTCGAATCTATTTCACTTCAAGCTTTCACTTAATCCATTGTGTAACTGTTCTTAGGCTACTTTTACATCGGCGGTTATCGGCAATCACGGCAGATTCAGAACCCTTGCGGCAACCCTGTGCTCGGGCTACTTCATTCCCTATGGGACTTTCGGACACGTGCGGCACTTGCAGTTTTGCCGCGATATGGCAAATTCGGCAAGTGCCGCACATGTCCGCAAGTCCCATAGGGAATGAATTAGGCCGAACACAGGGTTGCCGCAAGGGTTCCATGGCGGCAGATGTGGCAAAACCGGTAGATCTGCCGTGATTGATGAGAAACGCTGATGTGAAAGCAGCCCTAGAGCGATAAATTATTAAACACAGAACTATGAGAATTTATAGGCAGGAACAATCTAATCAAGGTGTGGGGCCGAAAGGGCATAGTGGGGCTTTCTGGCTTTAGAGAAGAGAAGGTTTTCTTACGGAAGACCTTTTTCTAAAACTAGGCATATCACTCATCAATCTTATTGGGTAAGTTTTTCATATAGAGAGGGACATGCTAGATCTGGCATGCCAGTAATGAGGAGACTTAAAAACCACAACGCTCCTCTTGGAAATAAAATATGCAAATTTGCCCTTCAGAGAAGAAGAAGAAGAACTGTAGTGCCACCTATTGGAAATAGCAATCCCAAAAGTCAATATTGACCCTTTAACGCACCTTGTCATATCAATGTCTTGATAGTAGTATAGCAGATGAGTTAATGAGAAGCAGGATGACAATAATTGGCATGGTACCTGGGTAGCTAGTCTGACCTCATAGACTGGGGTCTCTAGCTTGCCCTGCTTCCAGACGTACCTCTGAAGGTGAGGAGGTCTGGGCCACCAACCTTTCCCTGCTCTTCAATCTCCTCAAACTCCCCCTCACCTCCACCCATGGACCAGGTTAGAAACAACATGTTCATTAAGATGGTAATCTTCAAGAGAAACAATTTGCAGGAAAGCTTCAGCAACTACATGATTGTCTTACAGCACACACGGACGGAGCAGAGTGAAACTCTATCAGCGACAACAGCTGGTGGAAGATGAAGCTATTTAAAGGCAGAGTAACCTGACACACTTCCTATCCAGAAGATCCCCAAACCCATAGACAGCAGCAGCTTCTAACAGTGGCGTAACTACCGCGGTCGCAGGGGTCGCAACTGCGACCGGGCCCGCCCCCAGGGGGGGCCCGCACCCCCCGGGGGCTCGCACCCCCCCGGGGGGCCCCGTGGCCCGTGCTGACAGCCGGCCACCACGACCGCGATAGTGCCGGCCGGAGAGGAGGGAGGACGGGAAGTGAGAGCTCACTTCCTGCTGCTGTGCCCGCCCCTCCTCTCCTCCTAAGTGCTGCTTGTTCCGGGAGCCCGAGCATGGCCATGTCCGCCCCTCCTCCTGCAATGTTGAGCCCGCGGGAATCTCTGCTGCTGGGCGCATACAGCCCGGCTCCCGGGGGCAGCCAGCAGTGAATGCCGGATGGTGGAGATGCACAGGGTGCGGGTCGCGTCCTTTGTGCTGGATCTGGGCAGGAGCTCATCTGTCTGCAGATGCTGCAGGGGCTGGGGGCCATCCAGCTCGGGATCAACCACAGCAAGCTGATCCCCAGGAGAGACTTCAAGACTCTGTACCAGGACTGCACCAACGCCAGGTCAGAGACTGTATTGTGTGCCCCATATACTGTGTGCCCTCTCCATATACTGTGTGCCCCCATACTGTGCCCTCCCCATATACTTTGCGCCCACCTCATGTACTGTACGTGCCCACCCCATATACTGTACCCCCCTATATTGTGTGCCCCATATACTGTGTGCCCCCTTCCCATACTGTGCCTCCCCATCTACTAATACCCTCCCATATACTGTGCCCCCTTCTTATACTGTGTGCCCCATATACTGTGCCCACCTACCCATACTGTGTGCATGCCCACCCCTTATACTGTGCCCCCTACCCATACTGTGCATGTGTGTGCCCACCCCCTTATACTGTGTGCCCCCCATACTGTGCCCTCTCCAATACTGTGCGTGCCCCCCACCCTTATACTGATTCCTCCCCATACTGTGCCGCCCACCTCTATACTGTGTGCCCCATAACAAGACTTCACCAACGCCAGGTCAGACTCAAATGTTCTGCGTGTGCCCCCCTCCCCACTGTGTGCCCCCATACTATGTCCTATACTGTGCCTCATACTGTCTCCATAATAGGACTTCACCAACACCAGGTTATCCTCAAAATGTTATGCATTAGTTGGCTGTATGGCTGGTGCTGTGCTGTGTGGCTGAGGCTGCGTGGCTGGCTGTGTGTGGCTGTGGCTGGCTGTGTGTGGCTGACTATGTGTCTGTGTGTGGCTGGGGCTGTGTGTCTGGCTGTGTGTGGCTGGTGCCACGTGGCTGGCTGGGGTTGGCTGTGGCTGGAGCTGCATGGCTGTGGATGGCTGTGTGTGTCTGGCTGTGTGTGGCTGATGTTGAATGGCTGTGTGGCTGGGGCTGTGTGGCTGACTGTGTCCTGTGTGTGGCTGGAGCTGTTTGGCTGTGTGTGGCTGACTGTGTCTGTGTGTGACTGGGACTGCTTGGCTGTGTGTGGCTGGTGCCACATGGCTGGCTTGGGTTGGCTGTGGCTGGAACAGCATGGCTGTGGATGGCTGTGTGTGTCTGCTGTGTGTGACTGGGGCTGCTTGGCTGTGTGTGGCTGGTGCCATGTGGCTGGCTTGGGTTGGCTGTGGCTGGAGCAGCATGGCTGTGGATGGCTGTGTGTGGCTGGCTGTGTGTGGCTGACTGTGTGTCTGTGTGTGGCTGGAGCTGTGTGTGGCTGGGCTGCTTGGCTGTGTGGCTGACTGTATGGCTGTGTGGCTGGCTGTGTGTGGCTGGTTGGATGTGTGGCTGGCTGTGGCTGTCTATGTGGCTGGCTGCACCTGTGTGTGGCTGTTTGTGTGTAGCTGGTGGCTGTCTGTGTGTGGCTGTCTGTGTGTGGCTGTCTGTGGCTGTATATGTGTGTGGCTGTGTATGTGTTTGGCTGGCTGCATCTGTGTGTGGCTGGCTGATGGCTGTCTATGTGGCTGGCTGTTTGTGTGTGGCTGTATATGTGTGGCTGGCTGTGTCTGTGTGTGGCTGTCTGTGTGGCTGGTGGCTGTTTATGTAGCTAGCTGTGTGTGGCTGTCTGGCTGTGGCTGGCTGTGTGTGTATGTGTGTGTGGCTGGCTTTGTGTGTGTGGCTGGCTGACTGTGGCTCTGTGTGTGACTGGCTGTGGCTCTGTGTGTGGCTGGCTGTGTGTCTGTGTGTCTGACCACTGGGACCCCACAATCCTGAGAAATGGAGCTTTGAAGAGCACCATGTAAATGGAGCTGTGGTTGATTATTCCTCTGCTGAACCATTCACATGTGGCTCTTCAAATAACTTTTTTAAGAAAGGGGTGAGGGCCACAACAGGGTAAAAGCAAAATTTACGTATTGGGGCTGATGGGGCTTCTTTTCCAGGGATGCTTTTTGGTCCCAGTCCGGCCCTGGTGGGGGGGGGGGGGGGGGCCCAGGTCAAAATTTCGCACCGGGGCCCACCAGACTCTAGTTACGCCACTGGCTTCTAACATTAACACTTAATGTGCAAAAGGAAATTATTTCCATTTAAAATAGGGCATTTCATATACAGTCTATAGATGACAATCAATTAGGATTAAAATCATACCAGAATCTCAACCAGATCATGTCTGCAAATTGAGATTCTGGTCTGATTTTATTGCCAATCCTAAATTATGTGACAAGTTTCGTTAAAGGGTCAATATTGTCTTTTAGAATTTCTACTTCCAATAGGCGACACTAGAGTTCGTCTGTTCTTCTCGGTGCTGATAAGCTGCAGACAGAGGAGTCCGGAGGTGAACAAATGGAAGAGTCAGGCAAGGGCCCTCTCAAAGAAAACACGGGAGGATTCTAATGAGTGGAGGAGACGACTAAATAACAGCCACAGCTGAATCCAGAAGTTTCCATACACTATAAGAAGACACATCTGCAGGTTTTTCTCACTATCCGACATGAAATTAAAATAAACCTTTCCTGTTTTAGGTCAATTAGGATTACCATGATTATTAATATTTTCCAAATGCTGAAACGATGAGAAAGAGAGAGAGAGAATGTTTAAGGCATTTTTATTACTTTCATTTGGTACCAGTATTTGGATCCTTCCACAAGCTTCTCACAATAATTGTTAGGAATTTGGGTCCATTCCTCCTGACAGAGCTGGTGTAACTGAGCCATGTTTGTAGGTCGTCTTGCTCGCAGCCTTTTCAGCTTTGCCCATAAAATTTCAATAATGATTGAGATCAATGCTTTGTGATGGCCGCTCCAAAACATTAACTTTATTATCCTTGTTATCCTTTGTAACCATTTTGGCAGTAGCTTCAGGTCATCGTCCATTTAGAAGACCCATTTCCGCCCAAGTGTTAACTTCCTGGCTGATGTCTTGAGATGTTGCTTCATTATTGCCACATAATCTTCTTTCCTCATGATGCCATCAATTTTGTAAAGTTCACCAGTCCCTCTTGCTGCAAAACACCCCTCAACATGATGCTGCCACCCTCGTGTTTCACAGTTGGGATGGTGTTCTTAGGCTTCCAAGCTTCTCGATTTTTCCTCCAAACGTAATGATGGTCATTATGGCCAAACAGTTAAATTTATTTTTGTCAGACTACAGGACGTCCCTAAAAATGTAAGTCTTTATCCCTGTGTGCATTTGCAAAAATGAATCTGTCTTTTTTCTGTTTCTTTTGGAGTAATGGCTTTTCCTGGCAGAGTGGTCTGTCAGCCGATGATGATGCAGTACTTGATTCACAGTAGATAATGACACAATCTGACCAACTTCTGCCATCATCATCACAAGATCTTTTCTTTTTTTTCTTGGGTTGACATGTCAGACCAAAACACATTCATCTCTGGGACACAGAACCTGTCTCCTTCCTGAGCGGTATGATGGCTGGACACTCCCATTATTTGTACTTGCATAAAATTGTTTGTATAGATGAAGAGGTACTTTCAGGTATTGCACCCAAAGATGAATGAGACTTGTGCAAGTCCACAACTTTCTTCCTGATATCTTGGCGGATTGTTTAAAACTGTCCCATGATGCTACAGAAAGAAGCAGTCTGTTTCAGGTGTGCATTATAATACATCCACAGGTGTGCCTCTCATTAACTCAGATGTTAATAATAAACCTATCAGAAACTTCCAAACACATGACATCATGATATGGGCTGTCCCAAATTTTTTAAGGCATAGTTATCTTAGTATATGTAAACTTGGGACTTTGCAGAAAGTTATAAAAATGTCTTGTTCTGGAATTTGGCAAATATTAATAATTATGGTAATCCTAATTGACCCAAAAGAGGAAAGATTAATTCTAATTTAATGACAGATAGTGAGAAAAACATCCATAGGATTATTTTTATGTAGTGAATGTAAACTTCTGGTTTCAACTGTATCTAGTGTGAATGGGGGCCTTCACAGGCATTGTCTTCTGACAACACCCCTTTATGACTTATGATAGGATTTACCTTAAAAGACAAATCTGATGTTCTGAACATTATTCAGAGCACTATGATTCCCCATTTCAAAGCAACAAAAGTAAGAATAAGAATACAACGTCTTCTCGGCTCTTTATATTAATGTCAGGTTTATATGTTTTTGACAGCACAGACACATTTAATCTTGATTTGTACTTTTGTTATGTTTAGGGGGAGTTTATTTCATTGCAACAACTTTTAATTCACTAAAAGCAAAGTGATTGTTTCATCATAAACACATCTGACAAGTATTGTAATATCCACAAAGACGATCACCCATACCTGTAATTAGTCGCTAAGCAGAACATAATAAAAGCACCATTATAAGATGGTGTGCAAGACCCTTTCTACCCGAATACAATGTAGAAAACAAAAACAGGGAAATAAGTATATTATTTAGCAATCACTCCAGAATGTTTTTTTTCTCCCATTTCTGGCATCTAAAGACAATTTTTCAAACTCATATCTAAGTCCTTCACATAACTCTTCTGCTGCTGGTGTATCAGAGAAAATCTTGATGCTTCTGTTTCTAGGATCAGGTAAAGCTTATAAAATAGAAGTGAAATATATTCCTAAAAAAAATTAGAGCGATTCCAAAATGGGGCTCCAAATTCCAAAAATCATAATTGAGGGGAGAGAGTTCAAAATCTTAAAGATATACTATACTATACACAGCTTTTTACAATGTGTGACGTGAGTTGAATTTTCTTAATTTGGCCAGATGTGTTGTTCTGTTGTTTGTTAACTCATGTTTGTTAAGTCATTGGTTCTTATCAGACTGCTCAGAGTCTGCATTGTCCTAGTTTGTAAATTATCACTAGGAGGATAATTATGCACTTGGATTGAAATGCCAGTCAATAAGAGAACAACTCTTTTCCACTAATCCTCAAAAAATAGAACATACCCTAAAGTGAGGGTTTGGGATGTAAAAATGAAATGATGGGAGTGCTGGTGTCTCACGGTCCGCGCTGCTTCAGGGTTAAATAAACTCACCAAAGAGCCAAATCGATTTCCATCCTTTTATTCCTCCTCTCTCCTACGCGTTTTGGCACCTATCCTGGCACCTTCATCAGGGATCGTTTCCAAAAATGCCTTCAAACCAGTTGTGGGGATCACAACTGGACCAGGTGAGCAGCTTCACAGCACCACCACTGTATATAAGTGTCACTAGTGATAGGGCACTATTGCGCCTCTTGTCCCCCTCCCTATTTTATCTTTACATGGGATGTAAAAATGACTGCTTCAGTAATTCATTTGCTACGTGTCCTCAGCCTAGGAAATTCGGCCCTGGCTAGAGGCTCACATTGTATCTTCATGACTTTGGTGCAGGAGCTTTGTTTCCAACTAGAGGAGCATCAAAACCGGATTATATTCTGCAGGACTTTAGCATAGAATTCTAGCATTTGGCTGGAAGATCAGAGACTACTTAAGGAACCCAGGTTGGGACAGTTCTGTCAGCTGGCTACAGACTTTGCTGTGCTCAGTCAACTTCCTAAGCTTGCCACTATTCCATTCTCTGCTCACCAGAAGTGGGGTCTCTGCTCTACTGGGGTACTTGTCCCTGGAAGCTCCCAAAGACATGAATATTCTAATCCATGGTTCGCCAGCGGAAGGGTAAGACCATATTGCGTCTGAGTAGTGCTCTGTCCATGGTTAAGGCATTTAGGCGTTCAGTTGGGATGAGCCCTTGTCCATGCAATTTGTCTAAACGTGGCAAGGCCAGTGGACGAGAGCACCCACTGACCCGTGTTTCTCCACATTTACTATTGAGTCCTACATTTGCTTTACTGCTGGTTCAATACATTCTGCAATTAACTGCATGAGATGAGCAGCTTAAGAAAAAATAAACATAATCGTTTGGTACTCAGTTTATTCCATGGGGGTGTACCCAGTGGATGTGATGGTGATTATAGCCGGTCAAGGGTTGTCTTAGTATTTCGTTATTTTGTAATGATGTTTTGAGAAATTAGAGTCCTTGATGAAATTTAGGTAAAGGTAAACATATCTGTATGTTTTCCACAATTGGGTATCCAATGAGTTATGGCTGTTTAAGTGGTTGCAATTAATTTGGAGCTTGGAGCTGAATTCTGAGCTGTACATAATGGTTATCCATTGGAACCATAACATCAGAATTCATTGGGAAGCATTCTTTGACAGATCTGTCATTGATTCATTATTTATGGAAACCAGTATGTTATTTGCAGCACAACCTTATAGACCAAAGTGTTCTACCAAATAGATACAACTTACCTAATCAATGCTTCCACCTAATGAGATAGCAGAGAAATTTTGCAATCAAAGGAGAGCAAAGGACCAACCCAGCAGTGGTGCAGAACAGCAGTTTACAAACATAACAATTCTCTATCCAACCTTTTTTCCTACCACCCAAAGGTAGTTCTCCGAGAGGAGTGTTTTGCTAAATCTCCTTAATGCTGTGAGCAACTGACTTCAGTTCATATATTTCTGCTAGCAACGATGTTTTTTGGCCTGACTGCTTTGATGCCAAGCTCCACAAGTCTGCGTGCACGCTCCCGCCACAATTAATATGTTGGGGCCTGAACTTAGGACTTGCTGACTGAAACCTGGTTGCAGGCAAAATTGGCTGGCTGTTCTGTCACCCAATAGCTGAGTTGCCGACAAAGGGCAGATGGACTTCACACTCTTTCTGCTCACTGAAGTCACTGCTTTTCATCATGAGGTTTATCATGAAGTTCCAAGGTCTAGCATAGAGTCTATGCAAGAGAGACCTTCAGTAGCCATTGGCCAACACTACAAGTGTATTCACCATCCCACACTTACTTGATCTCACCTCCTTCATTCTCTAAGGATCCTCAGGAGAAAGCTTAATACAGCCCACCACTATTCTGGGCAGTTCCATATTCAATGAGTTGAGTAGCGGTCAATCATACACAACTCTGCTCCATTCAAGATTTAGAGCCTGGTTCCTTGGTTCCTGCACTTTGTGTTTGGGTTTGCTGAGGTCTCAGTGGATGCACTCCTGATGATTAGTAGGTTCTCCTCATTCATATAATTCATATATATTGCTGAATAAATTACTACAATGGGAATAACACCTTATTATGGTTTAGGTCTCCAATATAATTTTTGTGATCTTGAGCACTTTGGTATATAAAAGTGTTGTGTCCCACAAATGGAAATAACATGTAATGTCTATGTAATGGATTGTGCATTTTTCCTCCAATCAGAAAATTCTCTTACTTTTGCTAAGTAGATTCCAGTGTATTAAGATTGTCCCTACCTCCCTCCCTTAGCTTGTATCTGTACAGGATGCTCCACCCTTCTTCCCCAGTTTAGTTTAGAGAAGCCATTTCTGAATATGCATGTCTGCCACAGTTGTACAGATTATTGCTTTTCACCTGCTGTTAAGTTGAACTTAATACAAGATTCTGGAAGAAAACTGCAGTGTTTCTCCTGTCTTACTACAACTCATCGTACTGGCTGAGTTTAAAGCTGTCTGTTTGCCCCTGATGGTGTAAGTACAAGCATACAATTATCTAAGGGACTGGTAATTAGGGCGCTTGGGATTTGCAGTCATCAGAAGGGGACAAAACAAGATGTTACTTCTATCAGTCTTTATCCAGTGCTTCCTAGTACATGAAGACTATAACATCTTAAATATGTTCTTATTCAGAGAACATAGACAGTATTCCACAAATCTTGACCTCATTACTTACCATCCTTTAGGATAGTTTCTCTCCCTGTCCCATCAATCTTTTGACGACCAATGAGAAAACTGGTGGTGTCCGCAAAGTAAATATAGTTGGTTTCAGCATGATAATCCAAAGCTCGGGGGTTCACTAAATTATCTATAGGAAGCATATATTCATCAGATACTCTAGTGTTGAGATCCATTCCTCTAATGATTCCAGGGCGTCCTTTTCCATAAAACAGGAACAATTCATTCTTAGGTTCTAGTAGAAAAACAAAAAGCACAGAAAATTAGGTTTACACCAAGAAAAAAAATGTTGTTCTACTAAAATTTGACTGACATAAAAACCTTATTGCAAAAATTATTGTTAGCATTTAAGGACAAAAAATCTTGTACCCAGAGATAAACAACACCATTATAGCGTATTGTAAACTTCTACTACAATACTTATCTAGTGGTGAGTGCCATCAACTTCCGTATGGATGAGGCCCATATCCCAGAAGGCACCACCCTGCCAGAAGCACACCAGAAGCCATACTGGGACACCCAAGTGATTGGTGTCCCAATATGTCACCCGCTGACGGTACCACCAGTGGGACACCGATGCTACAAACCCCACCACACACCCGCACGCCTGCTCGCCACATGCCTGCCACACGCCCACTGCAGACGCAGAACATCACAGCTCACTACACCCACCACCGACTACAGCTGCACATAGGAGGTAGGAAACACCAAGGCTCATAGACATTTGCATGATGAGATAGGGTGTAGGCGCCCTCTGGTGGCTGTGAAGCGGTGGGTGCAGACTCACATACACACACATATATACACATACATACACACATACACACATACATACACACACAATCACACAACCATACACACATAGACACATACATACACAAATATACATACACATGCACACACAGATATGCACACACACATACAAACACATACATACACATGGTTACACACACATAAACACAGACACACATGCAAACATACACACATGCATACATACACACAAGAACATACACATACACGCACAACCATACATACACATACACACACTTACACACACACATACACACAAATGACCGCCATCTTTGGACACTCAGTTATACAAAGTTGGTGGCTTGATGCATCACACTGCCCCACCGCAAGATTACAGTAATTACAGGTTTACTTCCGAGGGCAACTTTGTGGGACCTGATAAAGTGGATAACGAAGTGTCTTTGTCTATTTAGTATGAGATAAAAGATTTCTCTCAATGTTGTGTATTTTTATCTTAACTGAAAGTATTGCTAATGGTCTACTGTTACACTGATGGTTGACATTAGCAATAGAGCTTGATGTTAGCTGCTAAAAAAGCTGACATCAACCCCTTTATTACCCAGTCTGCCACCGCTACTCGGCAGTTGGATGAGCAAAGCAACCATAGTTTTTGGTGTCTTTCATGGAGGCGAAAAGTCTGGGGCAGCTGCTGTCTGCAATTTTCAGTGTGGGGAGCCCAGAACGCTTGGACCGCCCCACGCTGAGAATTAAAGCCCTCAGCTGCCTCAGTTACCTTAGTTATCTTGGCTGGCAATAGAAAATACAGTGACGCCCACGCCATTTTTTTTTAGTTATGTATCTAAACAACTAAAAAAAATAGGGCTACCCTGTATTTTTCATTACCAGCAGGCAGTGGGGGTTGGCCGCCAGTAGCTGCTTGGCTTACCTGCGTTGGCAATAGAAAATATAGAACAGAAACAGGTTTTCATCTAAAAATATATTTATTTACAAACAATGGGAGACTGCATGGGGGGAGGAGAGACAGCAGACAAGGGAGAGACTGCACAAGATGGAGAGAGACAGCCGCTGCCCCCAGTACCACAGAGCTTGCCCCCATCATCATGTCTCCGCAATCCTGATGTGATAGCATCAGACCCACATCTTGTATTTGAATAATTAACTAAATTAATAGGAAAAATTCTTAGCTGGTAATTAATCATGTTTATTTTATTCAGATTGCCCACTCTCCTAAAACATGACAGATCCTATATGATAACTTTGTACCAAGTGTAAAATGGATAATATTGTGATGCAGACACTTAATTTAACAACTCATTAGATTTTAGCTCTGATGTCATTTATGATTAAATACGGCATTCATTAGGAGTCGGGATGTAAACAGGAGAGCTCTGGGCTAGAAAATGATACCAGGCAGTTCTATATTTACAGAGCAGTAAACTCCACATTAGACCGTCTGACGGATTCCCGCTTCCTACGCTCATAATTCGATAATTCACCATTTCATATTCCAGCCTACATAGATCATCTCCTACCACCATAATCACCCTTCCCCACCATGAGAAAGTAGGATTTTGCACCGTAACATTTTAAAGTAACTACTGGTAACTCTTACATGGTCACAGATCAAGACTTTGGAAAGGTATTTGATACTGTACCATATAACAGCCTTACACTGAAGTGTCCGAAGCAGAGACTATGGGGAGTATAGGCAAAGCGGGTAAAGAATTGGCTAAGAGATAGTAAACAAAGAGTCGTCGTAAAGGGTACATTCTATAAATGGGCAACAGTGCGAGGTGGGCTACTGCAAGGGTCTATACTAGGGTCAATGGGACCACGGGGATCTATGCTACAGCCAATTCTTTTTAATCTCTTTATTATTTTTGACCTTGTGTATGGGATTGTGAGTAACATGTTCGTCTTTGCTAACAACACCAAACTATATAGAATATTAATAACTGACCTTGACAGTACAATATTACAACACTATGTAGATAAGATGTCTGAAAGGGCAGACACTTGGCAAATGAGATTTAATGATGTTCAATGTAAACTAATCAACCTAGGATGGAGTAATCCTATTGCTGCTTATGCATTAATGGGTGCAAACTCGGGACCACAGAAGAGGAGAAGGACTTTGACTACAGAGCAGGAGAAAGACGTGGACTGCAGAACAGGAGAAGGACGTGGACTACAGAGCAGGGGAAGGACGTGGACTACAGTACAGGAGAAGGACGTGGACTACAGAACAGGAGAAGGACGTGGACTACAGAGCAGGGGAAGGACGTGGACTACAGAACAGGAGAAGGACGTGGACTACAGAGCAGGGGAAGGACGTTGACTACAGAACAGGAGAAGGACGTGGACTACAGACCAGGGGAAGGACGTGGACTACAGAACAGGAGAAGGACGTGGACTACAGAACAGGAGAAGGACGTGGACTACAGAACAGGAGAAGGACTTGGACTACAGAACAGGAGAAGGACGTGGACTACAGGACAGGAGAAGGACATAACTACAGAACAGTAGAAGGACGTGGGCTACAGAACAAGAGAAGGACTTGGACTACAGAACAGGAGAAGGACGTGGACTACAGGACAAGAGAAGGACTTGGACTACAGAACAGGAGAAGGACGTGGACTACAGGACAGGAGAAGGACTTGACTACAGAACAGGAGAAGGACTTGGACTACAGAGCAGGAGAAGGACGTGGACTACAGAGCAGGAGAAGGACGTGGACTACAGAACAGGAGAAGGACTTTAACTACAGAGCAGGGGACGGACGTGGACTACAGAACAGGAGAAGGACTTGGACTACAGAGCAGGAGAAAGACGTGGACTACAGAACAGGAGAAGGACGTGGACTACAGAACAGGAGAAGGACTTTGACTACAGAGCAATGGAAGGACGTGGACTACAGAACAGGAGAAGGACTTTGACTACAGAGCAAGGGAAGGACGTGGACTACAGAACAGGAGAAGGACTTTGACTACAGAGCAAGGGAAGGACGTGGACTACAGAACAGGAGAAGGACTTTGACTACAGAGCAGGAGAAAGACGTGGACTACAGAGCAGGGAAAGGATGTGGACTGCAGAACAGGAGAAGGACGTGGACTACAGAGCAGGGAAAGGACATGGGACTACAGAAAAGGAGAAGGACTTTGACTACAGAGCAGGAGAAGGACGTGGACTACAGAACAGGAGAAGGACTTTGACTACAAAGCAGGAGAAGGACGTGGACTACAGAACAGGAGAAGGATGTGGACTACAAAACAGGAGAAGGACGTGAACTACAGAACAGGAGAAGAATGTGGACTACAGAACAGGAGAAGGGCGTGAACTACAGAACAGGAGAAGGACGTGGACTACAGTACAGGAGAAGGACGTGGACTGCAGAACAGGAGAAGGACTTGAGTATTCTGGTTACAAGTAAGCTGAGCAGCAACACTCAATGTCAGGCAGCAGCTGCAAAAGCAAACACAATTTTAGGGTGTATAAAAGAGATAACATCCCAGAAGTCAAACATATTCTTATCCCTCTATAAATCACTGTAAGGTCACATCTAGAATATGGGATCCAGTTTTGGGCTCCACATTTTAAAAATGTTATTCCCAAGTTAGAGTCAGATCAAAGAGAGCAACTAAATTATTACAAGGGATTGAGGCATCCCATATGATGAGAGATTGGAAAGATTGAGGTTGTTTAGCTTAGAAAAAAGATGTCTCAGAGGTGATCTCATTTATATGTATAAATACAAGTGTGGTCAATACAAAGGACGGCACAGGACTTATTCCTTCCAAAGACATTACTAAAGACCAGAGGGTCCTCACTGCGGGTGGAAGAAAGATGATCCCAGCAACTACTTAGGAAAGAGTTCTTTACAGTTAAAGCAGTCAGATAGTGGAAAGCCAACCACAAGATATAGTAATGACGGACACTATAACAGAGATGACAATGACCAGACTGACACTATAGCAGAGGTAGTAATGGCAGACACTATAACAGAGGTAGTAATGGTGGACACTATAACAGAGGTAGTAATGGTGGACACTATAACAGAGGTAGTAATGGTGGACACTATAACAGAGGTAGTAATGGTGGACACTATAACAGAGGATAGTAAATGGAATGGACACTATAACAGAGGTAGTAATGGTGGACACTATAACAGAGGTAGTAATGGTGGAACTATATAACAGAGGTAGTAATGGTGGACACTATAACAGAGGTAGTAATGGTGGACACTATAACAGAGGTAGTAATGGTGGACACTATAACAGAGGTAGTAATGGGACACTATACAGAGGTAGTAATGGTGGACACTATACGAAGGTAGTAATGGTGGACACTATAACAGAGGTAGTAATGGTGGACACTATAACAGAGGTAGTAATGGTGGACACTATAACAGAGGTAGTAATGTGGACACTATAACAGAGGTAGTAATGGTGGACACTATAACAGAGGTAGTAATGGTGGACACTATAAACAGAGGTGAATGTAATATGGTGGACACTATAACAGAGTAGTAATGGTGGACACTATAACAGAGGTAGTAATGGTGGACACTATAACAGAGGTAGTAATGGTGGACACTATAACAGAGGAGTGCATAGGTAATGGTGGACACTATAACAGAGGTAGTAATGGTGGACATAAACGAGTAGTAATGGTGGACACTATAACAGAGGTAGTAATGGTGGACACTATAACAGAGGTAGTAATGGTGGGACACTATAACAGAGGTAGTAATGTGGACACTATAACAGAGGTAGTATGGTGGACACTATAACAGAGGTAGTAATGGTGGACACTATAACAGAGGTAGTAATGGTGGACACTATAACAGAGGTAGTAATGGTGGACACTATACAAGTTAATGGTGGACACTATACAGAGTAGTAATGGTGGATACTATAACAGAGGTAGTAATGATGGACACTATAACAGAGGTAGTAATGGTGGACACTATAACAGAGGTAGTAATGGTGGACACTATAACAGAGGTAGTAATGGTGGACACTATAACAGAGGTAGTAATGGTGGAAACTATAACAGAGGTAGTAATTGTGGACACTATAACAGAGGTAGTAATGGTGGACACTATAACAGAGGTAGTAATGGTGGACACTATAACAGAGGTAGTAATGGTGGACACTGTTACAGAGGTAGTAATGGCTGACACTATAACAGAGGTAGTAATGTTGGACACTACAACAGAGGTAGTAATGGTGGACACTATAACAAGAGTAGTAATGGTGGACACTATCACAGAGGTAGTCATGGCTGACACTATAACAGAGATAGTAATGGCTGACACTATAACTGAGGTAGTAATGGCTGACACTATAACAGAGATAGTAATGGCTGACACTATAACTGAGGTAGTAATGGCTGACACTATAACAGAGATAGTAATGGCCGACACTACAACAGAGGTAGTAATGGCCGACACTACAACAGAGGTAGTAATGGCTGACTCTATAACAAAGGTACTAATGATAGATACTATAACAGAGGTAGTAATGGCTGAGACTATAACAGAGGTAGTAATGGTGGACACTATAACAGAGGTAGTAATGGTGGACACTATAACACAGGTAGTAATGGTGGACACTATAACAGAGGTAGTAATGGTGGACACTATAACAGAGGTAGTAATGGTGGACACTATAACACAGGTAGTAATGGTGGACTCTATAACAGAGGTAGTAATGGTGGACACTATAACAGAGGTAGTAATGGTGGACACTATAACAGAGGTAGTAATGGTGGACACTATAACAGAGGTAGTAATGGTGGACACTATAACAGAGGTAGTAATGGTGGAAACTATAACAGAGGTAGTAATGGTGGACATTATAACAGAGGTAGTAATGGTGGACACTATAGCAGAGGTAGTAATGTGATGGACACTATAGCAGAGGTAGTAATGATGGACACTATAGCAGAGGTAGTAATGGTGGACACTATAACAGAGGTAGTAATGGCCAACACTATAACAGAGGTAGTAATGGTGGACACTATAACAGAGGTAGTAATGGTGGACACTATAACACAGGTAGTAATGGTGGACTCTATAACAGAGGTAGTAATGGTGGACACTATAACAGAGGTAGTAATGGTGGACACTATAACAGAGGTAGTAATGGTGGACACTATAACAGAGGTAGTAATGGTGGACACTATAACAGAGGTAGTAATGGTGGAAACTATAACAGAGGTAGTAATGGTGGACATTATAACAGAGGTAGTAATGGTGGACACTATAACAGAGATAGTAATGATGGACACTATAACAGAGGTAGTAATGGTGGAAACTATAACAGAGGTAGTAATGGTGGACACTATAACAGAGGTAGTAATGGTGGACACTATAACAGAGATAGTAATGGTGGACACTATAACAGAGGTAGTAATGGTGGACACTATAACACAGGTAGTAATGGTGGACACTATAACAGAGGTAGTAATGGTGGACACTATAACAGAGGTAGTAATGGGGACACTATAACAGAGGTAGTAATGGTGGACACTATAACAGAGGTAGTAATGGTGGACACTATAACACAGGTAGTAATGGTGGACACTATAACAGAGGTAGTAATGGTGGACACTGTAACAGAGGTAGTAATGGTGGACACTGTAACAGAGGTAGTAATGGTGGACACTATAACAGAGGTAGTAATGGTGAGGATACTATAACAGAGGTAGTAATGATGGACACTATAACAGAGGTAGTAATGGTGGACACTATAACAGAGGTAGTAATGGTGGACACTATAACAGAGGTAGTAATGGTGGACACTATAACAGAGGTAGTAATGGTGGAAACTATGACAGAGGTAGTAATTGTGGACACTAATAAACAGGGTAGTAATGGTGGACACTATAACAGAGGTAGTAATGGTGGACACTATAACAGAGGTAGTAATGGTGGACACGTATAACAGAGGTAGTAATGGCTGACACTATAACAGAGGTAGTAATGTGTGACACTCAACAGAGGTAGTAATGGTGGACACTATAACAGAGTAGTAATGGTGGACACTATCACAGAGGTAGTCATGGCTGACACTATAACAGAGATAGTAATGGCTGACACTATAACTGAGGTAGTAATGGCTGACACTATAACAGAGATAGTAAATGGCTGACACTATAACTGAGGTAGTAATGGCTGACACTATAACAGAGATAGTAATGGCCGACACTACAACAGAGGTAGTTAATGGCCGACACTACAACAGAGGTAGTAATGGCTGACTCTATAACAAAGGTACTAATGATAGATACTATAACAGAGGTAGTAATGGCTGAGACTATAACTGAGGTAGTATTGGCTGAGACTATAACAGAGGTAGTAATGATAGATACTATAACAGAGGTAGTAATGACCGACACTACAACAGATGGTAGTAATGGCTGACACTATAATAGAGGTAGTAATGGCCGACACTATAATAGAGGTAGTAATGGCCGACAGTATAACAGAGCTAATAATACTGATGTATGTAAAGTGCTATGGAATCAAAAGCGTTACATAAATGGATAAATATTATTATTGTTATATATAGTAATGACGGACACTATAACAGAGGTAGCGAAGGCTGACAGTATAACAGAGGTAGTAATGGCTGACACTACAATAGAGGTAGTACTTCAAACATAAAGATATAAAATCTAATTTTTTTGTGAAGAATCAACAACAAGTGGGACACAATCATGGAGTGGAACGAAATTTATTGGATATTTTAAACTTTTGTAACAAATAAAAAAACAGAAAATTGTGGCGTGCAATATTATTCCGCCCCTTTACTTTCAGTGCAGCAAACTCCCTACAGATTTCAGTGTGGATCTCTGAATGATCCAATGTTGTCCTAAATGACTGGTGATGATAAATAGAATCCACCTGTATGTAATCAAGTCTCTGTATAAATGCACCTGCTCTGTGATAGGCTCAGGGGTCTGTTTCAAGTGCAGAGAGCATCATGAAGACCAAGGAACACACCAGGCAGGTCCGAGATACTGTTGTGGTGAAGTTTAAAGCTGGATTTGGATACAAAACGATTTCCCAAGTTTTAAACATCTCAAGGAGCACTGTGCAAGCGATCATATTGCAATGGAAGGAGTATCAGACCACTGCAAATCTACCAAGCTGAGGTGGGAGAGTCTGTCCATAGGACATCAATCAGTCGTACACTGCACAAATCTGGCCTTTATGAAAGAGTGGCAAGAAGAAGCCATTTCTCAAAGATATCCATAAAAAGTCTTGTTTGAAGTTTGCCACAAGCCTCCTGGGAGACACCAAACATGTGGAATAAGGGGCTCTGCTCAGAGGAAACCAAAATCAAACTTTTTGGTCACAATGCAAAATGATATGTTTGGCATAAAAGCAACAGCTCATCACCCTCAAAACACCATCCCCACTGTCACACATGGTGGTGGCAGCATCATGGTTTGGGCTTTTCTTCAGCAGGGACAGGGAAGATGGTTAATATTGATGGGAAGATGAAAGGAGCCAAATACAGGACCATTCTGGAAGAAAACCTGCTGGAGTCTGCAAAAGACCTGAGACTGGGACGGAGATTTATCTTCCAACAAGACAATGATCCCGAACATAAAGTAAAATCCACAATGGAATGGTTCAAAAATAACCGTATCCAAGTGTTAGAATGGGCAAGTCACATCCAGACCTGAATCCAATGGAGAATCTGTGGAAAGAGATGAAAACTGCTGATCACAAACGCCTCAATCCAACCTCACTGAGCTCCAGCTGTTCTGCAAGGAAGAATGAGACAAACCCCAAGAGACTGCAGCTGTAATCACAGCACAAGGTGGCGCTACAAAGGATTAACTCAAGGGGGCAAATAATATTGCACGCCCCACTTTTCAGTTTTACATTTTTTAAAACTTTAAAATATCCAATAAATTTGGTTCCACTTCACAGTTGTGTCCCACTTGTTGTTGATTCGTCACAAAAAAATTAGAGTTTATATCTTTATGTTTGAAGCCTGAAATGTGGCAAAAGGTTGAAAACTTCAAGGGGGCCAAATACTTTCACAAGGCTCTGTATATAGGGGGCCAAATACTTTCACAAGGCTCTGTATATAGGGGGCCAAATACTTTCACAAGGCACTGTATATAGGGGGCCAAATACTTTCACAAGGCGCTGTATATATATATAGGGGGCCAAATACTTTCACAAGGCACTGTATATATATATAGGGGGCCAAATACTTTCACAAGGCACTGTATATAACATTGTTGTTTACAGATGATTTATTGACAAAAATTTACAATTTATGGAGAAATGTCGAACTTGATGGACCGACGACTTTTTTAAACTTATATAACTTAGGTACATCTTCAAAATCCTAGTCACAGGTAGCGCCAATATGGAAATCGTATTTTCGTGTTGTGTCCATCCATCAATTTTGTTTTACCCTTTTAGTTAAAATGAAATGGTATTTAGGGTTCAACATTCCCTTTAAAATATAATAATTTGAGAGGTCGTCAAAATATCTAAACTATATCTATAGCTGTTAATGAGTAGACAGAATGGCCATTTGCACCTGTTCAGCTGTATATTCACATCCCAGGTGTTATTTCCATTGAAAAACATTTCTAACTAATTGCACTACAAGTCATCTCATGGTGTTTTTCTTTTCTCCGGTTGCTGCCCTGTGTTGCCTTAGAAAACATTTGCTTGTTTTACATACTTTTGCAGAACCTTCCATCACTTGCCAGGCTGAATCCGGTTTTGCAGCGACAGGTCCTCGTTTTGTAGCTGGATCCGAGCAGACAGATGTGCGAGCAGCCCCCCGGCACGCCATCTGGGTTTATTTCACATGCGTGGCTCCTGACTGCAAGAAATCATGGCGCAAATTACTTTTTAAAATAAACATTATTTACTTCGGTATGTGAAAGTCAATGACAACAAAATTGATGTTATTTTACCAATGACTGCCTTAACTGTTTGTCATGAATTAAACATTCATTTAAATACAACCGTTTAAGATCTTTCATTCGTCAACTTGATTATTGCTGTATAATGGATACACATTTTTATCGTGTCCACTGCACATGAGCAAATCAGTTTGAAGCGAATAGAATTTGCCTCGAAAATGTACAAAAAAAAGTTTTGATCTGAATTTTATTGTGATTTGCATTGTGCCAAGATATGGTTTAAAAAACTAAAATATAACAATAATACTCAACTCACCACTCACCTGTTACATGACCATAGCATTCTGCTACCTACCCTGCTCCTGTAAGATTAACTATAAGAGGCTCATAAATACCTTTTCTGTTGTTGTAGCTTTGATTCTTCTGGTCTGGAGACCGGAATCGGACAAACTGAGCAGGGCACATCACTGGTAGGGTTGGGGCTGACTCTTTGTGAGTGACAGAAGTCTGGACATGCATGCCCAGATCACACTTCATTCACCGCTAAACTTCCACTAGTGATGTGCACTGCTCAGCTGGTCCAATTCCGGTCTCTAGACCAGAAGAATCAGAGGTACAATGAAGGTATTTATGAGCCTTGCAGGAGTTCGACAAGTAGCAGAAAAATTTTGAGAAAATGTAAGTTAGGAAAAGTAAGGACAAAGAAAAGGGGATCACATTAGTGAAAAACCTCTTTAATTCTCTTAGGGTCTTAGGCTGGCGGCTCGGACCTCCTCACCTTCAGAGGTACCTCCGAGTACAGGGCGAGTCAGGTATCCCAGTATCAGGGCCAGAGCAGGCTCCCCTGAATCCCTACGCCCACTCCATCCTATTTCTGGGCACCCCAGCCTCCCTCTATGTGACAGCCTAAATAGGTCCACCAGGGTCTTCTCCAAGGCTAGATACAACCACCAGGGTTGTGTCCGCCAATATCTTGATTGTATCAAGCCATTGAGTTTCTGGTCTTTCTCTCTTCACATTGTTTCTTCTATTCTTCCCACCATGATGTCCTTCTCCAGTGATATTTCTCTTTGTATGATGTGTAGACAAGTCGTGAGTTGGTGATCCGTGCTTCGAGTGACATGTCTGGCTTGATTTGTTTTAAAATTGATTTGTTTGTTCTTCTTGCCATCCATGGTATCAATAGCATCCCTCTCCAGCTCCACATTATGAAGGCGTTAATTCTTCTTCTGTCTTGTTTATTCATCATCCAACACCTTAATAACCATAAATAACTTTTCGATCAAATTCTTAAAACTTTTGCTTCATCAGTTGTTGCAAAACTGCAATTTCTTACATGCATTAAAAATGGAAGGTTGTTTGCGTGTGCCAGGAGTTGAGGGTTTGCAGTATTTGAAGATCTCTTGGTTTAGAAATTCTATTTATTTCAATTTAAATAATAATTCTAAAAAGGAAATGTTTCAAACCTTTAACATGATATATAAAGTATGGTAATTCTTGCTGCTTACCTGATGGCTGAATGCGTTTGTGATAGATCTTTATCCCGCGAGCGTTTTCCACTATCGGTAATGGTTGTATATCTGTGTTATTAAATCTGTTAATTTTCAGGACATTAGAACTGTCCAAATTAGTTGTATATAAATAGCTCTCAAACAAGGATAATCCGTATACTTGGCTGACCTGCAAATACATCAAATGTGAAAAGTGTTTCTAAAAGAACTTGTGAAACTACAATTATTCCTATGAAAAAAACTGAACAAAGCATAAATAGTTTAAAAATATTTAGTATAAGCTTAAGGGCTCTTTTAGATGTCCATGTGATACAGTTGGTGCACGGACTGGAAGCGAGTCTCCAGACCAAAGCGTAAAAGCTTCATATATTTCATGCTGTCATGCTCAATATAGGAGATCAGCAGTCAGTGTGTGCATTGCGCTCTATGTACAGATCGCAACACAACAGACTTGCCGTGGGTCTCCTGAGCCGAGAGTAGCAGCCACATAGGAATGTTTGAAGCTGTCAGGCTCAGGTCGGAGCCACAAAGGAATTTTTGAAGCTGTCAGGCTCAAGTCGGAGCCACATAGGAATGTTTGAAGCTGTCAGGCTCAAGTCGGAGCCACATAGGAATGTTTGAAGCTGTCAGGCTCAGGTTGGAGCCACATAGGAATGTTTGAAGCTGTCAGGCTCAAATCGGAGCCACATAGGAATGTTTGAAGCTGTCAGGCTCAGGTTGGAGCCACATAGGAATGTTGGAAGCTGTCAGGCTCAGGTCGGAGCCACATAGGAATGTTTGAAGCTGTCAGGCTCAGGTTGGAGCCACATAGGAATGTTTGAAGCTGTCAGGCTCAGGTTGGAGTCACATAGGAATGTTTGAAGCTGCCAGTCTCAGGTCAGAGCCACATAGGAATGTTTGAAGCTGTCAGGCTCAGGTTGGAGTCACATAGGAATGTTTGAAGCTGTCAGGCTCAGGTTGGAGCCACATAGGAATGTTTGAAGCTGTCAGGCTCAGGTCAGAGCCACATAGGAATGTTTGAAGCTGTCAGGCTCAGGTCGGGAGACTCACATCCAGTCTGTTCACCAACTGGGTTTTCTCTGATTTTAATATAAATCCTTTAAAATAACAATGGTAAGCTTGTCGGCAATCCCACCGATAAGTTGATTGGAGCAGGCAATTAATATTGGCTTTGTCTGGTGTTAGCATAAATCTCATAAGTAAGCATATAATATGCTATATATGCTAAGCATATAAATACATTAGTTAATAGCAGCAATTCTTTTAGATACTGTATATAATTCAACGAAAGTTTGCTACAGATAAAGTTTTACCTTAAATAGGAACATTATTCCAGCTTCAAGAAATTATCTCCGATCCACAAGTAAAGGATACCTAATAGATCATTGGCAGTGTGACCACTGAACCCCCCTCCTCTCACCAAATTGGGGAACTTTTGACCCCATCTGAAAAAAGGAGTAGAAAACTAGTCGGACAACCCTTTGTTAACCGGAGTGTTTGACCATGTTAAAAGAAAAACACTTGTACTCAGTTTTGGTGGCCATACTGTTCCAGCGGTGTCGGCTCTTGCTATCTCGGGGCTCACATGACATTGTTACATGATAAGACCTCCACCACTAATTAACAATGCTTTCCCTCTCCACACCTTCAGATGAATGCATTTCAAGGTGGGGAGCGGAAAGCCATTGTTAATTAGCGGTGGAGGTCTTATCATGTAACAATGTCATGTGAGCCCCGAGATAGCAAGTGCCGACACCGATGGAAGAGTGTCGCCACCAAAACTGAGTACAAGTGTTTTTATTTGAACATGGGAAATCACTGAGATCAAAAAGGGGTTGTCCAAGTAGTTGGAATGGAATTTCAACACATAGAACGTGGAGGTGTGGGTCCAGCAGCAGCTGCCATTACATGCCTTCAATACTGCTTGTAGGTAACACAACTACATAAGGTGAGCAGTGACCATTACAGCTCTTAAGCCACCGATTGTCTAAAAAAGATAAGACCCTATCTGCGCTTGCTTCTCTTTTCTAGTTCTATATGTTAATCAGGGAGTCTTAGTGATTGGAACACCCCCAATCCACCAAACTACAAGTAACCACCTATGCTCAAGATTGTTGGTAATGTTTTTGCAATAGGAATACTCCATTACAAGAAGATATAATTGCATTCAATGAAAAAAATGAATACATCAAAAATATTTATAAAGAATAGTGATGAGCGAGCACTACCATACTCAGCTGCTTTGTACTCAAAACCAGCAGTTGGACGCTTGGATGGCGCGACTCTAGTACCGAGTATAATGGAAGTCATCCAGGAACTCAAGCATTTATCCACAAGATCTTCAAGAAAAATGCTTGAGTTTCCCATTGACATCGATCATACTCCGGTACGTGAGTCACACCCATCCAATCATCAACTGCTCGTTATGAGCTCCGAGCACCCGAACATGGTAGTGCACCCTCATCGCTAATGAAGAAATAAACTAAAAGTTTAACTATATAAACCATTGTATGAATTGACAAATATGCAAAATGAAATCAATCAATAAAAAATACTCAATTGAAAAATGATCTAAAAAATAAGTATAAAATGATCAACAAATTTAAACAGAAAATGCAGAAATTTCGGCAAGTTTTTATTAAAGTTTAATTTTTGACCAAATCTATCAATTCAAACTTGCTGGAGTTTTACTATTTTGTTTCCGCTAAGGCAGCTTTCACCCTGTCAAACTCTCAAATCCGTGTCCATCCGTTTTGAAACTGATGGCCATGGCTCCGTTATGGCCTCCCATGTGATCCTACGGGCACGGATAGGTCCTGAAGTGGCCACATATTTGTCTCTGTTTTGTTATGGATCTGTTGGTGTCCACATTTTTCATGTAACCAGAAACGGTACTGGGCTTCCTCGAAAATCGCGGACACCAACAGACAGACACGGATCCGTGGGAGCTCTACGGAGCGCGGAATCTTATGGATCCATGAAAACAATGGATCCATGGAACAGATCCGTTATGCTGTACTGAGCATGCTCAGAAGCAAGGTACATCTCCTCCCACCCCATCTCTGGGAACTGATGACGGACATGTTAAAAAAACGTTCCGTGGACATCACATAGGTTTCATGGAACCACATAGATTTGCAAATTTGCCAGTGTGAAAGCAGCCTAACCAGTATAAGGGTGCCGTTACACTTGGCAACGTTTTAGCGATCCCGACGACGATACAACCTGGTAAGGATGACTGGAACGTCGCTACGTGGTCGTTGGTGCGATGTCAAACAGTCAGATCTACTCAACGACACAGCAACGATATGGCGACCGTTATAAAGACCTCGGCGGTCGTTGGGACCCTGTCACACACAGCCAGTCTGACGACTCTGACCTACGTGGCTGAGTTCTGAGTCGCCAATGAGGTTGTTGTTAAGGCGTCAAACACACCGATGTATGCTGGCCAGCAGGAAACCGACGATCAAAAAATGGTACAGGCCATTCCAACATGAACGGCGGTGTCACAGCGGGGGCCTGGTCACTTCTGCGTGTCAAACATAGTGAGATTGCTGCCGAGGTCGCTGTTGGGTCACAAAACCTGTGACGTAACAGCGATCTCGCTATGTGTAACGGGGACTTTAGTTGGTGTAAGGGTTATTCACACCAATGGAAACAAACATGGGACTTAAAATGATTCTGTTATTTATACAAGGAACGATTAATTTACATTTTTGTTACGATAGATTTACAATGTTGTATAGAGACCACGTCCTATGTTATCTTTACAGGCATGAAAATTAATTCATTATTTACATGGGACTCGGTCCAGATTTATCTGCTGATTAATTCATTCATATCTTCCTGAAATGGAGGATTGACAACCATTGGATCTACAGATTATGGGAAACACTGTCAAAATTTACTGGCTACCTTTTTTTTTTAAATTACTCAAAATAATCTTATAAAACATAAAAAATGTAAAAACCTTAGGATTCATAATTTGTATTTAATTGCCTAAAATTTGGATTTTTTTTTAATGTTTTCTTTACATTTTTTATTTCTTGCCATACACCATATTGCTATGATTGTTTTTACTAAATTTTATAAAAACAGTCGTTCCCATTGATTTCAAATTATGAGACCATTTTCACAAGCTTTTGTAATTTCATTGAAAATAGTATATTATATTATAATAAGATATTATTACATATTATATAACATATAAATATATAATAATGATTGTGAGTAGGGATGAGAGAGTACTGCAATATTCGGACTCGCTATACTCATAACGAGTAGGTCCCGATACTCGAGCACTCGTTACGAGTATAGCGAGTCCAATGTAAATCTATATTTACACCTTCGAAAGTGAAATAAAAGTTAATAAAAGTTGTTAAAAATAACAAAATAAATACTCACCCTTCCGACAGCTGCACAGGGACACGACAAGGACCTTGCAATCTGGCCAATGAGATGGCTGGTAGCGATCTGGCCAATCAGTTGGCAGGTAATGATCAGGTCGTGTGTGACGTCACACACCACATGATCGCTACCGGCCACCTGATTGGCCAGATTGCCAGGTCTTGAAAGTGCATCAATGTTCTGGCAATCTGACCAATCAGGTGGCCGTTAGCAATCATGTGGTGTGTGACGTCACACACCACCTGATCACTACCGGCCATCTGACTGGCCAGCTTGCTACTGGCCATCTCATTGGCAGATCGCTACCGGCCATCTCATTGGCCAGATTGCAAGGTCCTTGTCGTGTCCCCGTGCAGCCATCGGATGGGTGAGTATGTTATTTTTTTATTTTTAACAACTTTTATTAACTTTTATTTCACTTTTGCAGTGTATAAAGATACACTACGAAAGTGAAAGGACTACACACTACTCCTAACGAGTAATCACTCATGGAGTAGTGAGGAGCACGAATACCGTTACTATTCGGCAAGTACTCGCTCATCCCTAATTGTGAGCCCTCGCGGACAGTGTCCTCTATCGTGTTGATTAGCTCATTTCATTGGAAGACGGGGAGAAAGAAGTTGGAGGTTATGGGATGCGGAATGGCGCCAGCACAAGAGGTGAGTACAGGCTCTATTATTGTAACTGGGGGAAACAAGTGGAATCAGAAGGGGTTCTCCTAGTAGTGAAAAATTCCTTTCAGGTTTATCCAATTATGGACAATCTTCTTTTATTCAGAAAGGTTCCCTGAAATAACTTGTTCACAATTTATTTGACACTGAAATTTCCAGGAACAATTTGCGTGGTCGGTGACATGCCTGACATGCCGGTGTAAGGAGACTTATAGGCCATGCAATGCTACGCTCGGAAATTAAATATGCAAATAGCCTCTTCATCAAGGTATCTTCCTTCTGAAGAGGCTGGTGGCATAGAGCAATACTTTATAATTTCTGCAAATGTGCAAAATCCCAACAGAATGTGTGAAATTCCCTTTCAGCTTATACTAGGAAAAATGAAGCAATGCAGTGACTATATATTTAATTCAAGAGATACCTGCCTCAATGCTAAAAAGGTCATGATCACCTAAAATCTATCACCTAGAACAAGGCATTTCTAAAATATAGTATATTACAGGAGCATAACGATCGCAGTCACACAGGTTGTGACCGTGACCGGGGGTAGAGTGGGCCTGACAACCTTAAAGCCTACTCCAGCTGGATGTGCATTTAAGGATTCACATCCAGCTGACATGTATTGCTGCATAAAGACCCGTTGGGTCACTGCACTGCAATACACACTGCCGACCAAACAGGTTGCAGGATGAGCAACATACACATACGAGGATGGGAAACATATATACCAGAATGGTCCAGGTTGGAAGACATATACAACAGGATGGAGAACATATATGTCAGAATAGGCCCAGGGTGGGGGACATATATTGAAGAGTGGGGAACATACAGGATGGGTCCAAGATAGAGGACATATATGTTAGGCTGAGGGACATATATACCAGGATGGGGAACATTTAAACCAGGATGGAGGACATATATTCCGGGATGGGCCCAGGATAATGAACATATATACCAGGTGGGGTGACATATACTGTATACCAAGTTTGTGGACATACAGTATAGTCCAGGATGGGTCCAGGATGGAGTACATAAATATTAGGATGAGGGACATATATACCAGGATGGGGAGCATATATACCAGGATGAGGAACATATGTACCAGGATGGGGGACAATATATAACAGGATGGACCCAGGATGGCAGACATATATACCAGGATGGGGACATATATACTAGGATGGGGGTCATATAATGTATGCCAGGATGGGGGACATAAAGTATATATTAGGATGGAAAACCTATATATATACTGTATATACTAGGATGGAGAACATATATACCGGGATAGGTCCATAATGAGGGACATATACACCAGGATGGGGGACATATATGCCAAGATGGGGAACATATATACCAGGATGGGCCTAGAAGGGAAGACAATACTACATAATGGGAGGGGGGCAACTTATATTCTTATAGGATTTAGAATGCTACAATATGTGGGGGGAATGGCTCTTTCAAATTTTGCACTAGGTCCCATTGGACTTTAGTTACGCCATGGATATTTTTTATCATCATTGTTCAGAGTTAAACAAAAATCGGAATTTTATCCTACTTTAAACCATAAACTGTTCATAAATAGCTTGTAATTCAAATGTCCAAAACTTGCCCTAAGCATATAGTCCAATACTACATGTTTTAAGTTATAACCCAAAAAGGTGAAAAAAATGAAAGTATATAAAAAAATACGGTACATATCAACTTTTAATAATTAACATGCAAAAGCCTTGAGTAGAACATTTGTAACACAAACTGAGCTTTTATCACATTTTCCAGGAGGAACTAAAACCCTCGTCTAATGCCACGAGCCCTTGTTGATATTTATTTAACCATATTCTCATAAATATCTAAGAAGCAAATAATGTAACACTCGTGCCCACATGAAAAAGCGGCTAATTACTTCTCCTCGTCTGTGAAGGAACCACTGGCAGGAGGCTCCATTTAGCTTTTGGAAGAGATTGTAATAGGTTTTTAATTTCACGGCTGTCCCTCAGGTTAAAACAATCACACAGAGATTTAGAAATGATTATGTTCTCTTTACATAAGTGAAACCTAAGCCCTGTCCTTTTAGGTATCGGTGTATAAAGTCATCAAAGGTGTAAATTAGAGCAATTAACTACAACAGAAAACTGCAAACATCAGCAGATATTAATAAGAAAGAATATTTGTTTTAGGGAATTAATATAGTAATGGGGTCTACGATGACCCCATGTAACGTCAATGACCTTGACAGTAAAAAGAGACTAATAGAGACTTTTCTGTAAAGTGTGCCTGCATTTTTGACACAGTCATTATGTTTCTATTAAAAGCAAAGGTGAATATATATATACCATATTTTTTGGATTATAAAATGCACTTATAAATTAGGGGGAAACCTCACCACAGTCTTCATCCCTGCCCTAACCCATCTCTTCAACATATCATTTACTATTGGTGTCTACCCCTCATCCTTCAAACACGCCCTGATCACCCTCATCCTCAAAAAACCTTCCCTCAACCCTGCAGCAGTCTCCAACTATTACCCCACATCTCTTCTCCTCTTCACCTCAAAATTACACGTCTATTCTGAGCTATCCTCCCACCTCTTCTCCTGCTCCCTCTTTGACTGCCTACAATCCGGTTTCAGACCCCACCATTCAACCGAAACAGCCCTAACCAAAGTCACCAACGACCTATTGACCACCAAGAGCAAACGACATTACTTCGTCCTCCTCTTTCTAGACCTTTCTGCCGCCTTCAACACTGTTGACCATTTCCTCCTGCTTCAAATTCTAGAATCCCTTGGCATCACTGACCTGGCCCTCTCCTGGATCTCCTCTTACCTAACGGACTGGACTTTCAGCGTCATCCACTCCCACACTTCCTCTTCACTCTTCCTCCTATCTGTTGGCATTCCCCAAGGCTCAGTCTTGGGACCACTATTCTTCTCCATTTACACCCTCGGTCTAGGCCAACTCATTGAGTCCCACGGCCTACAATACCTCCTCTACACCGATGACACCCAGCTCTACCTGTCCCGCCCCGACATCCTCTCCCTACTATCCAAAATTCCACAATGCCTGTCTGCCATCTCATCTTTCTTCTCTGCTCTCTTCCTAATACTAAATATGGACAAAACTGAGTTCACCGTCTTCCCCCAAGTCGCTCTCCCCCTCTACCTGACTAATTTATAACTGTTAACGACTGATCACTCTCACCCATCCCCCATGCCAAATGCCTCAGGGTAATCCTCGACTCTTCCCTTTCCTTCAAGCCCCACATCCAAGCCCTTGCCACTGCAGCCTACCGACTCCAGCTCAAAAACATTACGCGAATCCACTCTTTCCTTGACCATGACAGCGCTAAAACACTTGTCCACGCTCTCATCATCTCCCACCTCGACTACTGCAGCTTCCTGCTCATCGGCCTCCCTGCTAACTCCTTTGCACCTCTCCAAACTATCCTCAATTCCGCTGCCCGACTAATCCACCTGTCTCCCTGCTACTCTCCTGCCTCCCCCCACTGCCAAGCCCTTCACTGGTTCCCTACCTCCCAAAGATCCCGGTTCAAAACCCTAACCATGACATACAAAGCTATACACAACATGTTCCCTCAATACATCTCCCCTCATGCAATCTGTGCTCCTCTCAAGAACTCCTCCTCTTCTCCCTTTACATTTCTTCCTCCCACAACCGCATACAAGGTTTCTCGCGTGCATCTACCTTACTCTGGAACTCTCTCCCCCACCACATCAGACACTCCCCGACCCTGGATACCTTCAAGAAAAACCTGAAGACCCACCTCTTCCATCAAGCCTACAACCCATATTGAGACCTAATCCGCCGCCCCACCTCACCCTCACCTCTCCCCCTCCTACTGTCTCCTCACCCACCCCCTATAGATTGTGAGCCCTCATGAACAGGTTCCCCTGCCCTACTGTACCTGAATGATTTGCCTGTCGTCATTTTATGTTCTTGTCCTTGTCTGCCCTTATACATGTAAAGAGCCATGGAACTAATGGCGTTATATAAATACATAATAATAATAATAATAATAATAATAATAATAAAAAAATCGGGAGTTCATTTTAAAATCTAAATCCTGTGTTTTAAAAAACAACAATGTACCAAGGGGGTTTGGATGGTGGAGTGGATGTGCAGGGGGCAAGAAGGGTGGGGGCTAAGCTGTGGGACCAGACCTGCAAGGGCATCCCGTCAGTGTTCGGTGGGGGCCGCCATTTTTCATATGCCTACCTGCATTGCCAAGCTACAATTTACCCTCCAGCATCCAGACTTCCAGAAAATGGCTGCAGATCTTGATCTGCGCATGTGCCGCCTCCATGGCCATAGGCCAAAGTGAAGCATGCCAATGCATGCAGGCACATGGAAAATGGTGGCCCACACTGATGCAACACCCCTATAGCTCCGGGTCCGCAGATTTGCCTATAACCTCTGTGGACCCTGCAAACCGTAGTAACCACCCATTGGTGAGGCATGGTGGTCCAGTATAGTAGGCCATATACCAGGATGGAAGATTTATATACCCGGATGGGGTGCCATGAACCAGGATAGGGGGCATGTACCAGGATGGGGGGCCATATACCAGGATGGGGGATATATATACCAGCGTGGTGGGACAAGTACCAGAATGGGGGAAATGTACCATGATGGGGGGACATGTACCAGGATGGTGGGCCATATATACCAGGATGAGGGAGTCATGTACAAGGATGAGGGACATATATACTGATTATAAGAAGGACACTGGCATTACAAGATAGACCTCATTTAACCTTAAAAAATATTCTTTTTCTCTTTTCCTTCACCAGATTTGGGGTGCGTTTTATAATCCGGTGCATCGTGAAAAATACGGTATATACAGTATACATAGGGCTCAAATTGCTTTCAAACTCTGATACTTTATTTTTGACTTTTTGCTATCATTTTCTTTAGATCACCTTACCTCTTGCCCATGTAATATTATATGCCTGTTCCTTCCTTCATAATCAGCTACTTCGATGGTGTCCAGGTAGATATCTGCCCAGTAGACCAGTCTAGTCACAAGGTCCAATGTGATGGCAACTGGTTGCTCAATCTTTGATACAATTATTCTTGTTCTGTTTCTTCCATCCAAATCACAACGTTCTACTTTAGCCACATTGCCATAATCCGTAAAGAAAAGCTTCCTGCGGGAAGAAGAGCAAAAGAAAAACAATAAATATGTTGTCATAAGAAGAATTATAAGTATAATTATGACAAGTCTGCAAAAATAATACCTCCAGATAAATGATTAATATTCTTCCTGCTTTGGTGATTATGAAACAAAAAGTTACTAGTAAGTTATTTTTGTCACATTTGTGTGAATGCAGGTAGAAACAGCATTTTTTATCAAGACCTTGTATTTTCTAGTTTCATAGAACCATATAACCCAATAATAACCAATGACCAAAATATCCATCGCATTTGTTTGCTAGTTAGAAAGAACAAGGCTAAGTGGAAAACAAGCAATCTGATGGTTGGATACCAACAAGAAAACAGTAGAGGATAGAGAAGACCCTGGTGGACCTATCTAGGCTTGGAAAAAAACCCTGGTGGTCCTATCTAGACTTGGAGAAGACCTTATGGAACTTATCTAGGCTTGGAGAAGACCCTGGTGGACCTATCAAGGTTTGTAGAAGACCTTGGTGGATCTATGTAGGCTTGGATAAGATCAAGGTGGACCTATCTAGGGTGGAGAAGACCCTGGTGTACCTATCTAGACTTGGAGAAGACCCTGGTGGACCGATCTAGGCTTGGAGAAGACCTTCATGAATCTATCAAGGTTTGGTGAAGACTCTGGTGGACCTATCTAGGCTTGGAGAAGAGTCTAGTGTACCTATCTAGGCTTGGAGAAGACCCTGGTGAACCTATCTAGGCTTGGAAAAAACCCTGGTGATCCTATCTAGACTTGGAGAAGACCTTATGGAACTTATCCAGGCTTGGGGAAGACCCTGGTGGACCTATCAAGGCTTGTAGAAGACCTTGGTGGATCTATGTAGGCTTGGATAAGATCAAGGTGGACCTATCTAGGCTTGGAGAAGACTCTGGTGGACCTATCTAGGCTTGGAGAAGTCTCTGGTGGACCTATCAAGGCTTGGAGAAGATCCTGGTGGACCTATCTAGGCTTGGATAAGACTCTGGTGGACCTATCTAGGCTTGGAGAAGACTCTGGTGGACCTATCTAGGCTTGGAGAAGACCCTGGTGGACCTATCTAGGCTTGGCAGAGACCATGGTGGAGCCATCTAGGCTTGAAGGATACTCTGGTGAACCTATCTAAGCTTGGAGAAGACCCAGGTGGACCTATCTAGACTTGGAGAACACCCAGGTGGACCTATCTAGACTTGGAGAAGACCCAGGTGGACCTATCTAGACTTGGAGAACACCCAGGTGGAATTATCTAGGCTTGGAGAAGACCCTAGTGGACCTATCTAGGCTTGGTGGAGACCATGGTGGAGCCATCTAGGCTTGAAGGATACTCTGGTGAACCTATCTAAGCTTGGAGAAGACCCAGGTGGACCTATCTAGACTTGGAGAACACCCAGGTGGACCTATCTAGACTTGGAGAAGACCCAGGTGGACCTATCTAGACTTGGAGAACACCCAGGTGGAATTATCTAGGCTTGGAGAAGACCCTAGTGGACCTATCTAGGCTTGGTGGAGACCATGGTGGAGCTATCTAGGCTTGAAGAAGACTATGGTGGACCTATCTAAGCTTGTAAAAAACCCTGGTGGATCTATCAAGGCTTGGGAAAGACCATGGCGGACCTCTCTAGGCTTGGAGAAGACCTCAGTGGACCTATCTAGGTTGCACAAGATCCGCCTTCCTACAGAGCGTTCATCCATCAAGTCGGCATGGCTCGAGATTGACTGAAAGGTTGTTAAATAATAATATTAATTGATTACTAGTTATTCTCACTGTCACTGTACAATGATCTACTTAGCTCTGTGTAGTATGCCTCAGCCTGACTCTAATACACAGATGGAATTTGGCTGGAACTGCTGGGATCATAGACAAGTCTTGAAAGTTAAAACGTTTCGATGCCTTTGGAAAGAGCAATTGTGGCATCTAAGGTGGTTGACAAAGGAAGGGAGTGGATTCTATCAGATCATCAGATTTAATGTTAGACTTTTATACCAGTAATCTGGAGTCGGTTCTGTGACTCCGGAGCTCAGGCTTCTTTGTAGTTGTTCTGCACTTCTGAAAACTGAATATTGCTTTCAGTCCATTAAAATCAGTCGGAGATCATGACTACCAACTGAGGATATGGGGGTTCTAAAGTGGATCTATCACCAAAATTCACAATATAAACCGTGTATTATTGTTTATTGGATTTTTTGGAGGTGATGAGCTATGTATACTGATTTTGAAAATCCAAGTTAAAGTGCCTTTATAATCTTGATAATTAGATAAGCATTTTATTAATTTGTCTAAAGATTAATTGAAAACTTGAGTCTACGAGTATTCAGTCTCCATCTGACTTGCTTGACTGACAGCTGCAGCTTGTACTGAACAGGGTGAGATCCTAGCAAGGAGGGAGTTCCCAATACTGCTGAGTGGGCAGAGATTCAGCAGCAGAGAGGAGGAAGAACACTGATGACTAGTCAATCCAGATAGGTTGGTAGAGATTGTTTATAACATTTTAAAGTGAATTGGTCAGCAGATTTTTGCTATGAGATCTGAGGGTAGCATGAGTGTTATGATTGTGTAGTAAACTCATGTTGGATAAATTGGTAAAACACTGAAAATATAGCAACTGACCCAGCCAGTTCCTGTACAGAGTCTGTATTGTTTCCATTGTGGACCAAAATGGCCCTAACCCCAGACTAAATGGTGTTAATTTCTTCCAGATTATGTTGCTGATAGAATTTCTCTGCCTTCGACTGTGTGAGCTGAAGACGTCTTTGCACTTGGTGAAGCTTCTTTGTGTTTTTCGTTTGGAAGTTGATGTTTTTCCCTGTTTGTGGTGGGAGGTGACAGGAAGTAGTGCAGAGCTGGTTGAGGAGTAGATGGCAATGGTGGTGGCCCAGACCTCCTCACCATCTGAGGTACTTCTGGGCACAGGGCTAGCCAAGGACCCCAGCCCATGGCCAGATTAGCTACCCAGCTTTCTTTGCCCATTATTACCATCCTGCTTCCTTTCACTTGTTCGCTATACTACTCGTTTGACAGATGGATATCCAAATGAAAGTATCTCCAGCCGGATATGCCAGCAAGGGGAAAATATTTAAAGCCACATTCGAAAGGTGACCAGACAGACAAATAAGTAAATGAAAACACCTGTTAACCTAAAAGATCAAAACAAGGATAACAGATAATAAACACTCAAAGAAAAGGTGTATACATTGTGGCTCAGTGGACATGCAAGCCAATCACAAAGAACAGCCTAAATAGTCTGAACCCTCACACATAACAATGAGGTAGGGGTTTAGACACTGATTTCAGTAATGTGACTTGTTAGACTGTGTGCTGTTTCTTCAATACAATGAGTGTTTTATCAGCAGGAAATTATCACTGCTGGAATAGCTGTCTAATGCCTCCTGGTCCTACCACACCCCCATCATTAATTAGCAGCTTAATGTTAACCCCTTCCCGACCTATGACGGATGGGCTGGTAAGGGGGGTTTGATGTGAGCTCCGGCGTAGAGCTCACATCAAACAGCCGACATCTCAGCTGATGTGATTAGCTGAGATGTCGGGCTAACAGAACCGATAGAATCCGGGATCCGATCGGCGCTGTTAACCCCTTAGATCCCGCTGTCAATCACTGACAGCAGGATGCAAGGCACTGTTCGCCGCCTGCTCCAGAGATCCCGCGATACTATCTCCAGCACTCATGTGACAGCCCTGGGCCCTGGCTAGACCCCCGATGCTGTCAGATTGCAGTTTCCTGTTGTGGTTGGCAGGCGCTGCCAACCACAACAGGTCCGCGATTCTGGGAGATATAGATGAGTTACAGCTCATTTGTATCTGCCAGAAGCAATCGGACTGTGCAGCAGGTGCCTCTTAAAGAGGCAGTGTAAAAATAAGAATCAATGAAAAAACAAAGTTTTTAAAAACCTGAAAAAAATAAAAATAAATAAAAGTTCAAATACCCCCCTTTTCCCGCAATCACAATAAATGTATTCTAAAAAAAAATACACATGTTTGGTATCGCCGCGTTCAGAATCGCCCGATTCATCATCATATTAAATCTGTAAATGAGAGCCATGAACTCCGTAACGGAAAAAATGGTCCAAACGCCAAAATTCTGTTTTTTTGGTCGCCGCAACATTGCTATAAAATACAATAACGGGCGATCAAAACTGCAGATCCCCCCAAAAATGGTATCATTAGAAACGTTAGCTCAAGACGCAAAACATAAGCCATCACACAGCCCCAGATCCCGAAAAATGAGAACGCTACGGGTCGCAGAACATGGTGAAAAAAGTCCGTTTTTTATTTTCAAACCTCTGAATTTTTTTTCACCACCTAGTTACCAGTACAGGTATACATGTTGGGTGTCTACGAACTCGTGCCGATCTGAGGTATCACCCCGTCACATCGGTTTCACCATATAGTGAACATGGCGACTAAAATACCCAAATACAAACGTGTCATTGCACTTTTTTTGCAATTTCACTGCATTTAGAATTTTTTTGCAATTTCCCTGTACACTATATGGTAAAATAAATGATTGCATGTGAAAGTACAACTCATCCCGCAAAAAACAAGCTGTCATATGTCTATATTGATGGAAAAATAAAAAAGTTATGGCGCTTGGAAGCAGGGGAGCAAAAAACGAAAATAAAAAACTAAAAATTCCCAAGTCATGAAGGGGTTAATATACAATGTACACAGTAAACTGCTAATCAGGGGTTTAGGCGAGGATAGCTTTCTACAGCAATAACATTTGTTTTATTAAAACTTCTGAACCCAGTAAACTAAGTGATACATTGTTGGAATCGGGATCTCTTTCCTAACATCACGCTACTCTCAGATTATGGCATCAAAACCTAGTGACCGATTCCCTTTAAAAACAGTCTTTAATGTGTATTCATAATAAGTACCCCAGCCCCATCAGGTCTAAGAGATCTCAATACGTTTTTAATGTTTTATTGTGAATGTCAATGACTTTAAGTTGAAAGATGAAGCATGGACAAATCTGTAAATAAAATATTCCGGAATGGACTTTTATGCAGTTTTATGCCGATTCCCTCGGGTTGAGAATCGATAGGTCGAGTTTTGTGAAGACGCATCTTCATATTTACTCCAACAACCTTTAGTTTGGCTGATAACTAGGCTAATGACATGCAAATTACCTCATTGCATATGCATTGGATACACTCTTAAAAGTCAGCCTTCAATGTCTTTTGTTGCCCATCTGTGCATTACATAACATTAGACAGAGTTGTTAAAAGGAATTGCACCGAACTCACATGAAACAAAGAAGATTGATTGTTTTCAACCTTCAGTACTTAAGAGGTTTTGCAAAGCGAGCATTAGAGGTACTTAAACCAGTAAGAACCCCAGATCACCCATATCTCAAAGAACATATTGTTGTTCTTAGCAGAATATATAATCTGAAAAATGGGCCCCATGGATTCAGAACTTTACACGTTGCTGTAAACTGTACAGTGCAATCTGAAGGCAATATAAAAGATGAGAAGAAACATATCTCTGCCTTAAAACACAGATTTACCATCAATTTTACTGTGATATTATATGTGCAAATATCCCTTCAGGATGGATGCTTTACACTTTTATGATTGCTACTTCCAATAGGTGGAACTAGAGTTCAAGTCCTCTGCCTCTCTGAAGAGACAATTTGTATATTTAAAGGGACACTGTCAGGTCATTTTTCAGTATGATACTTATATCACCCTTGAATACTGTCTGGGCAGACCTTTCACAAACATGTAAAATCTTTATTGTACCATTTGTAGTTTCCATGTTATCAGCATTGTCAGACCCTGCGGGGATCTCCTGGATTAGTCCTCTACATTATAAGCAAACAGGAATAGTCTGGGTGCTGTAATAAACGGTCATGTAATTATGCACTCCTTCTCAGCAGCTCTCTCCTCCCTCCTCCCTTTGCTAATAGTGCAGTGTCAAGTTTCAGTAGCATCTGTTCTGTTGGGAACACAGAGGGAGTGAGCTATTGCAGATCTGCCTCATCTAGACATTTGTTTCTCTACGCAGGTATCCCTGCTGTGACAGTTTCTGGGTTGTATTTCACCTCTTTCTTTGCTGTAGACACAGAGAGCAGAGAGGAGAATACAGCCCCCCTCCCACTGATGTGCTGTGATGTGATGTGGTGTGGATATGTGACAAAATATTCATCCTATGGGGAGGGGACAGCAGAGAACTAAGTGATCACTCACTGTGAGTGACAGATGGAATGAATCTATTTATTTGAAGTTTACAGAAGATAGGAGGGAAATATAAATAAAATAAATACATAAATAGAGAGAGTTTAGAGGGAGGAATTAGAAAATGATAGTAGTTACATATGGATTTTTGACCTGACAGTTTTCCTTTGATTTCCCAGAGGAGCATTGTGACTTTTAAGTCTCCTCATTACTGGCATGCCACTCTCCATAATAAGGAAACCTTACCCTCTTTGACTCTGCTTAGCCTCTCATACATCCAGATTAGATCTCATACTTTCCACTGACGAGGAGCAATACCCCAAAACACTATGTCTGCAAATTGAGATCCTGGTTTGGCATTTATCCTAAGTCATATGACAAGGCTCGATGAAGGGTTGATATTTACTTTTAGGATATCTGCATTCAAAAGGTGGAATTAGAGTTCAAGTCCTCTTCCTCTCTGAAGAGACAATTTGCATATTTAATTTCCCAGAGGAGCATTGTGGCTTTTAAGTCTCCTCATTACTGGCATCTAACTCTCCATAAGAAGAAAATATTGCCCCTTTGACCCCACTCATCCTCCCATACAGCCAGATCAGATCTCATACTTTGCATTGACGAGGGGCAATACCTCAAACACTATGTCTGCAAATTGAGATCCTGGTTTGGCATTTATCCTAAGTCATATGACAAGGCTCGATGAAGGGTTGATATTGACTTTTAGGATTGCAACTTCTAAAAGGTGGAATTAGAGTTCAAGTCCTCTTCCTCTCTAAAGAGCCAATTTGTATATTTAATTTCCCAGAGAGGCATTGCAGCTTTTAATTATGGTTATACTGGCATGTCACTCTCCACAAGGAGAAACCTTACCTCTTAGGTCCCAGTCTTAGCCTCTCATACAGTCAAACCAGATCTCATACTTTGCACTGATGAAGGGCAATATCCCGAAACACCATGACTACAAAATGAGATTATGGCTTGGCTTATATCCTTGGTCAAATAACAAGGTTCATTATTGGGTCAATATAGATTTTTAGGATTGCTACTTACAATAGGTGGCACTAGAGATCAAATCATCTTCCTCTCTAAAAAGACAATTTGCATATTTAATTTCCCATAGGAACATTGCGGGCTTTAAGTCTCCTCATGACTGGCAGGTCCCTCTCCATGAGGAGAAACCTTACTTTTTAGAGCCCAGTCTTAGCCTCTCACCTAGCCCAATCAGATCTTATACTTTGCACTGATGATCTGCAATACCTCGAAACACCATGTCTGCAATTCTGATTGGCTTTTATCCTAAGTCATATGACAAGGCTCGTCAAAGGGTCAATATTGACTTTTATGATTGCTACTTCCAATAGGTGGAGCCAGAGTTCAAGTCCTCTTCCTCTCTTTCGCATACAAAAATACATAGAAAACCAATGATAAAAGTCTTCTCTGCCCCTTTAGATCTAACAAGGCATGCCTACGTTCCACGAGCGTTTCTTTAAGGTTGCAAATAAAGTTAAATAAAAAATAGTTTGAGATATGATATAAAAGGCAGCGTTCTAAGCTCTTCAGCGCACATTGGAAGGTGAACTTCTAAGAAAACAATATCCATTCAAGTTTTCCTTGCAGACACAGGAGATCAGCATGACACGTGTGACCACTTCAGACAGCGGCTAAATATACGTTGCAAGCCGACCTTGACTAGGGAACTTGGCAGCGGCACATTCATTTCTTGTTAAATATCTAAAGTATACAGCAATTATTACCGCGTAATGACGGCTGCAATTGCAAAAGATGGAAAAATAATGACGGATCTTGTTCTAAAACAGATTGTTATTTTTTTTTTCTTTTTAGGTGATAGCAAAACAACCTTGATGGATATTATTTAAATGCGCAGATAGTCTCAAACTCTTCTCGCTGTAATTGCAGAGTATATTTCCTTCACATCTGAAATAAAATGATTAAAGCTCTGAAAGTAATCCTGCAAACTGCTTTGCTCAACAGTTATCACATTCATCCTTGGTTAATTTGGCACTCTGTCTAAATACATGAAATGCACTTCAAGTTAAGCTGCATAATCAGCATGGTCTTTTGTAGAAATCATAAGCATTTATTGTCATTTTTTTTTCTCCTTAAATAAAAGTTTCTGTTTTATTATTTATTATTTATTTATTTTTTCATTTAAAGGGATCTGTCAGGTCAAAAATCCATAGGTAGCTGATATACTTTTCTAATTCCTCCCTCTAAGTGCTCTCTATACATGTATTTCTATTATTTATACTTCCCTCCTATCCTGTGTAAACTGCAAAATAAAAGATTAATTCAATCTGTCAATCGCAGTGAGTGATCACTTAGTTCTCTGCTGCACACTCCCCTGGGAATGAATATTCATGTATCATGGTAATAATAATAATATATATATAGCACTATTAATTCCATACATTTGCAACACTGTCCCTATCGGGGCTCACAATCTAAGCACCCTATTAGTATATCTTTGAAATGTCAGAGAAAACCCACGCAAACACAGGGAGAACATACAAACTCATTGTAGATGTTGTCCATGGTGGGAATTGAACCTAGGACCTCAGTGATGTAAGGATTGTGTGCTAACCACTGAGCCCTCCTCTGATATGTATGTTTTGTCTTGGGCGGCACAACGGCTCAACAGTCAGCATTTATGGTGGCTCAGTAGTTAGCACTGCAGCCTTGCAGTACTGCGTTCCTGATTCAAAACCTATCAAGGATAACATCTGCAAGGAGTTTGTATGTTCTCCCTGTGTTCTCGTGGGTTTCCTCTGATCATTCCGGTTTCCTCCCGCATTTCAAAAAACATACTGATAAGATGTTTAAATTTTGAGCCCCAATGGGGACAGTGTTGCTGATGCATGTAAAGTGCTATGGAATTAATAGTGCTATATAAATGAAGTTTTTATTATTATTATATTGTGGTCAGTTCTCTAGGTGGAGGCGCAGTGCAGAAAGAGGAGAGGGGGGAGGAGGTGTGTGATCTTAGCAGATGCAGCTCTGACATCTTCATTGTGTGTATCATAGGCATATGTGTAGTGTGTGATGGAGATATTTCTATGTGTTTATAAAAAACGTAATCATTTACTCAGCAGATACACACATAACATGTATGCAGGAAAACACATTTTCATATAAACAGAAATCTCCACAGGCAGCACAGGCTCAGTGATATTACTACAAAGGTTGTAGCACACAACACCTCCCCCTTCTCCTCCCCCTCACCAGCAACCTGTATATGCCTGAGATTCAGTGTAACTTCAGCAGAGGGGAAGGGCAGAATACCAGCTTGGATAGGCGTGGAAATTTACATGATGCGACTCTCAGACTGCTAAGGAGTCATGACAATTACTTATACAGCTGCCTGCAGGACAGCCTCTCGGTATTTGTCTCTTTATTCCTTCCTGAACCTTCTCCAGTGCAGCCTCCATGGAGACTCTGGCTTTATGCATATAGGTTTCTACACAATTACTTACACTTAGTTTTTTTGTATATATTTCAGCACACTTGATTTAAGAGCATTCACCAACTTCGAGCACATTGCTTATGGCTGCTATCCGTATGTTAGCCTGGTGCCCTGTTAGAAGGCTGCCTCCTCTGTTGCCCCCACTGCTGTGCCACTTTAGCACTTACTACCTCCGCCCACTGTTGTGTCACATGAGCTGCTGCATGGACACAGATCCTTGCGCTGAAAGGACCTGCATGACACGGCAACTCACGTGACCTGCCGCTCTTGTGAGGGGCCACGTCACACAGGTCCTATTAACCCAAGAATCTATGTCCTTGCACTGGAGGACCTGTGTGATGCAGCAGCTCACGTGACACAACGGTGGACAGATGTGGTGATAGCTGGAGCGGTAAAGCAGTGGGGTGACAGAAGAGGTGGAGGTGGACCCGGGGGTGAGCATTTGCATGCATATTGGCACATCAATTGGGTGTTCCAATATGGCGGCTGTTTTATTTTTTTTTCCTGTTTCAGGTGGACCAATCTGGCAGCGGTCACGTGGACCAATCAGATAAAGAAGAAAACATGACATCTAGACTTCTGGCCCTAAGGCAATTATGTAAGTAGATTAATTTGCATAGCACCTTTAGTTAAGTTTTGGGTTTAATTACAATAGCATCATTTTGATGACAAGCCATCAAAAATCTCTGATGTTCACTGCTTAACCCCTTACGCGCCAGGGTCAATAGCTTCGACATTAACCGAGGATCATGAGCATTTACAGGAGAAGATCTGTTCTGCTGTGCAGAGCGGTGAACCACATGGCTCTACAGTGCAGAAGTAATCAAACTTTGCGGTGATGAGGCGTTCTAAGGGGGCAAATAATATAACTAAAAGTTTTTTAAAAATATGGAAAAATGTAAAGAAAAACATAAAAGTTCAAATCACTCCCCATTTTCATCAAATCCATCCAGAAATGGTATAATTAAAAATCTCAGCTCAAGATACAAAATGTAAGCCTCACTCCGACCCAGATCTCAAATAATGAGAACGCCAAGGGTCTCGAAAAAAGGCAACAAAGAGCAATTATTATTTTTTTTCTTTTTTTTTTTACAAACTTCAGAATTTTTGTTTTCACCACTTAGATAACAGCCCCAGTATACATGTTTGGTATCTACGAACTCATACCGACCAGATCAATTCTACCTAGGGATGAGCGAGTATACTCGCTACTATTTGGTATTCGCCAAATAGTAACGGTATTCGGGCTACTCGCTACTCCCGGAGTACTTATGTGTACTCGGGAGTAGCGAGTAGTCCTAATACTTTCGCAGTGTATCTATAGATACACTGCGAAAGTAGCCTAAAAGTGATCAAAAGTTGTTAAAAAATAATAAACTTACATACTCACCTGTCCGACGCCTGCACTGGGACCGGCAGAGAAGACATCCGATCGCTGGATAAGGACCTTTCACTACCAGCCAATCAGATGGCCGGTAACGATCTGGCCAATCAGATGGTGCCATGTCACAACCACGTGATCTGGCCAATTTGCAAGGTCCTATATGTACTATCAGGACCTTGCAAACTGGCCAATCAGGTGGCCGCTAGCGATGACATAGTTGTGACATGGCGCCATCTGATTGGTCAGATCGCTACCGGCCATCCTTGCCCAGCGATCGGATGTCGTCTCTGCCGGTCCCGATGCAGGCGTCAGACAGGTGACTATGTAAGTTTATTATTTTTAACAACTTTTACTCACTTTTAGGCTCACTTTCGCAGTGTATCTATAGACACACTGCGAAAGTATTCGTATTCGCTATACTCACAATGAGTAGCGAGTACGGTACCTACTCGTTGCGAGTATAGCGAGCACGAATATTAAGGTACTCGCTTATCCCTAATTCTACCATATAGTGAACATGGTAATAAAAAAAAATCATGAAATTGCACTTTTTTCAATTTCATCGCACTTTGAATTCTTCCCATGTTACCCGTACAGCATATAGTAAAATGAATGATGTCTTTCAATAGTACAACTCGTCCAAAAATGAGCCTTCATACGGCTATATTGATGGAAAAGTAAAGAAGTTATGGCTCTAAAAAGAAGGTGGGGAAGAAAAATCACCTGCTAGTTAAGGGTTTAATGGTCACAGCCTCAAGTTCCCTAGAGAAACTACAAATCATTTTGCTATAAAAAGAATACACTTAATACACACAGTAAAAAGATCAAAAAGCTCAACCATATAAACTGGCTCTTCAAACTCACCAAGAATACACTTTTGAGGCCAAATTTGTTAAGTCCTTAAGGGCTGGGGGGTTATTGGGGTTGTCATCTTTTGGCAATAACTTTTGCTTAGGCTTCTTTCATGTGTATGTGTCTCCGGTACGTATGCCATCCATGCAGCCAAATGCCATAGACATGTACGTACATACATACATACCCAAATGTTAGTGAATGGGCACTTTCAGATGGTACAGACCGTGTCTCCATGTGGAGCAGACGTGTGTCTGTGTGTTCCACATAACGACATGTCAATTTCTGGTTGACAACACAGGCCCAAGACCCATTTAGGTCAATGGGTCTGTGTAAAAAACATCCTGCACATGAATGTCTTCCATGTGACATTTGTGTGCAGGGACATGAGGAAAGATTTTTAAGTTAAAAAATAAAGAATGTTATACTTAACCCACACCAGCGATGCTCCTGTCCCTCTCACTTCCGGGGCTGCTCCTTAGGCTCATGAATATTCACTGAACTATGAGCTGCATCGACACCGGAAGTAGGAGGGACAGGAGCACTGGAGACAGGTAAGGTTACAAAGACATGCTGCCTATGTGCTATTTGGATGTCACACGGACAACACATGTATGTCAAGAAACATGGGCCCCCAAAAATGGCTTCTCTCACATGTGCATTTTTGCACAGGTGTGTGAAAGAGGCCTTACAAATAGTGCATTGCAGGTCGCTCCATCGCTGGGATCATCCTTGATCAAGTGTGATCTTCAGAGAACGGGGAAATAGGATCAGTGGCTCTACAGCACACCTACTTGGGGAATTGAAGAATTACACAGCTTCCAGTAATCACAATGGTTTGTCCAATAATGCAGGACTTTCCGGGTCCTCTAAAGGAGAAGTCCCCAACTCCAGGCCTCGAGGGCCGCCAAAAGTGCAGGACTTCCTTAGTATTGCACAGGTTAATGTGATCAAATGCACGGGTAATGATTCCAACCCTGTGCAATACTAAGGAGATCCTGAAGACATGCACTGTTGGGGCCCTCGAGGCCTGGAGTTGGGGACCCCGGCCTAGAGAATACAGAAGCTCCTTAAACCTTGTCATTGAGGGAGAACCGGAATAGGTTTCCCTCTATTAACTCATAATGCTCTGCAGAGCTTTTGAGAACAGGTTTTCTTAACAAGACGACTTCTCTAATACCAACCGGCAGGAGTAAATCTTCCAAAAGTAATCTGGGATCAATCATTCTAGAAAAGTGATTTTCACATAGGAATGTGATTGTGCGCGGATGTATAGACCGTTTCGGGTTAGGTTTTATCGTTCGTCAATTAACGGCACATAAGTCACTATGGACTTGGATTCTCTCAGCACAATTGCAAATTACCATCCTCGTGACAATCTTGTCTAAGACTCACAGTTAATTTATGCACACGTCTTGTTTTATATAAATTGACCATGAACAATTCTCATTCACCTTGATAGAAATGCTAAGATTGGAATTAGATGGAAGAGCGCGGGCAAAGAGACGAAGCTTCATCAATTACTCAATGGACCTAAAATCAAAGTATTTTTGCTGTAAGAGATGATCATTTTTTCTTCCTTTTTTTCCCATTGCTGTCGCTTTGATGTGAAGCTGCATAATGAAGCGTTTAGCTGTTCCGTCATGAGCGCACCGCCACTGCAGCACAGTCTGTGATTTTGGTATAGGCGTCACATCTATTCTCACTTTGGGGCTTTGATGAACAGTAGTTTTGGTCATTTCTGCCTTACTTGGATTTGTTCTCAATGATTGGGACCCCAATCTTCTGTGCATTTAAAACACATCATGTAGATCTGTCATATATTTGTAAATGAGAACGCCCCTTTAATTTATTTAAAGAAAAAAGACAAAAACAAGGTGTAGAGATATTTAGTAAACTTTGTAAGCTTGACAATGGTAAGGCTGCTTTCACAACAGCATTTTTGTACAATTGTGGCAGATCCGGCAGTTTTGCCGCATCTGCCGCCTAATAGCTCACTTGTGGCGAGCCCCATTCATTCCCTATGGGACTTGCGGTCATATGCAGCAAGTGCAGTCTTGCTGGATCTGGCAAATCCGGCACTTGCGGCTAAGGAAAAAACGCTGCTAACAGCAGTTTTTTGACTTGCCGCAAGTGCCGGATCCGGCAAAACCGCAAGCGCCTCGGTGTTGTTGTCCTGCCTCCAGCACCTCTTCCCCGCTCCTCTGCACCTCAATGCCGGTAACATGTAACCTGTTTTAATTACAAATAAAGGATCTCAACACACCCCGTGATTGCCTCTCTACATCTTCTTTGTCTCATGGATGTCTGCCTTGTCTAATATGAGAGGGAGCACCGTGGGCCCCGGTCCTAACCTCGGCACAATCACTGCCGCCACTGCGTAGGCTAATACTTGGTCCCTCAGCGTTGGTGGCTGGAACCTTTCTTCAGTGTTTTTGGTCACCAGCACAGGCACAGCAGGCAAGTATGGGCTGCCACCAACCACTAGTTGCTTGATTTTACCTGCCTGGAAACCAAAAATACAGTGGAGCCATTTTTTTAAATTTCTTGAACTAATTGAAAAAAAAAACTATGGTAAGTGGGGCTTCACTGTATTTTTGGTTTGTAGCCAGATACAACTAGGCAGCTATGGGTTGCCACCCACCTCCAGCTGCCTAGTTGTGCTGCTAATCCAAATACAGAGGAGCCCTCTTTTTTAGTTCAATCTATTATTATTTTCGACTAGAACATTACAGAAGAAAGCAGAACTTGTTTGCAAGAAAGTAAGCAGTAACTCATTCATATTTCTGAAAGATAAGAAGGGAAAAAAAAACTTCATCATTTTTGTATTGATTGTTCAAAGTTTTTGCATGAAACCAAACTGATGAGACTTCTGCGAGTCATTAGTATCAAGGTGTATTGACGCATCAGATTATAACAAGAACAAAGTTCCTATTGTTCTGTCTACTTTACCAGATGATCCATCAGGTGGGATATGGTATTCAATGACAACTATCCATGTTGACAATCCAGTTGAGGGACATGGAGCATACCAGGCATTTTAAACAGTCTTTACAACAATAACCCAGTAGGTAAGAGTAACTTACTGAAACATTATCAATTCTTTGCAAATATAAACAGTTTTGTCTGTTAAATCCTGAGAATTGTAAGGTAAAAAGAGGTGAAAAGAGAAATAAGGTAAAGAATAGAACATAAAGAGGGGGAACAGAGGGAAAAAAGAAGTGGGGGGGGGAGACCAGATGAATAGGTAGGAAACTGGGAGGAGGCGAGGGAAGGGCCATCCCATGTATCTATTGGTGCCACTACGTCCACCAGGTAACGCATTCACTGAAACCATATGTCCAAGTTGGCTATGAGGGGCATTGGCCTATTAACTCTCAGATAACACCGCCCCCCTCGGCTGGTTACAAATATTTCCCCAAAGTCCGGGGAGTCGAGAAACATAATCCAGGGGTCCCATGTGCAGAGGAAACCGTCCCAGACACCAGAGACCTCTGCAGTAAGGTCTTCCATCCTACAGAGTCGACTCATTTCCTCTAGCCACTCTGTCATCAGGAGACATTGGGTTGTCTTCCAATGACGGGGAATCACCCCTCTCGCAGCAGTAAGGCAAAAGCAGAGAAGGTCCGTCTTTTGAGAGTTAAGGGAACCTGGCAATTCAGACAAAAGTGCTATTAAGGATGATTTATCAACCCTTCTGCCACTAATTTTGTGATAAGCATGAAAGACCCCTTCCCAAAATAGCTGAAACGGTCACGGAGCCCTTTTTTTTCATCATTTCTTGAAATTACTAAAATAAAAAAAAAATAATGGGGGACGTCTCAGTATTTTGGTTGCCAGCCAAGTACAAATAAGCAGCTGGGGGCTGGAATCCTCAGCATGGGGAGGCAAAAGGATTTTGGGCTCATACGTTGTGAATTGCAGATCACAGCTTCCCCAGAAAATGGTAAATTTATTAGACGTGCCATTTTCTGGTGCGGTACCCTAACTCTTCCAGTTGTCCTGGTGCTAGTGGCAGCTGGGGTAATAAAGGGGTTAATGCCAGCTGAATATGACCGGCTGGCATTAAGCCTGAGGTTCATAATGGCAGATCAATGTTAAACCCGTCCATTAGGAACCTCTAAGTAAATATTATATAAAACACCACACTTTGAAAAATATTTTATTTGCAAATGTGAACTTACAGAGAAAAATAATTTATTAGTAAAAAACACAGAAACACTTCCCTCATCAACCATGTTTATTATTACCACCAGAACAACCCTCCACATGAATCCGCCAATTAAACTGAAAGACGCTGCTGACTGTGTGTGGGGTGACGTCACGGTAAGGTTCACTTGAGTTCAGCGCCAGTGACATGGCTGAGTTCTGACCTCTTGTGAACTTTCCTACATCACCCTACTTGGTAGATGCTAAAATGTATGGCCTGTATCTAGGTTACTCCAACAGCCAATCACAGATGCCCACTTCCTGTGACAATGTCTGTGATTGTCTGTTGTGTCCCTCAGCAGTGAATACCCAGAAGTTAATGAGGGGCCCCGGAATAACAAGCGGGCATATGCCTGGAAGTATAATGCTTATATTTAATCCATGTTTTGTTTCTTTTCACAGCGCCAAGCTCCCATCTCATAACATTAAAGCATAAGTTAAGGGTTCGGGCTCAAGTTCGAGTCACGTTCGGCCCCGAACTCTAACTTTTAAAAAAAAAGTCTAGTCGGGTCCCCCGAACGCGAACTTCAGTGGGTTCACCCATCACTACTTACACATAAGAAATTATGGACTAATGGAAGCCCCATTCAGTGCTCAAATATGTAGCCTTAATAATATCTTAATGTTTTTAACTTTTTTGCAATGCTTCTTCCCACAACCATGGGGGGATGACTAACAATTGTCATGGCAGCAAGAGGCACAATGAAGGTCCGCATGTCTGCCATGTTAGAACACCTATGAAGTCATAAGTGATCATTAATATTGCAATGCACTGCAGTACTATGGTGTTGTTGATAGAGGCAATTATGGGCAATCACAGGTTCAAGTCCTCCAAGTATGTTCATTTTCAACGAACAAAAGGAAGATCCGGTGCCACATGTCCATAAAAAGTTGAAATTCTTTAATAAAGATCCAATAAAAACATAAGCATCTCGACCACAAATGATCTTGCCAGACGAGTTTTGGAAGGCCTACGACTAAGCAACCTTGTGTTCCGAAACATGTCTGGCAAGACTCTTTATTGTTGAGATGCTTATGTTTTTATTGGATCTTTAATAAAGATCTTCAAATTTTTATGGGCATATGGCATCAAATCTTCCTTTCTTTCATACTATAAAGTGGGGTCCAGCCACTAATCCGGGTGCCTGGGAATCCAGGGTGCAAATCGGTGAGAGGCACAACCTCCCTTCTTCCTTATTCCCACTTTCATTTTGTTCATTATCAACACAGAATAAATTGAGATGTCTTGAAAAACGTATTTTAATATCACTAAGAGGGTTGTCCACTACTAGTACAACCCCTTTTGAATCCACTTGTTTCTCCCAGTTAAAAATGAAAGATCCTGAACTCACCTCCCATGCTGCCGTCATTCCAGAACCATTGGTAATCATGGCTCAGGGCTCACGTGACATTGTGCAAACACGCAAGTCCTGCATCCAATCACCGCTGACTTTCTCTCTCCCCAACTCTGAACCAAATGAGCAATCAATAGGATGAGAACGGCAGCTGCAGCGTCACTTTCTGTTGACTGCACGTTTGGCTCGAAGACGGAAAGAGAGAAAAGCTGGCAGTGATTGGACGCGAGACTAGAATGATGTCAATGGTACGCGAGCCCTGAACCGTGACTACCGACAGCACTGGAACGGCGGTAGGATGAGAGGTGAGTACAGACTTATATTTTAACTGGGGGAAACAAGTAGAGTCATAAAGGGTTGTCCTAGTAGTGGAGAAACTCTTTAACAAGTGTATCCATCCAGTGTTTAACAGAATTACGGTACATGACTTTTCTATTTTACCCTCTTGTTGTCTTACTGCCCGGTCATTTTTACCGTAAAAACACCTCCTCTCCTCTCAGTTTTTCTTTCATGTGAAATTATGTATCTTTCCCCATTTTACCCACTTAGAATTTTTTAACCCATTTTTCAGTACATTCCATGTTAAAGTGAATGGCTTTACTAGTGTCACAAAACCCAAAACCTCATATGTTCTTTCCGATAGAAAAATATAAAAAGTTATGGTTTTTGGAAGAAGTGGATAAAAAAATACAAAAGAACTGAAGAAAAAACAATTGCTAAGTCTTTAAAGGCCCTGTCACACCTGGCGACGGGGCTGGGGATGTCGGCTGCGACTGGCGGGTGCTCGCACGTTTTTGGTGCCCCGCCAGCGTCACTGTCCCCCATTTACATGGGGAGACATCTCCAGCCCCGCGCCAGCAAGCTAACAGGCGGGATCGCCACTGGGGTGTCTGAAAACCCCAGCGGCGATACAGGACAATGGGAGCCTATAGCTCCCATCGCCAGACAGATCGCCGGCGGCCAGTTACATGGGGCGATGTGTGCACATCGCCCCAGATCGGTCGCCTGGTTTCAGAGCACTGCTCTGAAACCAGGCGACCTCCCGGCGGCGCCGACATCGCCCCTTTACATTAGGCGACGTAGGGGGCGATGTCGCCGCCGATAGGCCACTCCCCTACTTTGCCTATGTAATTGGCGGTGATGTCGCCCCGTGTGACGGGGCCTTTAGGGGTTAGTAGTTTCGAGCTTCACATATTTGGTAATCCCATATTTCTTTAAGAAAAAAAAGCTGAAACCGTCTTGAGAAATTTTTTTTAGCCCCCAAAATGGAAACATTTAAAAAAATTCCACTTTTTCCGCCTACAGGCTTGCTCCACCTTATGATGACATCACTACCGCGTGTGACGCTGCAGCCAATCGTGGAGCTTGGAGCTAATTTCGAGGAAAATTACACTTTTGCTATTTTTTCATAGCGCGAGCCTATAGACTAGTAAAATGAATGTGGATGTAAGACGGCATGTAATCAGTGTAATATATCTCATATTTATACCTGGGAGCTGAGAAAATGTACTATCATCTTAAGAAATGCTGTTTCGAGCGTATTTCTTTACTTACAGTCAAACAGCGAAAAAAATCCCAGACATCCGTAAACCTCTGATAAATTGAAGCCAAGTCCCCGGTAGAGTTTTAAAACTACAACAAACCCAATAGATGCTGATTTATTTTAACCGTTTCCCTGCAGTCCTGCATCACGCTGAGTCCTCCAGACACTAAAGTCATCCAGAACTCATTTGTAAGGCTGAGCTGATAACAATACGTCTACTGGATGTCAAACACTTTATAGATCGGAGGCGTCCTGGGGGAGGGGGGTGCCGAGGAAACTTTAAGTGTTATGTTAATCCAATATGCAGCACAGAAATTCCCCAAACTGAGAATCAGTGGAGGTAAGTGGAGCGATGATATACAGAGATGAATCCCAAACCAAGAACCTGCAATATTAACCATTTTATGCCTGGGCGGTCCAACGTAATTTATATGATTGCCTGCTGTTTACTAGTAACTCATATACATTAATGTCTTCTTACAACTCACAATATTTGTAATAAAAGAAATGTTTGAACCCAACATCTCACTGTAAAGTGCAATAAGGTGGTTCTATTAAAAGCCTCATACACTTACCTATCTCATCATCATCATTAATATCACCATTACCCAGGGGCATAACTACAATAAAAAAGCCAAAAAGGCAGCGCTGCCTGTTGTTAGCACGTAATGCAAGATGTGCAGGTGCACATATTAATTTCTAACTGTACTTTAAAACTGAGACATTGGGCAAACATTTGATCAATTCATTGAGCCACCCCGCCACTTCATGGCATTCTCAGATGGGGCAGTCCTACTCTACCTTTTTTTTTATACGCTGTGCCATTATGGCCTCCTGAATGGATTAAAAGCAAGACCACATTGAATTCCCCATATGCACTTTTTATACTGCGTGCTAGCCACAGGCAGCACTGGCATCTTGGCTATTTTTTATTTCACAAGTATAATAGGTTCAGGGGTTGCAATTGCATCTGGGCCCGGAGCATCGGGGGCCCAAAACGTCCTTTTGGCCTATAGAAAAATACTAATGCTGTTAAAGATTTGCAATAATTGGGGCCCCTGTTGGATCTTTTTTCATCGGGGGCCAATGAGCTTGAAGTTACACCACTGCCATTACCATCATCATTACTATTATCCTTATCATTGCTATTGTCATCATCATCATTACCGTTATCATTGTCGTAATCATCAGCATCAACATTATTATTCTTTTCATCCATATCATCATTACCATTGCTATAATTACTTTCATTTTTATCATCTTCATCATTATAACCACCATCCTCTTCTTCATCACTCATGATAATTTTCATTGAAACTATTATCATTACTAATTGCATTATTCTCATCATAACTATCCTCCCCCTTCTCCTCCTCATCATCACTATTATTATTCTCTTCCTCATCACAAAAATCATCATCATCATCATTATCATCCTCCTCACTATTATTACCAACACTATAATTTTTATTCTTTTTATCAATATCATAATTACCTTCACTATCTGTATTTATGTTATTATCACTACTGTCATCATCACTTTTATGATTATCACTATTATCAGTCTTTTCACAATTATCATTTTTACAATCTTTGTTATCATCATCATCATTCAGTATTTGCATCAATCTCATCATAATTAGCATCACCACCATCATCATTAATATCATCACTACTGTCATCATCATTATCACAATTATCACTATTATCATTATTATCCTCTTCATTATTGCCTTCACAATTATCATTCCTATTATCATCATTATCATCCTAATTAAAAGTATTATCAATTGTATTTCCATCAATTTCATCAAAATGATGATATGATCATAATCACTATTGTCATCATTCAACAGGTATCATTTTCACTATTATCATTTTTTTTTATATCATCTTTAGAGTCAGGTATTATCCATAATATTTCAATCAATTTCGTCAAAATTAGCATCACTACTACTGTGGCGCCCCGCAACGTGTGCGTCACAGGAGGGTATTGCAGCCATAAATGCAGCCGCAATATCCTCTGACTCAGCAATGATCCGGTTAACATAGAGATCCAACCCTACATGCAACACCTAGAACAGAGGACCAATCATAGGTCCTGGGGGGTGGAGTGTTAGGATAGTGTAGTAGAACACACAATAATCTAGAGGGATTGAGAAGGAGAACCTAGAACCCTCGAGATAGGACAGAGTCTGAGGACTTGAACTTGGAGAGGAGTGGGGGCTCCGCACCCGTGCGGGCCCCTGGGCCGTCACCGGTCGGGTGTCAGCACCTGAGGCCTTAACTACCGGGATTGGGCATTATCTACAAAAGACTCCCGTGCCCACAACTCACAGCCGGTTCACTGGTACCGAAGCTGGCAGCAGTTCACTTCTGCTACGCGAACCAGAAGAGTGGAGGAGCAGCTTTATAGGAGCACCCCACCACCAGCCAACTTCCAGTCGTCTAACCAGCGGTGTACCCACTGAGGGACCCAAGGCTCCCCAAAACATCCAGAACGTACATCATGGATAGGGCATTGAAGCAGCCTCCCCGTACCCGATCTGGTATTCCTGGGCGACACTGGCAACCAAATAGGTAGAATGGAGGAACACTGCGGATCTCTAAGGGACACCATCACTGCTGAGTCCACCCGGGCTACTACTCAACCACTGTATGCCATGTATTGCTTGCTGGTTACAGTAAAGACCCGTTGCAGAGACTTTCTGTGTCCGTGCTTCCTTATGAACTGTCCGTCCGCACTACTAGATAACCGCAGCTGCCGCACAACATCTTGAGCAGCTCCATCCTCCGGGGATCACCGCTCAGCCTGTGGGGAGCGTAACATCTTGCTGCTGTCCATCCCCCGGAGGTTCCGCAGCGTCGGTAGCCCTTACCGAATCTACTCATAGGTGGCGTCACGAATAAATTAAAACCCATTTAATCTGTTCCACCAAGACGTCTTCACTTTTGATCTGCACTACACCGGGCCCCACTACCGGCAGGCGCGGTCCACCCGTGACAAGGAGGAAGGAAGCATCGCCTGTCTAAACCGGAGTCCCGGCCACGGTGAGTCACTACCATCATCATCATGATCATTTTCATCATAATCACCACCATTAATATCAGCACAACTGTCATCATCGTCATCAACATCATGATCATCATCACTACTATTATCATTTTCATCCTCATCATCACTATTGTCATCATCATAATTAAAATCGCAGTCAATACAATCATCACTATTATCATCTTCATAATTATTTTCATCATTGCCACCAATACAATCACCACTCTTATTATCTACACCTTCATAACCATCATCATCCCCATAATAATTATCACCATCTTCAACATCATCCCAATAATAACTATTATCATCATCCCCATAATAACTATCACCACCGTCATCATCACAAAGCACTCACTGATCTCAGGGAGACCAGTCGAGAAAAACACTGCGGGCAGCCGGCTAAAGCGCTCAAACACAGTGAAATCCATGGTGCATTGCTCCTGGGAATTTGATTATTCAAATGGAGTCTGTGGAGCCTCGTTTAATAGTCTCAAACATGGGACAGGCCAGATATCCCTCCAGGGAAGGACCTAGCCCTGGGATTGACTCCTTGCAGAGACCACTATAACCACCATATTAACTATCCCACTCAGTTATGAGCTTAAGGATATGACAAGGGAATTACCAAAACCAGGCATCCATCCACAGACAGCTGTTTCGGGGTGTTGCCCCTCATCAGTGTGGAGTAGGATTCTGGCTAAGTGGGAGCAATGCCTGGACTGAAAGGGCCACTCAATACGGTGGTTATGGTGGTCTCCCTGAGATCAGTGAATGCTTTGTGATGTTGGTCTACCAGGCATTGCTTCCACCTCGCCAGAATCCTACTCCACACTGATGAGGGGCAATACCCCGAAACAGCTGTCTGTGGATGGCTACCTGGCTTTGGTAATGCCCTTGTCATATCCTTAAGCTCGTAACTGAGTGGGATAGTGACTGAAAGGGCCACTTACTATGGTGGTTATGGCGGTCTTCGCAAGGAGTCCACCCCATGGCTAGGTCCTTCCCTGGAGGGATACCTGGCCAGTCCCGTGTTTGAAACTCTTAAACGAGGCTCCACGGACTCCATTTGCATAACCACCATCACCATCATCATTAATGTCACCACAACTGTCATCATCGTCACTACTACACCACATCATCGTCATCAACATCATGATCATCATCATCACTATTATCATCTTCATAACTATTTTCATCATCGCTACCAATACAATCACCACTATTATTATCTTATCATTATTATCATCATCCCCATAATAACAATGATTATCATGATTCCCATAATAACTATCATCACCATCATCGTCATCCCCATAAAGGTACCTTTACACTCCGCCACTGTGTGGTAGCAACTGCCTGGCAATGGGGATTTTTGTGCCTGTTGCCTTGAAATTGCTACGAAATGGCGGTATGTAAATTGGGAAAGTGATCGGGTTTCCTGCAGTTGAATCGGATACATATTTCCGAGCCGTGTTCAAAAATCCAAAGCAACACAAAGGCACAATTGCCCTGGTAGTGGCGTCTAAACGGGGCACAGGGATGGAATCAGCGTCGCCTAGTGAATTCCCAGGGGCGTGACACAGCCTCATGGATACCACGCCCCATCAGCGATCATTGGTGGAGGCTACTGTGTTCCCATTGGCTGTCCCTTCACAGGGCGCCATATTTAAAGAGCTGTCCATTCACACACTCAATTGCAATGGCGTCATGTATTAACCAGCCTTCCTGCGCAGGCTGGCCAATCATGACGCTATTGCGTTGTCCAATCAGCGTGTTAGCGTCACGGAATACACAACTCTGTCACGCCTATGTACTTGCGGCGCGAAAGATGTACGCCCATATTCCTTTGTGGACAGCGGCGTGTGAAGTGGCGACGGTATTCAACAGCAAGTTATCCGCAGGATCTGTGGGAACTTCCTGGGCAACACAATATCTTCAGTTGACAACGCAATGGCGGCGTGTACATGCGGCATCGGCGATCGGTATCAACCGTCAAAAACGTGCGCGTGCACGTACGGTTGATAACGGTTGCTAGGCATAGTGGCGGCGTGTAAAGGTACCTTTATACCTATTACCATCATCATCATCATCCACATAAAAACTATCACAATCATCATCATCCCAATAATAACTACCATCATCATCATCATGATCCCCCTAATAACTATCACAATCATCATCATTCCAATAATAACTACCATCATCATCATCATGATCCCCATAATAACTATCACAATCATCATCATTCCAATAATAACTACCATCATCATCATCATGATCCCCATAATAACTATCACAATCATCATCATTCCAATAATAACTACCATCATCATCATCATGATCCCCATAATAACTATCACAATCATCATCATTTTTATCGTTATAACCCGTCCCGTGAGAACATGCTCTTAGCAATTAACAAAAAATACTACTGAAATCATTACTTTATAATAAAAATAGGTGAATACAATATAGACTAAATACAAAAACAAATACAAAAGGGGAGGGGGAACAAGAGGCGCAATAGTGCCCTTATCACTAGACACTAGTTTGACAACCCGGTGAGCAAAGCAATCCACTCACCTGATCCAGTTGTGTCACCCACAACTGGTTTGAAGGCTTGTTAGGAATAATATCCTGATGGCTGCTGCTGGACCTCCACCGAACCACTCACACGTGGAAAAGCATCAAGGTACTTGGGAAAAGGTGTATAGCGGTCCGCGCTACCAGAATGACTCGCATCAAAGAAGACACTGGCAGATGAAGTGTTGATCAGATCCTTCTTTTATTCACCGACGCGTTTCGGTGCCCACTTGGCGCCTTCATCAGGGATCTACCGACGCGTTTCGGGATCCCTGATGAAGGCGCCAAGTGGGCACCGAAACGTGTCGGTGAATAAAAGAAGGATCTGATCAACACTTCATCTGCCAGTGTCTTCTTTGATGCGAGTCATTCTGGTAGCGCGGACCGCTATACACCTTTTCCCAAGTACCTAAATACAAAAACAAGCCCTTTACATAAACGTCACCCCTCTGGACCGGATCTAACAAACTAGACTCTTCTGATAAAAGCCTGAAGCTCAGGACATGATGTATGGGCACCTAAGATTCCCAACAATGAGATTGTATCACGATTCCTTTAATTGCCCGATCTGCAGTTTTGCCATTAAATTGCGAGGAAATTGTGGAATGTTCCTGCCGGTTACAATAGAGCGTATATAACGAGACCATCCATTTCCTGCAATTGCAAGTGTAAAGTGCACGGAAATTAACCAAGTAAAGTATCGTCGTCTCCCCGAACATTCTGCTGACGAGAAAACTGGAGTGAAACCAACGGGAGAAACCCAAGAAAATTTATCAAAAGAAGCACGTCCTATGGCTTTTAATTGGATTTTTCTTTCTCTTTTTGATAAATCTGATCCTGTTTTGGCGTCATTTCTCACTTTTTTTTCTTCTTTTGGTTCATACAGCTGAGGTGTTGTGATAAATACAACTTCAATTAGTTTAGTCCCAGAGCCCAGGGTACGTTCACTTTGATAAGATGGCGTGAACTCTGCATAATAATGAGTGTAATGTGTTCGGCTGCCATTGGTATTAAAAAGAAGAAGACTGAATATTCACAATGCCAAAAAAAAGAAGGAGGAATGCAAAACTTGTGAATCAAATTAGAAGCTTTCTGGCTTTATTCCCCTCTTTTCAAGAGCACTTTGTAACTAGTTATAGAGTGTTTGGAAAGAGCACACAAAAGTAAGGAAAGTTTAATAAGTACAGTCGTGGCTGAATGCGTTGGCGCCCTTGAAATTAAGTATTTCTCCCAGAAAATGTTTGCAGTTACGCATGTTGTGTTACACAGGTTTATTTCCTTTCTGTGTATTGGAACAACAGAAAAAAAAACTGAGAAAAAAGACAAATTGGACAAAAAAAAGGGTTCAAACAAAATTGTTGGCACTCTCCTTTACATATTTGGTTTCGCCCTTTGGAATAAATCCCTGCAGTCAGTCGCCGCCCCCTATAACCTCCACCTTCTCCTCCTGGAGTTGCTCCTCTTTATTATAATCTGCTCCCGGTCTCTCGTCTTCTCCCAGTTTTCAGATCTCTCCAGTGCTTTGTTTCCTTCATTTCTGGGACTTCTTGATGTTTGGGGTCATTGTCCTGCTGGAGACCCCTGACCTAGGACACCCCCAGCTTTCTGACACTGGGCTCTACATTGCCACTCAAAATCCTCTGCTATCTTCAGATTTCATAATGTCTTACACACAGTCAAGATCTCCAGTCCCAGAGGTCGCAAAACAGCCTAAAACATCTGCAACCTCCACCATATGTGACTGTAGGCCCTGTGCTCTTTTCTCTGACCTCCACCACATGTGACTGTAGGTCATGTGATCTTTTCTCTGACCTCCACCACATGTGACTGTAGGTCATGTGATCTTTTCTCTGACCTCCTCCATATGTGACTGTAGGTCCTGTGTTCTTTTCTCTGACCTCCTCCATATGTGACTATAGGTCCTGTGCTCTTTTCTCTGTCCTCCACCATATGTGACTGTAGGTCCTGTGCTCTTTTCTCTGACCTCCCCCATATGTGACTGTAGGTCCTGTGCTCTTTTCTCTGCCCTCCACCATATGTGACTGTAGGTGCTGTGCTCTTTTCTCTGACCTCCCCCATATTTAAATGTATGTACTATGTTCTTTTCTCTGACCTCCCCTATATGTGACTGTAGGTCCTGTGTTCTTTTCTCTGCCCTCCCCCATATGTGACTGTAGGTCTTGTGCTCTTTTCTCTGCCCTCCTCCACATGTGACTGTAGGTCCTGTGTTCTTTTCTCTGTCCTCCCCCATATGTGACTGTAGGTCCTGTTCTCTGTCCTCCTCCATATGTGACAGTAGGTCCTGTGTTCTTTTCTCTGACCTCCACCATATGTGACTGTAGGTCCTGTGATCTTTTCTCTGCCCTCCCCTATATGTGACTGTAGGTCGTGTGCTCTTTTCTCTGACCTCCCCCATATGTGACTGTAGGTCCTGTGCTCTTTTCTCTGACCTCCCCCATATGTGACTGTAGGCCCTGTGATCTTTTCTCTGCCCTCCCCCATATGTGACTGTAGGTCCTGTGCTCTTTTCTCTGCCCTCCCCCATATGTGACTGTAGGTCCTGTGCTCTTTTCTCTGATCTCCTGCATATGTGACTGTAGGCCCTGTGCTGTTTTCTCTGCCCTCCTCCATATGTGACTGTAGGTCCTGTGCTGTTTTCTCTGCCCTCCTCCATATGTGACTGTAGGTCCTGTGCTCTTTTCTCTGACCTCCCCCAATGTTTAAATGTATGTACTATGTTCTTTTCTCTGACCTCCACCATATGTGACTGTGGGTCCTGTGCTCTTTTCTCTGACATCCCCCATATGTGACTGTGGGTCCTGTGCTCTTTTCTCTGACTTCCCTTATATTTGACTCATATAAGCCTCATTCAATTTTTGGTGAACAATAGAATGATATGCTTTGCCAACAAGCTGTATCTTGGTCATATCTGTCCACAAGATGCTTTCCCAGAAGGATTTTGGTTTACTCACATACATTTTTGCAAGTTGCAATTTAGCTTTTTCAGGTTGCTTTGTGAACAGTTGGGTCTCCCTGGGTCTCCTGCTATAGTGTTTAATTTCATTGAAATATCGATGGTTAGGTCAGTGATGCATCCTACACCTATAGGACAGCTTTAATTTCTTTGGATCTTGATTGGGGCTTATCCACCATCTGGACTATTGTGTGTCACAACCTTTTATCAATTTTTCTCTGCCATCTCATCATTTATTAATATTACCAGTTATATATACTAGATTCTTTGATAGGGCGTTGATCCAGGGAATTAGTCTGATTGCCGTATCTGGAGTCAGGAAGGAATTTTTTCCCCCAATGTGGAGCTTAGTGTTGACACATGGTTTTTTTTTGCCTTCCTCTGGATCAACATGTTAGGCTATGGGGTGAACTAGATGGATTTAAAGTCTTCCTTCAACCCTAAAAACTATGTTACTATGTTACTATCTCCATCCAAGAAATGATGGGAGTGCTGGTGTCTCACGGTCCGCGCTGCTTCAGGATTAAATAAACTGACCAAAGAGCCAAATAGATTTCCATCCTTTTATTCCTCATCTCTCCTACGCGTTTCAGCGCCACACCCGGCGCCTTCCTCAGGGATATGGGTGTGGCGCTGAAACGCGTAGGAGAGAGGAGGAATAAAAGGATGGAAATCTATTTGGCTCTTTGGTGAGTTTATTTAATCCTGAAGCAGCGCGGACCGTGAGACACCAGCACTCCCATCATTTCTTTGATTCACACCACTATCCAGTGGTCGGTGGAGGTCCTGCAGCAGCTGGAACATCGTTTCCAAAAACGCCTTCAAACCAGTTGTGGGGATCACAACTGGACCAGGTGAGCAGCTTCACAGCACCACCATTGTATATAAGTGTCACTAGTGATAGGGCACTATTGCGCCTCTTCTCCCCCTCCCTATTTTATCTTTACACTATCTCCATCCAGGGAGATCATCTACAGTGCCATGGGTTATAAATGTCTTGATTATGATGCACACCACATTTGTCTGTATCTGCCAGTGTTGGCACCCTCTATTTTATGTGCACCTCTCACAATGGAAGAAAGAGATGCCCGATGTGTGGTGCCAAAGTATGGAGAAGTAAGGAAAATGAGGGACATAACAATAGGAAGATGGTGAAGGGAAAATCAAATAACACTCACCTGTGCCTGAGCCTTGCACTTTCATCATCCCTAGATGGGTCTTTCTCACTTGCTTGATCATACGCCTAAGCCCTGGCTGTCCCTGGGCTAGCCCAAGGTAGTGAATTGGGCAGCAAAATCTTACTACTACGAGCAGACAACATTGGGAGAGAGACAAGAGAGGCCAGCAAGAATAAAACAAGAGTAGCAATTCCACGTCTGAGACAGGAACTACTTCTCCTGGGTAGTCAGCATAAAAGAACTATGCGAGAGTAAGGCTAAGGTCAAACTTGCGTTGTGACCCTAGCATGACGCAAGTGCTTAAAACTTAGAACTTTCCATCACAGTGCATAGTGTTAATGCTATGCGCTGCCAGGCAATGTAGCCCCATAGTAACCCGCTGTTTATCTTAGCAGCCGGCCACACAAAAAGCTCCAGGAAGTGCGCTTTACAACAATGCACAGGAAATCGCTTCAGGACACACTTCCTGGAGCTTTGTGTGTGGCCGGCTGATAAAGTAAACAGCGGGTTACTATGGGACTCTGTTGCCTGGCAGCGCATAGCATTAACGCTATGCACTGCGGTGGATATTTCTATGTTTTAAGCGCTTACATCATGCTAGGGTGACAACACAAATGTGACCCTAGCCTAAGGGGTGAGTTTAAATGACAGAAGATAACAGAAGGGAGCGGTAATAAAAAGCAGAAACTAAGATTATAGCAAAAGGAACTCAGCAGGGTCAAAAAGGAACTCTTAACCCCTAGAGCACCAAAAGAATCATTCATGGCTGAGAAGACTCCAATGAGGCCATTCGATCTTCTAATTGCTGTGACTGCCTGATCCCAGACGCTGCACAGGTCCTGGCCGGACATGACACACTCATGAATGCACCAGGGTCGGTAAAGTTTTTTCTGTAGCATGATGATCGATACTATATCCAACTGTCGTACGGAAATATGCTGGATTGTCAAGTGTCAAGTGTTGAGGAGACATTTTTAGATTCACTTGGTTAATTCTAACCTCATTATTTTTGCTGGTACATTCTTTCAATTAAAAGATCTAATTTCTTATAAGCAGATGTTAATTCGAACGTTATGTCATAAACTTGCTCCCTAGATCTCTAGAGAACAACTCAGGAGACACTCAACCTCCCGCTGTGATCAATGCCCTCTATATACTCAGCCCTGCGTAGTTCACCTCTAATTGGATAATTATTTCATATACACATCACTCAAAGACATCAGTCTCGCTATTGTGAAGGCAGTAAGACACGATATTATTAAATTCCCCTGGAAGATGAGAGGTTGAAGCAATTTTGATAATTTCCTTTGAAAAACTTGCAATTATTTCTTTTGGTTCGCTAATAAAAGTATCACTTGTAAATCACATTGTGTTACCAATTCAGAAATGCTTTATACTCTCAAACTTTATATCCCGTACTAGGAATACCCGCTGAGTCCACGGCGTATCATGTGCTTTGAAGTTGGTGAGAACACCAAATCCTAGTTTAGGTGAGTTATATAATTAGTAAAACCAAAAGAGGGAGGGTGAAGAGGAAGCTGAAGCGCATCGGGAAGAGATTTCTTCTTTTGCGTAAGCCGATCGAAAGAAATGTCGTAGAGTATGGAAACTCCAAAGAAAAGTTTACGGGGAAAAAAAATAAAAAGTTAGAGAAATGATTACAACATTGCAGAGAAGGATGAGCTGGGAGAGGATTTACCAGAAGATTATAAGAGAGCAAAAGAAGAAATATGATGAGTAATCAGGACGAGGGAGGGAGTGATAAAGTAAGAGCAACGGCGGCACAATACGATACGTTAGGGTTCCTTTTTTTTCCTTATTTTTCAAATAGGAGAACTTATGTTTTCTCAGTTATTTAAAGGGGAACTCCGGGGAGATAAAAAAAAATGTCTACTGTCCCTACCCTCCTACATGATGAAGCAGAGCTGGACTTTACAGTTCTAGGTCCTATAAATCACTTATAAATCAATAAAATCATATCTGCTCCTCAGCTCTCACCCCTCCCTTCGGAGACAGAGAAATTCAGTCATGCATAGTGCTAAAGTTTCAGAGGACAGGGATCTACCAAGTTGATATAGGGGAGGGGAGATCAAGGCAGTGCTGAATCAGTCAATGTAGTGCTCCTAGCCTGATACATGGCAGCACACATTATGCACCATCATATCATTATACAGCAGAGGATCACAGCATGTGTTTATATCTGCTTGGTGACATGATTGCCATGTGAAGAAAGAACACACTTGTTCTAACATTACATAATATGGTATATTAGGGACAGGATTGTTGTGTGACCAGCCCCCTGTTCATACAGAAATATCTGGGGGTGGGAATGTAAGATGATCCTGGAGCCCTTAGAGTCGATACCCCCGACACACCTACTGATCTGTGCTGCAGCATGAGGGTGAATTTCTCTGTCCCCTGAGAAAAGGGTGAGAGCTGAGGAGAAATATGATTTTATTGATTTATAAGTGATGTATAGATCCTAGAACTATAGTGCCCAGCTCTGCTTCATCATGTAAGGAGGGCAGGGACAGTACAATTTTTTTTATCTCCACAGAGTTCCCCTTTAAAGGTATTATCTACTGTGGATTCTCATGCTTATCTTGTTAGCATCCAACCCATTTTCTTGAATCAGTATATCATGAGAGATATGTTGGGGAATGACTATATTTGAAAAATAAATAAAATTAAATTCTGTAATATGTCAGTTGAAATCTATGCTATATGTATCTATGCGTGGTCAACTATTGGCTGGGATGTGAATTGCAACCTGTCGAGGATTTAGCTATACTGTTGTAAATCGTCACTCAGTGAGGAAGTGGACCAACTCTAGCGCCACCTTTAGGTAGCTAAACTGTTGTGACACTTTATTGAATTTGTTTATGTAGGGAATGCAATCCTTAGCCCCTTCACGACATAGGACGAACTGGTACATTCTAAGTCATGTCTCCTGATATGATGTGGGCTCGCACGCAAAGTCTGCATCTTTCCCTACACGTCGGCTAAATGCATCAGCTAACATATGCCTCTACGGCTGACCGCGGTTTTTTTCGCGGCCGCACCTGCCGCAAGTGCAAAACCGCACTTGCCGCACCTGCCGCAAGTACGCCTATACTTTGCATGGCGTTTACCGCAACCGCACCGCAAGTGCAGCCGGTATGCGGTAATCGCAGGCAGATGCGGTTTTTTCACCGCATCTGCCGCGAATTTCAAAAAACGCTGATGTGAAAGGGCCCTTATATGGTAAAATGAATAATGTAATTCAAAAGTACAGGGTGGGCTATTTGTATGGATGCCGCTAAATATAATGGGAATGGTTGGTGATATCAACTTCCTGTTTGTGGCACATTACTATATGGGAGGGGGAAAACCTTTCCAGATGGGGGGTGACCATGGCGGCCATTTTGAAGTTGGCCATTTTAGATCCAACTTTATTTTTTTCAAAGGGAGGAGGGTCATGTGACACATCAAACGTATTGAGAATTTCACAAGAAAAGCAATGGTGAGCTTGGTTTTAACATAACTTTATTCTTTCATGAGTTATTTACAAGTTTATGACCACTTATAAAATGTGTTTAAAGTGCTGCCCATTGTGTTGGATTGAACCCTCTTCTCCCACTCTGGACACACTGATAGCAACACCGCAGAAGAAATGCTGCACAGGCTTCCAGGATCCGCTGTGTCAGATGCGGCACATCTCGTATCTTCACAGCATAGAAAATTGTCTTCAGATGAGAGATGAGGAGAACTTTTTGGGAATTGTGAAGTAAACAAACAAAACCAGCGCTATTGGTCTGACAGTAACCCACAGTGGATAGATCCCTCCCAGACTGCTGGGACACAGACATTGATGGTATGGTGTGGTGTATGGGGTACAAAGATAGTGGGGCCATTCTTCATCAATGGAAACCTCAATGCCACTGGATATGTGAATCATGTAGCAATTTCTGATATCCAGGGGCATTGAGGTTTCCTTTGATGAAGAATGGCCCCACTATCTTTGTCCCCCATACATCACACCATACCATCAATGTTTGTGTTCCAGCAGTCTTGGAGGGATCTATCCACTATGGGTTAGTGTCAGACCAATAGCGCTGGTTTTGTTTGGTAACTTCACCATTCACAAAAGTGTTTGCCTCATCCCTCATCTGAAGACAATTGTCTATACTGTGAAGATACGAGATGTGCCGCATCTGACACAGCGGATCCTGGAGGCCTGTGCAGCATTTCTTCTGTTGCTATCAGTGTGTCAGGAGTGGGAGAAGAGGGTTCAATCCAACACAATGGGCAGCACTTTGAGCATATTTTATAAGTGGTCATCAACTTGTAAATAACTCATGAAAGAATAAAGTTACATTAAAACCAAGCACACCATTGTTTTCCTTATGAAATTCTCAATAAGTTTGATGTGTCACATGACCCTCTTCCCACTGAAAAAAGTAAAGTTGGATCCAAAATGGCCAACTTCAAAATGGCCGCCATTGTCACCACCCATCTGGAAAAGTTTTCCCCCTCCCATATACTAATGTGCCACATATAGGAAGTTGATATCACCAACCATTCCCATTTAGGTGCATCCATATAAATGGCCCACCCTGTATTACTCGTCCTGCAAAAACAAGTGCTCATACCACTGAATTGACAGAAAAATAAAATTATGGCTCTTATAAGAAGCCGAGGAAAAAATGAAAGCGTAAAAATGACCATGGAGTGAAGGGGTTAAACAGGGTTGTACAGGATGAGACAATATGGCCACTGTCTCCAACAAACTCCGGCACACTTGTCCGTGGATTGTTTTTGATTACGGTATGTATCTCAACTTCATTAAAGTAAGTAAATCCTGGACAACCTCTTCAAGTGTTCAGGAAGAACAGCAGGCAATACAATTATTAGTCTGATGAGCCAAAACTTTCAGCTCAGAAGAAAAAGAAAGAACTAATTTGTCAAAGCAGCAACGTGCCAAACTTAGAATACATCGAGCACGGCAGAAATGAAAAAATATCAAAGGAAAATAGAATATCAAAAAATACACAGATACATTTAGAAACGTGACAGTAAACACCAGAGCCACAACATTTGGGACACCATTATCAACTGTGATTGAGCTCCAACCAATCACTTGGGTCTCCAAGACGTTTCGTGAAACTAGAGTTATCGGTCCGTAGAGCTTGGAGTCCTTTATTAACCTTATGATGTTTTGGCTGGAGCTACCCCAGTGCTGAATGTCCATAACTTGTTCTACAGGTTGTCACATCTCCATAGCCTACTTTATTGTCATCACAGTTGGTTTGTGTTTGTGATTAGCTCGGAGGCCGGGTGACTACGGAGGTGAACGCAAGTGAGTTGGTGCAAGTCTTCTGTAGGTTGTATCCTGCAATGACTGTCTTGAGGGTCATGAGTAGAATAAGGGTACTGTTAAGTATGTCCCATCATTAGGAGACTTGTGACAGCTCTGGGATCTGAGTTTCATGTAAACTTGTGAGACTCTAGTATGTAAATGTGATTGCTTTCTTTCGACCAAATCAGGATTTCCAGCACCAGGTTTCTTCATGCATTAAAAACTTTATTTTTCCATCATAAGTTCCAGAGTCATCAAGAGTAAGGGGTACACAGACCCCACGGACTGACGTGTTTTGAACGTCGCTGCACGTTCTTATTTATATCACGAATCACTGATCTCAGGGAAACCAGTCAAAGAAAACACTGCGAGCAGCCGGCAAAAGCGCTCAAACACAGTGAAATCCTAGGTGTATTGCCCCTGGGAAATACGAATATGCAAATAGAGTCCGTGGAGCCTTGTTTAGGCATCTCAACACAGGACTAGCCAGATATCCCTCTAGGGAAGGACTTAGCCATGGGGTGGCTCCTTGAGGAGACCACCACAACCACCATATTAAGTGGCCCTTTGAGTCAATATCCAGCTCTTTACGAGTTTAAAGATATGACAAGGGAATACCACATTGTTTTCTTTGACTGGTCTCCCTGAGGTCAGTGATTGCTTCATGATGTTGGTCTACCAGTCATTGCTCCCACCTAGCCAGAATCCTACTCCACACTGATGAGGGGCAAAACCCCGAAACAGCTGTCTGTGGATGGATACCTGGCTTTGGTATCTCCCTTGTCATATCTTTAAACTCGTGAAGAGCTGGATCTTGAATGAAAGGCAACTTGATTTGGTGGTTATGGTGGTTTCCTCAAGGAGCCACCCCATGGCTAGGTCCTTCCCTGGAGGATATCTGGCTAGTCCCGTGTTTGAGAATCCTAAACGAGGCTCCACAGACTCTATTTGCATATTCGTTCTTATTCATAGACATGCCAACGTAAAATCAAAGAAACTTACAAAGGTAATATAGCAAAAGCATTGAACTGGCCATGATTTCCTGGCACCAGCATCCTCGTGGTTAGTGCTGGTTAGGCACAACATTCCCATCCCCTACCTGTGCTTTATTTCTTTGGACCAGAAAGAGTTAATGACTTTTCCTTAGTGGTAAGCTCCTCCTTAGTTTCTATCAGTTTCAGCTGGTTTGTGTTCACTTCCTCTTCTTTTAAATATTCTGATGATCCAACACCTGATGCCAGTAATAGAACCTTTCTATGCTGACCCCCATAGAGTGAGAACATTTCTTGTGGCTGCGGAAGGTCTTCCATTGGACTGGTGCTGTTGGAGCCATGTCTTCTGTAGTCTTGGTATTTGGCTAGAGCATTCAAGTTTGTTGTATCCTTTTGTCTTGTTCTCCAGTCCGTCTTCCTTCCCCTGTGTTTTATTACGTCAGTGGTGAAGTCTAGAGCACTCACCCCCTTTGCTCTAGCCACGGTGAGTGGAGGGATATTCAGGCACATGATGGTGGTGAGGGGAAGGACCCACTTAGGGACATTAGGGGAGCTCAAGGGCCAGTCACAGGTTAGTATCAGGAGGTGTCCCATCCCCGTTCCTTTTAATTAGGGTCTTCCTCTCCCTTAACATCACGTGGTGCCTGTGTGTTTCGCAATGCGCCGGACATCCCCCAGTCCGAGCATGCACACCCATAGTACGAGAGTGTATTTACTTATTATTTTAAGAAAGGAAACCATCTAGATGATATAATTTAGCCAAAACTCTAAAGTTTGCCTTTAATTAATATATAAATTTAACAATATTCAGTAGAAAAAAATATTTTGGACTTTAACTAATGTTCTCTAGGAATCCACTTTTTCGTATCTTCAAGACTTCACAAAACACTAATTAAACTAAAAAATTGCTCTGATCTTGAGACGTCTCTGAAGAAACTGTTACTAATGCACAATATTAGTCATTAGTTTTCATAAACTGAACCAACTTATGGTGAATCCATATTTCATGTCATGTTAATCTATAATGATATTCCCCTTTCTATTGGCCAAAATATATTGTCAGATATATTCCTCACCTTGGTATTTTATTAGAGATGACCTATGGAAGATGAAATGTCAGCATGAAATGGCATTTTAAGACTTGTCTCATCAATCTCGTGCAATAATGCTACAATAAACACAATTAGAAATCATCTTATCAAGGCAATCTGGGATTTGCATTTAAACATATTTGATGGATTTCGAAGCAAGACATTCAACAAGAACCTTCACCCTTGTACAATAGGGAAATTCACTTAAATTTATTGGAATGAAGGCTATTATCTCGTTATGGACTAACCAGCTTTCTCAAGAAATGCGGTGAAGATTAATGTACAGTAAATATTAGAAGATTTGTAACTATGTATCAACATACAAATCGCCAAAGACTGACATATTGTAATAGGAAAACAATGGAATGCTGCTAGAGGTTTCATTAAGACCCTATAAAAATACAATGTTCCATCATTTACAACTATTTCCATGCAGGAGGGGTGAGTGGGTACAGTGATGTGGGACGATAATTGTGGACGAGGGATTGACTACGGACGTCTCGGCATTTTATATGAAAGTCATGGTTTTGGGGGGGTGCATGGACTTGTCTCATGTCGGCCATGAGTGTTATGTTGTCGCTTGTTGCCGCTGTCTCCGGCTGGCCAGGACCAAGTAATAGACCGCTGTCAGAAAGAGACCACCAGCTCACCTTTATCAACTTATCTTTACTTATCAGTTCTTTAGTAATAGCTTTAAATATGAGCTAGTGTTGTTCAGTTTTACAGTACATATGCAGACACACTTCTAGTTCCCACTGAGTTGTTTCCATTCTTTCAGGTCCTGTGAGTCCCAACACAACCCAATTTAGACTGTGACAGTCACTCTCTCATTTCTGAGGCTCCATGTCTCTTCTCCTTGTAGGGAAGAAATAAGGGTATCCAACCACTATGCCGTGAGGAGAGCCTTATGTTCCCAAAAGCTTTCATATCTAGTTTTCTCTTTATAGAGGTTGGGTGTTGGGTGTGTCTAAGAAGAGCCTTTTGTTTTGAAGACCTGCGATCACCGGACAAGGACCTGTGACTTCCAGCCAATCAGATGGCCGTAGCGATCTGGCCAATCAGATGGTGACACGTCAAAACCACGTGATCGCTAGTGGCCACCTGAATCATGTGGCCGCTAGCAATCACATGGTTGTGAAGTGTCGCCATCTGATTGGCATGATAGGTCACATGGTCACGTTGTCCGGTGTTCGCAGGTCTTCTGGGACGGGTTCGGGTGCAGGCGTTGGATAGGTGAGTATGTAATTTTATTATTTTTTAACAACTTTTATTCACTTTTAGGGTACTTTCTTAGTGTATCTATGGATGTACTGCTAAAGTAATCGGACTACTCGCTACTCCCGAGTACACATAAGATACTCGGAGAGTAGCGAGTACCTGAATACCGCTACTATTCGGCGTGTTCCGAATAGTAGCGAGTATACTCGCTCATCCCTAACGCTAGTGTTAACGCTTCCATAGGCTCCCATGCAAAAAACGCATGGTCAAAGTGCAACACATTTGACGCTAGGCGTTTTTGTAAAACCACCAAAAATCGCAGTAAGCAGCGTTTTTGGAGGCGTTTGCAAAAACGCATGCTTTTTTTAACATGGGAGTCTACGGGAAACACATGTGTTAATGCATGGTACATATATGTACCATGCATTAACACATGCGTTAACGCTAGTGCTGAGAAGGGAAAAAAATAAAAAAATGGCAAGTGAAAAAACTGCCTCCTTAAATGCATCCTTCCCCAAGGAAGCACCCTCCCAAATGTGACCCTAGCCTTAGTGCAAACGTCCTCAGCCAAGTTATTTTGTGATCACTACTTCACCGCAATCTCACAACACAACATCATGGCGTAATGCCCATGAAATCATCACACAAGAGCTAGTAAGAAAGAGAGGCACATGGGACACGGGATATCGGCATCCCAATAATAGCCAAGAACGTTCACTCTGTCCTGGTCAAGCGCCATGCCTGGATGCTGAACTAACTCTAGTTGGCATGAATCAGATTGCAATTAAAAATGTAAGAAGCATTCCAAATTATGATTTAATGGATATAGATTTTATTGATCAAGTTAATGGGAAGGATAACTGCAGAAGGAGCTGAGTATTTTGTTTTTTCAATAGAAATACTTAAGATACCTTTACACGGCACGATGTTGAAGCGATGTCGTACGCGATTTCAACGTGAACATGCACGTTTTTGACAGTTTGCCAAGATCGCTTTTGAGGTGTCACACTAGAGGTATTGTGTGCAACCACCGACGATCCGGTGATTCTGAAATCGCCTGAACAACACCAGAAGCGATGTTGCCGGTCCTGATCGCCGTTTCACACAGCACAACCACATCATCACTGTGGGTGTACTGTTTGACACAGCTTAGGAGATAGGCGTCCCCGTGTTTGTTTTACCACGCCCCTACCACTCCGATTGTTCGCAACAACTGTGTTACCATTGGTCAGCCTTGTCTGGCAAGATGGCGGCTACCTTAACGCCTTTGCCCTTTGTACCATCTCGCTATTGAAGTCTGTTGGCATTTGTTGAGGCTTCTGCAAGACACTGTGGCGTCGCCCAAACATCACACGGTAACGCTCCTGCATAGGAGTGGCCTTATTGAGGGTATCAGGTGTGTAGTGATTTCAATATGGGACACATGTTGTGTCAGACATTTCGGCTACGATCAATGAAAATTGAACATGACCACATATATGTATTTTTAGGCATCACAAAACCACTCGTTAGGCTGCAAGGTTTTTAGTTTCGTCAACACGCACCAAGCTACACGCCATATGAAAAGGATGCTGACTTCAATGACGCTCCTTGTTTGAAGGTCTTTAACGACACTTGAGAAAAAGAAGTCAAGGAGTCTACTGATGATCGCACGGATAATCAAATATGATGCCTTGGCCACGGCCAGCCAATCAGAATGCAGTACTATCCACCAATCGCCGCAGACGGGGCGCGGAAAACACAACGCCCAGGCACGCCTACGGTCTTGGTTGCACAACCACTGAAATCGCAACCAACATCGTTATCGCGGTGTCACACGGCACGATCCTGCCAAATCACTTGTGCAACATCGCCAGGTTTCTGGACAATGTCAGTAAACCTGTCAACCCGCAACCAGCCATTTATCGTGGTTGAATTGTCCTGTTACACGGCACAACCCACTTGCGATGTCGCGTCATCATCGCACAACCAGCGACTTTTCGTCGATGTTACGGGCGATATCGTGCCGTGTAACTGTACCTTTAGATGCCAATCAATCAACTGGATGCAAAACGGAGCAACATATCAAAGAACATTGTTAAAGCAAATGCAGCAAGATGTGTCTGACATTAAATGAATGTGCAAAGTAAGCTATGGCATTAAGGCAGCATCCCTGTGCAGTTTGAGCATTACTTTTCATTGTAATAGCCACTTTTTGCAACTTTTGCATAAATGTTCTTTTGCACAAATGAACATTTATGATACAACGGATATTCAGTGTGTTGAATGTGACATCTACTGCAATCTCTTGGGGAATGGTGATTCAGCTCGGGTTTATATACATCAAAATTTTATAAGCACAGAATAGATGTATGTACGGGAGGAGGACTTGCAGTCACATTTCTCCCTGAAGACAGCAAAGAATTGTTGTATTGTAATATGATTTGTGTTCTGCATCTTTGTAAGTAGTGCAATGTGTGAATTATGATGTAATATAGTCATGTCATTTGTTATAATGTCTTCATGTATCCTGTAAGTACTAGTTAAATTTTGGGATTATCCCACAATAGGAGGGTGAGTATCTAGGGCAGGGGCAGGGAACCATTATTCTGCCAGGGGCCATTTGGAAACTTCTACCATCCTTCGGGGGCCGTGCAAAATTATCAACTTGAAAAATACCCGCTATATTTGATTAAACAATCAACTCACTGATACTGTGGTGGCTGGAGCTGCTTCTCTTTGGCGTGGGTGATATTGATCATGTTGCTTCTAAACTGATTTTCCAGGTTTGCTAGAGCCCTAGATATCACAGGAGAGGCTGGGGGTATATACCTCACTGGAGGGACTGAGGCGGGTCATAGAGTCATAGAGATCACTGGAGAGCTGAATTTCAAAGGCAGAGAGTCAGTAAAATGCATCTGCCAGCCTGAACACTGTGGTCCCCAATAAAGTAATCCAGGGTGCGTTCGGCCCTGGGGCCTGAGGTTCACCACCCCTGATCTAGGGAAAGTGACGGTTTCCTGTGAGACTTCAGATTGGGCTCAGCTTGTGACGAGAGCAGACATGTGGTCCAAGAGGTCATCAAGGACTCATACAGTGGGTGACCTGTGACAAAAAATAGTAGAGGAGACCAAATCGGGATAACGCGATCCTAGAGTGTTGGCCGAGACACAGAATGTGAGACAACGCGGAGGCTAGAAACTCACTCATAATGAAGTGGCCCAAGGCAGAAGGGTCTCTGCAATGGGACTTTATCGAGAAGGCCCCAAACCTAAAAGGTATGGACCAGAATGACTGTACATGAGCAGAGTTGACTTCCCGGGTGAAATCTCCCCAAGCATCTGCGAGCATAAGGCTCTACTACTCTGCTGGCCACAGTGATCAAAACCCCCCCCATATCCTGATCTCTACAATGAGAATAGATGTGGAGTCACGAGCAAAGGGAAATGAGTGTCATGAATGGACTGTTGTGATGGACTGAGTTGTGCTTCGACTCACAGGCCAGAAAGATCAGAAACAACCCTGACGGAGCAGAGAATGTGTCTGAACATGCTTTGTGAAACTGGAATGGGCTAGTAGTTATGTGCTCGCTATCCTGTGTGTAAAGTCATTATCGAACAATGGTTAAGAGATGTTGCTGACAAGGAACTGGTGGTCTCCTTTGGAAGCAAGTTACCTTTTGGTCCTGAAGAGCTGAAGGCAAAGGTAGCATGCGTTCTACATTGGTGTAGAGCTCATACAACAGACATCCACACACCCAGCAAGGATCATGGTTCTAATGTAGTGTGCACCCAGAGTCAATCTCTTGCCCAAAACCACCACTCTACCCCATGTCTCCCTACAGGTACTTGAGCAGAAAACAATGCTAACCTGTAAGGGAAAGATAATGACTTTCTGGTCTCCAGATTCAGAGAATTTTGGGAAAGCATAAGACAGAAATCTCAAACTTTGCACTCTGTTAATAATCCATCACTTCCAGCTTCCAACGGCACCAATTTATCTGCTAAATCTGCATCAAAGAAAGCTTGTTTCACACTACCGTTTTTTGAATCCGGTGGGGATATGGAGAAAACAGCATCCCCCAACATCCCCCCTGTAGTTGTAAAACCTGATGTAACTTGGATGCTTCCACACCGATATTATTACTGATGCTGCTGACAGATGCGGTGTAGTACGGGTGCGGTAGCTTCAGTTGCATCAGGTTGTGTTCAATTTTTGATGGATCTGGTGAAAAATGGCAAACCCCTAGTGGACGTGTAATATGAAACTGGCTTCTGGGCATGCATAGTCAAAAAACCCTAGGGTTCCAGCGTTACAATGTTACAAATAGGGTTTTTGGTTTCTGTTAAAAGCAGTTCTCACCTATATCCAGCTGAACTGTATGCAATCGCATGCCACTGCATGAGCCTGCATCTCCACTGAAAGTCATTGGTGGAGAAACCGCATGCAATTGCATATGGATTAAGCCAGATTCACCAAGATCAGAAAATCGATAGTGTGAATCCAGCATAAAAAGACCAGTGAATGATTGCTAATTTTTGTAAATATGTGTCATGAGTTGACTGCCTTGCAATCCATTGGTGTGTTGCTCTGGCTTTTTCCCCTAGTCTATGCTGTGTGCTGCAGCTGCATCTAGAGGAGTGAGTCATAGCATTTGGGTGGAGGTGGAGGTGAGTCCTTCTATTCAGATCTCCACTCCATCAGCCTTTAAATAGCTTCACTTCCCTCTACTAGGTGTCACAGTTAGAGCTCACTTTCTACCTGGACTCCGCGGTATGCAGTCGTGCTGTGCTGTTCTGTGCTGTGTCACTGCTGTCATTTAATTCCATCGAAGCTGCTGGGTTTCCTGGTCTGTGGGTAGAAGTAGGGGCCCTTAGTCTAGGGCTGATCAGGGTGGTGACCCGAACCTTCCCCACCTTCAGAAGTACCTTTGCGAACAGGGCTAGTCAGGGACCCCAAGTCCAGGGCAGACTAGCTCCCCTGAATCCCTTCACCCACCTTACCACCCGGTTTCCTGATTCCCTCATCCCCTAAGCGTGACACTATCCCAATAATTATATTAAGGATGAAAACATTAGGAAACGTAATTTTGGAGAAAGCTTTGCAATACAATTAACTAATACCACATTTACAGAGCAGTTAATCTATTCTGCTTCTTAGGTATGAAATCCTCGTTATTTCTAACTCTAGAAGTTAAACTGTGACCGTGATCCCGACAAACCTCAGATACCACCGAAACGCGCAGGTTCGCCTACCACTGAACCATCCTTTCTCATCTGTGACACTTTGTTGTTGAAATTTCTCCTATAGCTGTGAATGTAATTATTTTCCGTCAGACAGAACGCGCCCGCTGTGTTACCTACTGTAGCTGCAGAATTTGTGGAGTGCGTTTTATAAATCAGGTAAATTTTATGGACGTAGGAAATTAGTTTTAGCTGCAGGGAAAATGCACCTGATCGCATGCTTTACTTTTCATGTCACAAACTGCCCAGCCATAACTTTTGAGAGAAAAAGCCTTTTTATCTTCTCAGGGCATGCCAAGCAGTCAGAATTCATGAATAATACTATCATCTGTGTATTTCTTCTACAAAAAAGATAGCCATATGTACATTTTATTCTTCATTGAAGTCCATTGCTTCCCTCCGAGCAGTTTTGGCAAAGGTAGATAATATAATTGAATGGAAACACATTTATTCAAACTATACAGTTTGTATATATTTTAATTTTTTTTTACAGTAAATTGGGAAAGGATTTCTCCCATTAATACAAGAAGTAAGTGTCTCTGCTATTAATATAGGCTGCATGTGAGGTCTGTACACTCAGGGTGCCTCTGCTTTAATGATGTAATGTATTGTAATGATTTACTTAGGAATCTAATAGCTTATGGGAGCACAGACAGTCTGAGACCAAGTTTAAAGGTGAGCAAAACTGTATTAAACACACGTGGCAGTTAATAATGCAGCAAGTGAGCAGTTCATCAAATAGAAAACAAACAGGAAAGTCTCTTTAGAAGTAAATCACATCAGAAACTGTCTATGAGTTTAGTAACTCCAGGAAGTCTGGAAAAGTAGTCAGAAGAATAAGTCCTGGTCTTGAAACTGTGCAGTGTAGTTTAAGAAAAGTCCCGCAAAGTCCAGAGAAACTACAACTGCACAAAACTAAAAGGGAAGTTGCAAATCTTACAGGCACACAGGGATTATGGTTCACAGAGCAGGTAGGCTGAAGCTAAGTCTGAAATATAAGACACAGAAGGTGTGCAGGCAGGAGAAGCATTGAGCAGGTATTGAAGCTGGAGAAGAACTGCAGACACAGGAAAGGTGAGAGTGGAATTGCCAGAGGAGGTACCCTTGAGAATCAAAAGAAGTAGGAAACAAGGAATTCAACTGAATACTCAAGCATGGCTAAATGGTAGGCTGAGGTTTATAAAGGCAGAGAGGACGAAAGCAGCAGACACCATCTTGAAAAGGGGCAAGATACTCAGAATGCCAGTAGAAGATCCAAAGTCCTAACACAGAGCTCAAATATAAGTGCAACTTCTATTATCAGTGTTCCTCATTTTTCACTGCTTGTTTTCTCTGCCCTCCCTGCGACTGTACATACTTTCTCCCCTTCATTCAACCCGACAATGGGAAAGTAGGGGGGGGGGGCTTTAACCACAACTTTATAATCTTAAAAAATATATTTTTTTATTTAAATAATCAAAATAATATGGCATATAGAAACAATACAGACAAAAACAAGAACAAACATAGACAGGTGCCTCAAAAGCAGAGGAGGGGCAAAGGAATGGTTTGCAAAGTTGTGGTTGAAGCCCCACTTTTTTCCCATTGTCTTGGGGTACATGGATTGGATGTAATGTGGGCGACTAAATATATTGAGAAATATGATTATGTACTTTCCCCCCTGTCTAGTAAGTGGAGATTTTGTACAACCTGTCCTCTGCAAGCTCTAAAACTCATGGAAGGTAGGGGATAGCAAAAAGAGCCATCAGAAATGGAGCAGGATTTCTGACTGATTTGTAACATTTTTGATAAAACTTTGCTTTAGACCAAGTCCTACAGACACTCGCTACACGAGTTGTGCCCATCCAAACATCCAACTGCTCGTTATGAGTACCAAGCACCTGAGCATGGTAGTGCTCACAAATCACTAAAAATAACCTTTCAATGTTGATAGATGAGAATGGGCTGGGTATATTCACCAAGGACAGAAACCTAGTTACCGTAATAGTTGATTGGTCGTAAAGAAAAAATGTTCCGCAACCCCAAGAGGCCTGGTTTGTAAAGTATATTCAGTTAAAGATGCAGCCCATCATGTTTGTTTTAACCTTACACCTCTCCGCATGCCTCATATATAGTACTTCTTCTAAATTTGCCTACTGTGGTAACATTGTGATTATCCTTCCTTCGGTAATCTTCCAAATAGGATAATATTTCATAGGTTTGGAGGCTGGGAGTCTGGACTTTCACCTTCTATGGGAGGCTGGGCTTTCACCTTCTATGGGAGCTGGCTTTCACCTTCTATGGAGGCTGGGCTTTCACCTTCTATAGGAGGCTCGGCTTTCACCTTCTATGGGAGGCTGGGCTTTCACCTTCTATAGGAGCTGGCTTTCACCTTCTATGGAGGCTGGGCTTTCACCTTCTATGGGAGGCTGGGCTTTCACCTTCTATGGGAGACTGGGTTTTCACCTTTATGGAGGCTGGCTTTCACCTTCTATGGGAGACTGGGTTTTCACCTTCTATAGGAGGCTGGCTTTCACCTTCTATGGGAGACTGGTTTTCACCTTCTATGGGAGGCTGGGCTTTCACCTTCTATGGGAGACTGGGTTTTCACCTTCTATAGGAGGCTGGGCTTTCACCTTCTATGGAGACTGGTTTTCACCTACTATAAGAGGCTCGGCTTTCACCTTCTATGGAGGCTGGGCTTTCATCTTCTATAAGAGACTGGTCTTTCATCTTGAATAGGAGGCTGGGCTTTCACCTACTATAGGAGGCTAGGTTTTCACCTTCTAAAAGAGGCTGGCTTTCATCTTCTATAAGAGGCTGGTCTTTCATCTTGTATAGGAGGCTGGGCTTTCACCTTCTATATAATTTTGTGACAGGCACTGTGCAGTAATCATCATTATCTGTGATAGGGTTTTCGTTTTTCTCCACTTGTGGAGCGCTTCATAATTTCTGGTGACTTCTTCACAGAACACAAAGCCATATCATTTCCAGGACCAGGGGGTCAATATGAGATTGCATAAACTAAGTGATATATACCATAATGTTTCAGTTTAACAGTAAAAACGAAATAAGCTAAAGTTAGTTGAATTATATATATTTGGGGACTGGTACTTCATAAACCGTAAATATGCAGCTAGAATGTCTTCCATGGTTATCCGCAAGTCATAGAGTGTGTTAACATCATCTACGTTATAAACTTTTATAAATAATGAAAATATTATATTTTGATTATAGTTTAAACAGTATTTGCACAAAGCAACTCAAGAAAATGAAATAAAAACAAAAAAGTGATAGAAACAATGTCTTACAGCAATTTGGAGCTGTAGACTGTAATCATTGTTGCGTTTCATGCTGTGTTTCTGGCATCAAGATGTCGCAGCCAAATACATCTACCACCTAACATGTCTACGCTAAAAATGGGTATTTGCTGTGATGAAAACAGCTGATATTTGATCTACGTTAATACAGCTTGTACATAGCGGTGACTGGATACATTCACAAGCTTGTTGCCATGGTGAAGCAATATAAAAATTTGCAAAATATGTTTACGTAACAGATATTTATAATCAAAGTAGAACGTTAGATTGGAGATTGTAAGGGAACGTTTGGTGGATAGTTGCATTTTACCAAATTTAGTAGACTTTTTAAGCTGGCACTGAGCATATTTACCATAAAACAAAAATATATGATCATAAGTATGGATAGTTTCACACTACCATTTTTTTTAAATCCGGGGAAATAGGGGTAAAACCTGCACCCCACCTCCCAGATTTCCCTGGAATAGTAAAACGTGATGCAACTGGATGTTTCCGCACCGGTATTAGCAATGATCCATCTCACAGATAAGAAAATCCCATTGCATCAGGTCTTGATCTTTTTTTTGCCTGATACGGTGGAAAATAACACGCCCCCTAGTGGGTGTGTCATTTAAAGCTGGGTTCTCGGCATGCTGTGTATCAAAACCCTGATCTTGTGTTTGTAACAAGTGGGATTCGGATTCCGTCAGATATGGGATCAATAAAGCACCATTGTAATTTGACCAGCATTGTCTCGGCATTCGGGTGTTCATGGTTTTTAAACAGTAACCAAAAGCGTTCCAAAATGAATTTTTGGTTTCAGTGTACGAATCGTGGACACCCTGATAACGGAGAACCATACAGAACTAGATGAACTCGCAAGTTCCTAAGGCCCCTTGGAAAGTCAATGGGGCTGGAAAGGGATGCAGGTGCATCCAGTTTCAGCTGGATTCACAGGAATACTGAAAACCGGTAGGGTGAAACCAGCCTATATTGACTTGTCTGCCAGTGGCGGACCGTTACCCCAGGGGGCCCTGGTGCAGCCACGTTGAGGAGCGGGCAGGAGGGGTCGAGGTGCTGGTGGCATCGGTGTGGTCCGGGGGAAGGGGGTGCTGGTGGCATCGGCGCGGTCCTGAGGGGGGGTGCAATGTGGTGCTGGCATTTGCGTCGGCTCTCCTACCTGCGCGAGTGCGCTCCAGGGAGCCGGAGGAGCAAAGAAGAGGGGGGGCGGGATCAGGCAGGGGAAGCTGGCTGCACCAGCTGCACCACGGTAGTTCCGCCCCTATTGTCTCCCTCCGTTTGATAGTTTTTGTTCGCCCCTTAGCACCGTGGGTTTACATTGCTTGGTTTTGTGGTTATACAACCTTCGTTGCCCTACTTGATGCCATATCTTAGCCATAAAATATGAGACTAAAAGTACATGCAGATATCTTACTGAAGATCAATGAGGGTAAAAGATTGATGCCGGAGCCTCCTGTCTATTCCTTCACTTACTTCCCTCCAGCCTCTTCTGTACCAAACTCAACATCCTCTACCTCCTTGTTCAGTTTTATGGTATTGAGGAGGTCTAAGGCATCGTGATATGCATAGCCTACGGAATTGACAAGGTGACACATGTCACATCAGAGGTCCATCCAGCACTCAAAGTCCTGATACGGAGTGAAGATGGAGGAAAAAGACGTTACAACAGAGCGAAGGGATGGAACTCTACTCAAATTTTACAAAATTATGCAATTGCCAAAATGGGGATACCTTGTCATGTGGTTTTGCATAGTTTAAGATGATGACAGTTGGACATTTTTTTGAACCATAGAGCTCAATCAAAAGGTTAAAACATTTTTTTAAAATCCTTACACTCAACTTAATGCTCACCTCTACAGCCCATCCAGTCCTCACCACATCTTCTGATCACCGCCTCTAGTGCATGCATGAGAAAGGTCATAGTGCACAATGTGATATTATAATGTTCTCCCCTTGTGTGCACTTGTGCATAATCCTCAAGGACCTCATTATAGCCAGGAGTCCTGGCAAACATGGGAGGTCCAAGAACATCAGCGTGAGTGACAGTGATCAGAAGATGCAGTGAGGACTGAATGGGTAACAGTGAGGACCAGAAGGTTACGGTAAGAGGGGATGGAGAGGTGAATGGTAAAGTGGGAATTATTAATTTTTTCACTTTTTACATATTATGTTTAATATGCTTTGGGATCTGGAGAGCATAATAAGGAACATGAAATTCAAGTAAAATACGGTAAGTTGTTCGCAAATCGAACTTTCCGGAAAAAAAATATGTGAACAAAGTCAACTTGGCCTGATGCGCTCAACCACTGACTTAATATGGTCTGGGATCTGCAGAGACCACAGACTATAAAAAGGAACATAACAAGGAACACTCTATTCTCTATGAATAAACACTATGCAAATCAAATTTCCTGGCCAATTTTCATCAGAGTGTTGAATTAGAATTTTGGCAGATTCGCCCATTGTTAATAAATATGTTAAATATTGGTGCTATAACTCCGCTTTAAAATTTAATCAAGAACACAGGTTCTGGGTTACGTCCTAGTCCTGTTTGGCTAAGGTCACACTTGTGTTATGACCCTAACCTGACGGAAGCGCTGAAAACGTAGAAAATTTCAGCCTCAGAGCATAGCGTTAACGGCAGGTGCGCTTCCAGCCTATTGAGCCCTATGGCAACCCGCTGTTTACCTCAGCAACCGGCCTCACACGAATCTCCCAGATATGCACTTTTGGACAGCGCACAGGAAATGCGGTCTGTTCGCTGTCCAAAAGCACATATCCGGGAGATTTGTGTGAAGCTGGTTGAAGAGGGAAACAGCGGGTTGAAATAGGGCTCAAAAGCCTGACAGCGCATAGCGTTAATGACAGGTTATGGTAATCATAATGGCAGGCTCAGGCTGAGGTTGAAATTTTCTAAGTTTTCAGCACTTCCGTCAGGCTAGGGTCATGTGACCCTAGCCTTTAAGTGGCAAGTTCTAGACAATCTAACTTACCTCTCTATCCTCCAAGAATACTTCCTGCAGTTGTTCCCTCTCGGCTTTATCTAATTGTCAAGGCAAATAGTCTTCATGAAAGGTGGCACCCCTACCTAACCAGTGTCTTATATTACATCCTTTGCTTTTCTCTTGTTACGAATTGCATTTGTGACTCTGTTCTTGACCCAGGCTTTGTTTCTAGATGTGTTCCTGTTTTACGCCATTTTGGCTTCTTGTATCCTGACTGCTTTTCTCCTTATTATCTCTAATTATTTTCAATGGTACGGGTCAATCAGTGCACCAGTCAGCAATAAATGACTATTCTTGGGACGTGACCTCGAAATACTGCAGGAGTAAAAGAGGCCAGTCTAAATCCACAAGTCTGCAGTCAATCTATGTGACAGAAGACTAATGAATGATCACATCGCGCTCACTTTGTGCTGCGAGGATTCACCAGTTTTTAGAGCTGGGAACGGCGGTCATGTGGTCATGAGGATGCGATATGCATGCTCACTGCCACATTCCAACTATAGGTGCGCCGAATCAATCAATGTAAATGTATTGAGTGAGGCCTCTACCATCTATTCAGAGTATGTCTATGAGTATGAATATTTCATATTTGTGGCCAAGTCACCACTGTTTTTGGCTCTGTCACCTGAGAATCCTCACAGAGCATAGTGCATGCAATGTGAGGCTTTATAAGTAGTGATGAGTGAGCACTACAATGCTTTGGTGCTCAGTACTTGTAATGAGCAGTTGTACGCTCGGACGGACTCGACTCGTGTACAGAGTATAATGGAAGTCAATGAGAAACTTGAGCATTTTTCTTGAAGATCTTCCTGAAAAATGCTTAAGCTTCCAATTGACTTCCATTATACTCAGTACACGAGTCATAGCTTCATAGTTTTTAAGGTTGAAGGTCGACTTTAAGTCCGTCTAGTTCAACCCATAGCCTAACATATTGAGTTGAGCCTATCCGAACGTTACTTATAATGAGCAGTTGAACGCTCAGATTGGCACGACTTGTATACTGAGCATAATGGAAGTCAATGAGAAACTTGAGCATTTTTCTGGAAGATCTTCCTAAAAAATAGTTACGCTTGCAATTAACTTCCATTATACTCAGTACATGAGCCATAGTTTCATAGTTTTTAAGGTTGAAGGTTGACTTTACATCCATCTACTTCAACCGATAGCCTAACTGTTGAGTTGACCCATCCAAGTGTACAAATGCTTGTTACAAGTACCAAGCACTCAAGCATGGGAGAGCTCATTCATCAATATTCAGAAGTCTTTAGTCACATAAGGTGACTGCAGACTTGAGGCTTAGACTGTACAACCTCTTTAAAATTGGAGAGATGTCATCCACCTGGCACTCCAATCTAGCCAGTTGATTGTGGATAGGGATGAGCGAGTAGAATCGTTACTCGCCGAATAGTAACGATATTCAGGCAACTCGCTACTCCCCGAGTTTCTTGTAATTACTCGGGAGTAGCGAGTAGTCCTTTAACTTTCGCAGTGTATCTATATATACACTGCAAAAATGCACTAAAAGTGAATAAAAGTTGTTAAAAAATATCATACTCACCTATCCGACACCTGCACCGGGAGCAGCAAAGAAGACATCTGATCAACAACAAGGACCTGTGAGTCTGACAGGCAATCAGATGGCTGGTAGCGATCTGGCCAATCAGATGGCCAGATGTCACAAACCATGTGATCTCTACCAACCACCTGATTGGCCAGATTGCCAGGTCATTGATGCATGTTCAAGACCTGGCAATCTGGCCAATCAGGTGGCTGGTAGCGCTCAGGTGGTTTGTGACTTCTTGCCATCTGATTGGCCAGATCGCTACCAGCCATCTGGTTGGCTGTCAGACTCACAGGTCCTTGTCGTTGATTGGATGTCTTCTTTGCCGGTCCCGGTGCAGGCGTCAGATAGGTGAGTATGATATTTTTTTTATTTTTTAACAACATTTATTCACTTTTAGTGCACTTTCGCAGTGTATATACAGATACACTGCGAAAGTACTCACCCGCCCATTCACTGCCATTGGACTCGCTATATTCGCAATGAGTATATAGTACCGGGACCTACTCGTTGCGAGTATAGTGAGTCCGATTCCTGCAGTACTCACTCATCCCTAATTGTGGATGGAAGCAACTCGCTGGTGTTTGTAGCTTTAGAACAAAAGTTGTAGGATATGGGAAAAAATCCCCAAAACAAATAGGACTGAATTTGCCAAAAATTACACTCAAGGCGCCATAGACTACCGTCTATGGACAAGATTGCGGACCATCAGGATGTAGATGGAGAATACTCCTATATAACTTAAATTAATAAAGTATCTTCTCAACCAGTGAAAATGATAACGATAATGGATGAAGACAAGCGCACTTTCAACTCTGGTATAAAAATCTGTTACATACAGTTACAAAATGTCTTTTCAGATTTCATCAAATTGTGTTTTAGATTTCGTGGTCATTCCATTATGTGTCATCAGTATTTTTATGAACTGAGGCCCAGAAATGTCATCTGTGATGTCTCAGATACAAATCATTCTGTTCAGTCAAACTCACAGCCGAACTCGTCTCCAACTCTAATAAAACCTAAAGTCAGAGAACATTAATTAAACTATATCTCGCTCTTTTATTCCTGCATTTATTTCATAGGATTTTAGGATTTTTTATTTTTTCACGGCTCGCTAAAAATAGAAAAACAAATGGTGCATTAGGGCAAATCATTATTATCCCTCGACGTGAAATGAAATTCTCCGTGTCTTATCTAAAACAGATTTAACTTTTCTGTGGGAGTCCGGGTTCAAAACAAGGTCATTTTGAGGCATTAACAAACGATTGCATATTTAATTAACGCGGCTCGATTACTAATTAATACTTTATCTTAATGGATCTAGAAATAATATATTTCACCTACATTAGCCCTTAAATACTGCTCAGGAGCACAATGGAGGTCATTTTTCCATCCTACCATTAAGATCCATTCACCCTTGTCCCTTGGGGGCCATAACATTTTTTTTTTACCAAGCGTTACTTTCGGATCATGTTAGTTCACTTGCAACATATATTTTCTTCGGTGGTGCCCAAACATACCACCAATACCATAAGAAAGGTAAAAAAAAGAATATATAAACTCTTAAATGGATGAAATTGGTCTTCAAAAACAAATGATCAGTGTCTATTTTTGCGAGAGGCGTTTATGACTTGATTTTCTGAATTTAGGTTTGTCCAATCCCATAGGGTTAGATTAGAGGTCAATGGGCTGAGATTCTGGGGTCAACATGAGAGAGTCACGTCCATGGCTGCGGAGTCAGTAAGCCAAACATCCTACTAGAACTCCACCAAAATGGACACTGATTCCAACTTCGACTCCACGACTTCGACTCCACAACCAGGCATGTCAGCAAATGACTAGACTACCTCCAATTTTGGACTCCTGACTCCTTTGACTCCAACTCCACCAAAATATACACCAACTTCAGCTTCATGACTCCAACTCCTCCTGTGAAGCCAACTCTGACTCCTCAATTTCTCTGAATCCAACTTCAAGACCGACTGCACCATAATGGGCACCGACTTAGACTCCTCTACTCTGACTCCTCAGCCCTAGTCACATCAGCAAGTGAATAGACTACCTCCAGTTTTGGACTCCCAATTTCCTTGAATCCAACTAGGACTCCAACTCCACCAAAATGGACACCAACTCCGACTCCATAACTCCAACTACACAACCATGGCTGTGAAGTCAGTAAGGCAAACATCCAACTCAGATCCTCAATTTCCCTGAATCCTACTCCACCAAAATGGACTCTGACTCCACAGCCCTGGTCACATGAGTAAATCACTACATTACCTCCATATTTTCCAATTTTGGACTACTTGTAGAATGTTTTATTCATTTTAGAGTAAATTGTCAGTTTTTGCCAAAAGTTGAAACTGCAGAAAGTATCACAATGTATTAAAAATAGTGTATGTCCTTCTTCTACAAAAATGGAGGATGAAATTATTTCTTTGCCAAGAATAGGGTGACCCAGTATCAGTGGCGTTACCAGAAGTTCATGTTCCCCGATGGAAAAGCAACAATGGGATCCCCAATTATTGCAAATCTTTAATAGTAATAGTATCCTCATAGTTTCCTATAGGCCAAAGGAACTAAGGGCTGCTTAGGCTCTAGGTCCTGGGTGCAACTGCAACCTTTGCACCCGTGGTAATTATGCCCCTGGCCAGTATGGCCATGCTAACCTAGACTGAGCATTACTTTGATCCACAGCCATAAGTAATAAGATAAATGCAATCAATCAATAGGCTGCCAGAGTTTAAAAGAAAGCATATTTTGAAAAGGCGGATGGGGATCACACATATTGGATGTCTATTCAAAAGATAGTCTTCTCCTCTCTTCTGCTTCTTAGACAAATCAGCTGGGATACACAGTACCTCATCAGCTTTTCAAAAGTGCATCGTTGTAGTGTATAAAAACATGGGTATAATAATCATAAGGTGTTATGCTAGTCACAACACGGACAATCTATGAGGCAGGGAAGTCAAATGTTTTGGGGTAAAATACCAAGAGAGAATGTCGTGGACTAAGGAGACCGAGAAGTTGTCAGGTCACAGTCTGGGGTCAGATGCCAGGAGGATAGTGAATCAAAGCAAAGGGATGAGTCAAACGGATGGTCAGAGGAGGTATAAGGTCTGGCAGCAATAAATGAGAACACAGAGCATGGCCAACTAGCACCAGTGAGCAAATACTACAACTGTCAGAGACCTGCAACTAACTTACTGCTCAGCTAAGTAGCTGAGCAATTATAGAAAACAGGAAACACCCGATTAAGCCTAGTTTCTACCAGTGTCAGATTGGGCGGCTGAGTTGTCAATCAAAAAACTGACAGCTCAGCACAATCCTGATTCCATAGTACAGCGAACATCAAGGACACACTGGAAGAATCGTTAGGGTCCAGAGGTACATTTTCCCCACATATGAGAAACATTGTCCAATTATTTGGATCGGACATTTATCAGAGTGCAGTCCAAGTGTTATCAATAGTTCTCATTTTTTGAGAGAAGAAAAATCTCCACCTTCTCCTGTCTGACAGTTCATGAAAATTGGACTACACTCAGATTTTTTCACAGACCCATAGACTTGCATGATCCTCCGAACAAAGGATCAAAATGGGACACGTCTCTGCCCTGCAAAAAAATCACTGACATGTGCGGGCCCCATAGACTACTACAGGTATGAATACTACCGGGAAACCAAGGATAACACTTGTACGAGAATATTGGATGTCTCAATCAGCTAAAAATGGAAACAGTGTCTGATTATGTTCTTTGATTGGGAAATTTAGGGTTATCCATCCAATGATATTCTCAGCCACTCTTGTAATGCAGATTATTAATCCTCCCGTGCCGGGACTGATCGCTGCAAGAATTCGCGGTTTTTCAAGCCAGGAATGGAAAGCAAATATGCAATATGCAAGTTCTGGCAACAACGCAAGTAGGGGGCGAGGCCTTGCTCCATACAAGTGTATGGAGGAGACACGGCTTCTGTGGGTATCAGCCTTGCTCCATTAATTATATTGAGTGAGGCCACGCCCACTGGTCGGGGCTCGGCTGGCAGCGCTGAGAACATGCATACAGCATAACTGCGGTCCGTGCCCGGTCTAGAAACAGCAAATCTTCCCAGTGCTCAGTGCTTGTGCTGGGAGGATTGATAACTATGCAGTCACATAGAGAGACAACAGAATTATCATTTTAGACCGGACAACCCCTTTAATCTCCTTTCAGGTACGTTTTAAATTAGAAAACGAAAAAAGAAATGAAGCGAACTGTCAATATTAACAATAAGATAAATGCTGTGAAGTATAAAAATTAAGGACGAAAAATAACCTTTAAGTAATACAGATACAGTAAATGCAAATAATCCATAAGAGCAAAGAAAGAAATAGGAGCCAAAAACAAAAAAGAAGAAGAACGTGATAAATAAATATAAGTAATAAGTACAAATATGTATAAACATTTAGAAGAACAAAAAAATTGATAGTAAATAATACAAAAACAGTAAATATTAATAATACATACTGTAAATAATACAAAAACACAAATATATATAAAGTTTAGTGTATGCATGTATGTATGATGTGGCAAGCCCCCCGCCCACTCAACATGACCATGCCCACTACACATGGCCACAACCACTTCATATGACTACGCCCACTCACATAGCCACACTTATTCCACATAGCCACCCCCCACTCCACATAGCCATGCCCATGTGTGTGGTAAGCCCCACCTACTCCAAATAGCCATACCCACCACACATAGCCACATCCACTACACATAGCCACACCCTCCATTGGGATGTCACAATAGAATGTAGACTGTTAGCTTATAAAATTCCATGTCATGTCACTGCCTGATCATTCTGATCTTATGACTCATAAAAAAAAGAATGTGACTGGATGATTGTCGTCACACACTAAGAGAAAAGCTGCATTATGCCTCAATGAGCAAGACTGAAGAAATGAGAAAGAGGCAAGAATTGCAGAAATTAGTTCAGAAATGGAAGAAATGGAGGCAAAAGCTGCTTTCTCAAGGGCCATGGAAGAAAGGGAGGCAAGAATTACAGAAATGAATGAATGAATGATATGTATGTTCACTAAAGGAATTCGCACCATTGCATCTAAAATCACAAAATGCACACACACCACATTTGACTCAGGGTTTGTGAGGGGGTGTGGATTGGAGGGGTGGGTTTGGGTGTTTTTTTGGGGGGTGGAGTTTGGAGGGGTGCAGGTTAAGTGGGGTGAGGGGGGAATTTTTTAGGGGTGGTGGTGCAGGTTTGGGGAGGGGGTGGGAGGGCAGGTTTGGGGGTAGGAGAAGTTTCAGGGTTGGGGCTGGGTGAGGGGTAGATTTGGGGGGAGCATGGGTGGATGGTGCGGGTTGGGGGAGAGGTGTGGGGGGCAGCATTGATTCATATAGTGGACATAGATACAGATACACACACACAGACATACACTCAGCTTATAACTAAGAACGGCCTTGTTCACACATATCAGCTTTTTTGACCATCTCTGCGTTTTTTGGGCTGTTAAAAAAAACGCAGATGCGTTAACGCATGGTGCATTTGAGTGTACATGCGTTTTTCAGCTCCACTTGCGTTTTTTTCCCCAGTCCAAACGCTACATGCAGCGTTTTTTGGGTGCAGGAAAAAAATGCAGGGGTTGTTTCCAAAAACGCATGCGTTTTTTTAACATGGGGCCCTATGGGAAACGCATGCGTTAACGCAGGGCACATATAGGCACCTGCGTTAACGCATACGTTAACGCTAGCGTTTTTAAAAGGCTCATTGAGGCACCTTGCATTAACGCATGCGCTTTTGTCTGCGTTTTTGAGGAAAAAATAGCAAAGTCCAAAAAGGATTCTAATCCTTTCAGACACACAAGGGACACTTTTTGGCACTCTTAAAAAAACTACAGCTAGTAATATATAAAAGCAAAAAAGTTAATAGAAGGAGACTAAAAGGAAGAAAGATGAAGAGGAATAGATGGTAAATGAATATAAGTGATAAGTAAAAAAAGTATAAACATTTAGAAGAATAAGAAAAATAACAGTTAATAAAACAAATAGAGTAAAATAATACAAAAACAGTGAACACAAATAATATAGAAAAGAAAAGAGGGAAATAGAAGGAGACAAAAAGGAAGAAATATAAAGAGGAATAGAAGGGAAATGAATGTATATTATGTAGCATGACTCACATCAGAGCTGCATTTCATGTAGAGAATATTTTGGCATTCATCTATTGAGATGGACAGGTTTTTCTATTGGTACAATGCTACGCATGAGTTCAACCCCTTCATCCAACTGGCATCACTATTTTGCTATTTGTCAAATCAAGTGTGCAGTCAATTCACCCTTTGTTTTGTTAATGCTTCATGTCAAACCATTCAGTTGCTGCCATGCGTGACTGTCCGCACAAGAAGCAGCATATGACTGAGATCTACCTGATTAACTCCAGCATTGCAGGCTGATGCGCTTATTCCTAACACCCGGGCTTCCAACAACAAAATCCTTCTCCTAATGGGCGAGCATATCTGAAGTGTCAGAAAAATGTGATCTGAAAATGAGCTTATTATTCATAACTGAAGCGGAATAAGTGAGAAATACTCACAGAAGTTCTCAGTGGTGGTGTAAACGGTACGGTAACCAAAGTCAAACACTATTTAAAGTCAACCTGTCATCATGATTTAACATGTTAAAAGGTTATAACCGGGATTTTTAAAGAAAATGTGCTCAAGCACTAACAGGCAAGGAGTTGCAACCTACCTGCCGGTTGTGCTCGGCGCCGATCACTGCCGGCACAGACTGGTCATAGATCGTTCCAACTAGGGATACAATGGCTTCATCAACAGAACAGAGACTTTTTTGTAGAAGGAGCCGGACAGCCAACGTCATGCCGATTGAGAGCAGGCTTTCCCGCTACCTAAACGGGGGAGCCGGCTGTCAATAAGCATGACATCGGCTTTGATGCCCATCGACAGAGAAGAGCAGCTGCTTCTCTGTTGACGTAATGTCAAATGAACCTGCTAAATTTCCAACAGGAGCAATCATGTCAGCAAAGAATGGCGCCAGGTACAACAGGTAGGCAGAAACTACCTGCCTGTTAGTGCTTAGGCACATTTTTTGTATAATCCTGGATATTGCCTTACAAGTAAAGATATTTCCATATTGGGGCTGTTACACTGATTTATGAGATACCTATAGTGCAGAAATCCACAGTTTTGTTCTTTAATTAATTTTAGAAATTTTTATATAATATCCTTTTCATGCATCGGGCTGGGATTATAAGGCAGGAAAGTGAGTAGGGTTTTCGGCACTGCCTTGGCATCTCTGCATTTGTTCGAACTTCTTTTATTAAATTTTGCACTAGCACCAACCCCAGCGAAAGCGGCGCCTGTGTACATTCATCTCCCAGGGGCCGTCAGCAAAATGATGCTGTGAGCTGTGCATGTGCACACTGATATTGGACAGACTTCAGTAAAATGGTGCAGTAGGCAGCGCATGCACCAATTCGGACCTCGACTCAATCACAAGCCAAGATCTCATTCCATGCATGCGCCTCCATGTCATCATTTTACTGAAGAACTTTACATGTCAGCATGCACATGCACAATCATATTGCTGAAGACCTTTACATCAGATTCTTCTAGCCTACCTTCCAGGCACATGAACAGCTCAGTTTTACATTGATTTAGCCATGAAACCAGTTGTACAGCCATCTTCCTAAAGTATCCTAGAAGCCATTATTCAACATGACAATGCCAGGCTATGCTACTATGACCACCCTGCATGGCCTCACCTTGCTAACATGTATTGCAGTACTTCTAGATTTGTCTGCCATCAAGCACATTTGGGAAGTCATTGGTCACAACTAGTGATGGGCGAATCCTAAATTACTCGGAATCGCTTGACTCTAGCGAGTCTGAGCACAGGACTCGCTACTTGTTGCGAGTCTAGCGAGTCCAATGTTAATGAATGGGGAAGCGAGTAATAGCGAGTAGTGTGAGATTTACAAATCGCAAATGTCTCTCGGAAGCTTCAGCCTGAAGCAATCCTAGTTTTGTCATTTATTTGCATTGGACTCGTTTACTTTGCAACTGTAATCGCTGGGAAACTCGCACAGATAAGAGTCCTGTCTTCTCTGTGTGCTGGCTGCCAGCTCCAGGGTCCTAGAGCCCGCCTGCTGCCTGATGTAGCAGAGCTAATATTGTTCTCAGTCTGCTCATTCCCTGTGTACAGACATGAATGTCTGTGCACAGAGATGATGTAGCAGTGCTGAGATTGTTCTCAGTCTGCTCATTCCCTGTGCATAGACATCTATATCTATGCACAGGGGATGTAGCAGAGAGGACATCGCGTTTTGGACTGCGTCGGACGGAAGAGGATTTTTTTAATTAAAGATGGAGTCCCTAATGGCTTTTTTTTTTATTTCTAATAAAAAATTTTCTTTGTGTTGTGTTTTTTTAACCCTTTATTGGAGATTCTTAGTGGCTGGGTCAAACGTGGCCTGACATTAAGAATCTCGGGCTTAATACCAGCTGTGAGCAGGCGGGCTCTAGGACCCTGGAGCTGCACAGAGCAGACAGCTGGACTCGGCTCGCAATGTAACAGCAGTTACTTTGCGAGTTTCCCTGCTATCACTGGCACAGTAGCCGAGTCTAATGCAAACAATGGCAATCCTAGTTTTGTCAGCATTTCTGACAAAACTAGGATTGATATTGATTTGCATTGGACTCGTGCGAGTAATCACTGGGAAACTCGCAGAGTACCGAGTCCTGCGAGTCCCTTACTACTCGCCGAGTAACGAGTCCTAGCGAGTAGATTCGCCCATCCCTAGTCACAACTGCAAAGAAAGTTGCCAGCAGCGGATCTTCAAGCATCACTCCCTCGTTGTTTTTATTGCACCACCATAGTGGTGCTTTAAATGTAAGTCCTCTGCCTTTCATGTTATACTTACCTTCTGCTGCCTTCACGTCATCCTTTTGCATGTGGCACTTTGGTTGATCTGTAGTGAAAAGTGACCTTTCATCAGCTCCAATGTTTCATGAAGCGTGCCAGAGGTCAGAACTCAATAAATCTCTACGAAGACTTGTTCTGGCCTTGCTCTGGCCTCATTCTGGTCCCATTCTGACCTCGTCCTAACCTCATTCTTGCCTCATTCTGACCTTGTTCAAGCCTTATTTTGGCCTTGTTCTGATCTCGTTCTGGCTCTCATAGACTTGCATGGAGCTCTTGTGATGTAAGTGCTGACTTCCGGCTAGGCTTAAGTTACAGGCACATGATGGTGCCACAGGACAGACGCGGCATTGGTAACAGGTGAAGGCGCCAGAAGATGAGTAAATAGGGGGCTTATATTGAAAGGGCCTACTCCAAAGCTGAAAATAAGATAAAATCTTGAGCGCTGCTTTAATGGTTTGCATTGCCAAGTGCATTCAGCATGTGTCACGTGTTGACTGCCTTACAGTCCATGAGTATTGCTACTATGATTTAAATATGAGTTTTTTTCCTTTAGTTAATGCTAGTCTATGCTGTGTGTTGCTCTGCAGGTGGAGGTGGAGATGGATGGGGTGTGTCTTACCATTCAGATCTCTACTCCCTCAGTCTTGAAGTACTTCAACCTCCCTCCACTAAGTGTTGCAAATAGAGTTCAGTCTCTACTAGGACCCCATGCAGAGAAGACGTGCGTACTGGTGCTGCTGCTGATCCCTTCTTTAAGAGTTTCTGTGTTTTTCCAGTTCATGGGTGGAGGTAGGGGCTCTTAGCCTAGGGTTTATTAAGAGCATAGGGGCTAGGGTGGTGACCCAGGCCTCCTTGCCATCTGAGGTAACTCTGGGAGCAGTGTGAACCAGGGACTACCCAGTCTGAGGGTCAGACTATCTCCCCTGAATACCCTTAGCCCATCTTGCCATCCTGATTTCCTATCCACTATACCACCCAGTGACAGTATAACAGAACCTTCCTCATATGACCATTAACAACCTCTTTGATAGCAGCCGGGGCTTTAAGTACAGGTATTTCTGCCTCTAGCGCCCAAACTCCATACTGAGTAAACCAAGACGTTTTGAAAATTTGGCTTCTATTTTTTCATCATTTACATATCGAGAACTTTTCCATCTAGTGATTTTTATAACTTCACGACTTTTCTTTCTTGGTGTTGCAATCTCAATGTTGAGGAATGAAGAAAGAGTCTTCTGTTAGGTCATAACCATACGCACCCTACTTAATATGCCATTAGTCCACTTGCTATTTCATCCTATGGGAAGTACATAGTGTTCGAATACGGAAAAATGAATTTGACCTCCATTCCAGTTTCACTAAAAGTGTTTTGATGTACTTGGCAATTCTTATAATACAAAGTCAATAACAAGACGTGACTGGAAATTGCTGTCACTGACCACTATGGAAATATACAGTAAATACAATTTGCTAAACTAAGGTCTCATTCGTTATCTGCCCGGCGAAATAAACTCTCCGTAATATAAATGATTGAGTCTGTTGATTGGATCAGAAACCAACATGTAACTAGGGCACTGACGATGACTTGTCGAATAAGTTTTATTTGCTTATTCCAAAAAAATAATTATTATGGTGTAGGTATATTGACGATTTCCATTATTTTCGAAATTATATTGTTAAACTTTTTTATTGAAATAGTTTTTGTTTTCTTAATTCCTTTTCATGAATGGCTCAATCTAAAACCTGGAATGTGTTTGAATTGGAAGTGCGCATTGTCACCAAGCCAGACTTTGTAAACCAGCCATAGGATAAGTATTCCAATTCTGAGCTAAACAAACAACTTTTAGCTTCAGGGATAATCTGAGCTGAGACTTTGATATTGGATCGTTAGGAAGAATATGCACTGGAGAGACCAACGTTATACAGATACTTACATCTGTCATATTGGTATTTCGTGACATCTTGCTCTATAGAAAGACAAGTAGAAACTCGCTGAATTATTTATCGGCAATTTTTATTTTCAGCTTCCGTCTTAATATCGGAGAGATAACGCATTAAATGAGTTTACAGTGAGAAACAATGAGGGTGTATCTCATGTCTGTGTTATGAAACAAAAGCTCTTATTTTCTTAGATAAATCTCTTTGAAATATTTAGATGGTGTAAAACCAGAATTCAGAAAAAGCCACAGACAAACAGAATGTACTGGAGAGATAACAATGCCGAAAGAAACATCAAATAAGGACAAAGAACACACAATGGCTTTGTTCTCGAAATATTGGGAATAGCTTGTAATGGATACATGATTAGCTCTCGTGTCAGTCTGAAGACCGGCTCAAAGAGGAATTATCTCTTTTGTGGTGTTCTTTTTGGGTGGATTAGCTAAGTGAGACAGTTGATAAATCTCTTTAGACCCTACAGAATGTAACGCTGACACACAGCGAGAGCCGAACTTGTGAGTTAGAGCTTACTATGGTGTCACCTCGAATGAGCTTGAGTTCTTTTGACAGTTTTATGTCTTCAGGCATCACTAGGGTTTGTCACTACAGTCAGAATAGGAGAACATTCTTGTCCACCTGAGGTTCTTTTCCAACTAAATTAGGAAGTCAAGTATTTTATCTCATCTCAATACACTTGAAGGACCCGGTTGAGGGGTTGACAGTAAAGGAGGCCGTATGGCTTAGATAGCTGTCGGCCATACTTTCATTCAGCTGATGACTATTAAAATTCCTCAACACCCCTCCTTCCGAAACATATGCTTTCTTGGAATCTGTATGTGTTCTTATGTTCTTGATACATAGCATATCTCCCTGAGTACAAAAAGATCTTGCATGCTAAAATTCAAGATACATTGCCCAACTCTACTTTACCATCACATCTGTTGTTGAGGGACAATCGAGAGACACCAGTGTCTATATCCACATACTTTTAACAATAGTTATGGATGCATATTTTTCATTTAGTTTTTGAGATGATTAGAAAATGTACCCCCCCCCCCAAAAAAAAATAAAAAAAACACCACATTCAATAATACTCACTCTTTTTGACCTTTGAATGAAAATAGTAGAATGAATTCTGTATACTTCCAGTATATCTTTTAAGGGTGATAAATGTAGATTAATGCACCTAGGACAGATTAATTGTTGCATATACATTAAATGGATGTAAACTTGGGGCTACAGAACACGGGAAGGACTTGGACTACAGAACAGGAAAAGGACTACAAGGCCCCGATTGGACAGACCTCTAATAAAGAACACCAATGACTGTCTAACCGCAGTTTCCAATATCATGTCCGCTCTCTACCTGAAACTCAACCGTTCCAAAACTGAACTACTTCTGCTACCTCCCTCAACTAACCTCCCTAAATCTGACATCTCTCTCTCAGTGTTGGGCACCACAATAACACCAAGTCAGCAGGCTCGCTGTCAGGGTGTTATGTTTGACTCTGATCTTTCCTTCACCCCACATATACAATCTCTCGCCCGCTCTTGCCGTTTACACCTGAAGAACATCTCTAGAATTTGCCCATTTCTCACCTTGGAAAGCACAAAAATCCTCACTGTGGAACTGATTCACTCCTGCTTTGACTATTGTAATTCTCTTTAGTTGGCCTCCCCTGCACTAGACTCTTCCCTCTCCAGTCCATCCTTAATGCAGCAGCCAGGATCACCTATCTAGCTAACCGTTACTCAGACGCTTCTGCTCCATGCCAGTCATTACACTAGCTGCCTATACAATATAGGATCCATTTCAAACTGCTTGTTCTCACCCACAAAGCTCTTCACAGTGTAGCACCTCCCTACATCTCCGCCCTCATCTCTGTCTATCACCCCATCCGTTCTCTTCACTCTGGAAGTGACTTTAGACTCACTTCTGCATTAATCCGAACCTCCCACTTCTGGCTCCAAGACTTCTCCCGAGCTGCACTAATTCTCTGGAATGTTTTCCCTGTCATCATCCCCATTTTTTTGAAATGACACCGCCTGGGACAGAGGACTGGATCTCGGTCCACGTCTGTCCCCGTGAAAGGAACCGAGAAGTGAAGAAGAGAGAACATCTAGTAACTGCCTGGTTCCAGAGTCTTCCCCGACCCTGGAGTGGGTGTGTTAATTGCATCCAATAGGACTTGAACCTGATGGACCTGGGTCTTTCTTCAAACTATGTAACTATTTTATAATGGAGATTTACTAATTTATGATAACTGAACTGTTGGAAGCTTTAACCCAAAAGTTAAGATTATATACGAGGAGGTATTGATATGTAGTTGGACTAATCTGGAGCAAAAATTAAGGTTAAAAGTAATACTCTTATATTCTACATATTTAATGCAGAAAAACGTCATTTTAATGCTTCTGAACAAAAATGTTATCCTTTTTGGTGAACAACAACTCCAAGGTATCAATTACTGTCTCGTTTGTCTTAAATTTCATCCTTTAATTGTAATAATATTAATTAAATAGGGACAGATCAGGAAAATTTGATGATAAAACAATTTTGAAGCCGATTTCATTGAGTTTTGCAGGGCTCTATAAGACTTGTGGTTTGGGCTCATTAACCTGAAAATAAATAAGACACCACTGCAAAGTTTTTGCTGAAGCTACACTCTTCACCTGACATGGTTAGCTTTTCTTAAATAGAATCTGTCAGCAGGTTTTTGGTACTCCATCTGACAGCACCATAATGTCATCCGAGGAACCCTGAATGCAACAATGTTGTCACGCTTCTGTGGGGAGGCGCCATGGTACCGAACTCCCCTGGGTGAGCTGATCCTAGTTTACCCAACCCCTATACAGGCATTGTCAGGGGCAAGCCCAGGGGGTCTAAATACCACAGCAGCTAGTACCAGGGGGCGGCTCGTAAGGTTAGCCTATACTATGGCACAGCTAAGGATTCCAGGTAACAGAGTATAAAGAGGGCCTGACCAGCAGCCAGCAAAGCAGATGCTCAACTAACTCAATAATCAGGCACCTCCCATCAGTGGAGGTGGCCTGATATACCAGAGGAAGAGCAGCTATTGGTCAAGGGGAGTGTCAGGTTGGATAGTGCCAGCCCCTAGAGTCACTGGGGAGGAGTGCACCTAGTGTGCCGCTGATTGTTCACATGAATACAATCATTGTAATGTGCTCATGTGTGAGCCCGGTGGTCAGCTGACAGTAAGAGAACCCGGCGACGGCTCCAAGACACCATATGCCTGGACGCCGGATGCAGAGGAGCAGAGGATGCCGAACCGGGAGAGGTGAGCTGGGGAGCGGTGCCAGGGGACCTAACAAATGTATCACTTCAAATACTGGCTGCAGCCATTCTAACACAATCTAAGCATTTAGTTTTAGCAACACAACAGAGCTGAGATAGCTGCCCCCACCCACACCAGGCTCTGTACGTACAATGTCTACAGACTGAGAGCTGCCCCCGCTGACACCAGGCTCTGTATATACAATGTCTCTAGACAGTGAGCTTTGCCTGCCCACATCAGGCTCTATATGTATAATGTCTATAGACAGAGGACTGCCCCCACCCACACCAGGCTCTGTATATATAATGTCTGTAGACAGAGAGGTGCCCCCACCCACACCAGGCTCAGTTTACACAACGTCTATAGACAGAGAGCTGCACCCGCCCACCAGACTCAGTATGTACAATGTCTAAAGACAGAGAGCTGCCCCGCCCACACCGGGCTCTGTATGTACAATGTCCATAGACAGTGAGCTGCCCCCCCACACCAGGCTTTGTATATACAATCTCTATAGACAGCGAGCTGTCCCCCCACACCAGGCTCTGTATATACAATCTCTATAAACAGTGAGCTTCCCCTGCCCACACCAGGCTCTGTATATACAATGTCTATAGACAGAGAGCTGCCCCCCCACCCATGCTAGGCTCTGTATGTACAATGTCTATAGACAGAGAGCTGCCACCATCCACACCAGGCTCTGCATATACAATGTCTGCTGACAGAGAGCTGCCACCACCCACACCAGGCTCTGTATATACAATCTCTATAGACAGAGAGCTGCCCCCACCTACACCAGGCTCTGTAAGTACAATGTCTAAAGACAGAAAGCTGACCCTGTCCACACCAGGCTCTGCATATACAATCTCTATAGACAGAGAGCTGCCTCCACCACACCAGGCTCTGTATGTACAATGTCTATAGACAGCTGCTCCCGCCCACACCAGGCTCAGTTTATACAATGTCTATAGACAGTGAGCTTTCCACGCCCACAACAAGCTCTGTATGTACAATGTATATAGACAAAGAACTGCCCCTGCCCAGACCAGGCTCTGTATGTACAATGTCTAGAGACAGAGAGCTGCCCCTGCCCACACCAGGCTCTCAATAGATTTTACATTGACGGTGTGGTATCAATCACAGGAGGAGGCGTGTCAGACTAATTCTCATGACATTGTAGTCCTGTAATGGTAATCACAGAGTAATAAAGCCTTAAATTTAAGTAAACAATAGCACAAAGCCTGAAAAGCGAGGCATGCAGTGGTGTGAAAAAGTGTTTGCCTTCTTCCATATTTCTTATTCTTTTATATGTTTGTCACTTAAATGTTTCAGATCACCAAACAAATCTAAACATTAGACAAAGATAACCACAAAAGTAAACACAAAATACTGTTTATAAATGAAGTTCTTTATTATTAAGGGAAAAAGAAATCCAAACTTGCAGGGCCCTGTGTGAAAAAGAGATTGCCCCTAAGTTAAAACATAATTTATCTATGGTTTATCCCATCTTTGGGAATTTGAGTTTGATTTCCTAGCCACACTTAGGCCTGATTCTCAATCAGAGTTTACTTAAATAGGACCTGCCTAACAAAATGAAGCAGACCAAAGAGATGCTCAAAAGCATCATGCCGCAATCCCAAGAAATTCAGGAACAAGTGAGAAACAAAGTAATTGAGATGTATTACCTTTGAAAAGGTTATAAAGTCATTTCTAAAGCTTTGGGAGTCCAGTGAACTACAGTGAGAACCATTTTTCATAGTGGGAAATCATGGAACAGTGGTAAACCTTCTCAGGAGGGGCCGAATTAATAAAGTTAATCCAGTGCGTAGTGATGACTCATCCAAGATGTAACAAAAGGCCCCACAACAACAACCAAGAATCTGCAGGTCTCACTTGCCTCAGTTAAGGTCAATGTTTATGACTCCAACCTAAGAAAGAGAATGGGTAAAAATGGCCGCATGGCAGAGATCCAAGACAGAAAAACACTGTTGAGCAAAACAAACATAAGGGTTCAGCTTAGATTTGCCAGAAACATCTTGATGATCCCAAGATTTTTGGGAGAATACTCTGTGGACTAATGAGACAAAACTTTTTGGAAAGTGAATGTCCTATTAAATCTTGCATAGAAATAACACAGAATTCCAAAAAAAGAACACCATCCCAACAGTAAAATATGGTGGTAGTGTGATGGTCTGGGGCTGTTTTGCTGCTTTAGTACTGGAAGATTTGCTGTGGTTAATGGAACCATGAATTCTGCTGTCATCAAAAAATTCTGAAGGAGAATGTCCGGCCGTCTGTCCATGACCTCAAGCTGAAGCGTACTTGGGTTATGCAGCAGGACAATGATCCAGCATGCACCAACAAGTCAACTCTCAAAGGCTTAAGAAAGAAAAATTAAGACTTTGGAGTCCTGATCTTAATCCAATTGATATTTTGTGGCATGACCTTAAAAAGCGGTTCATGTTCGGAAACCTCCAATGTAGCTAAAATACAACAGTTCTGCAAAGTTGAGTGACAAAAATTCCTCCAGAACGTTGTGAAGACTCAATGCAAGTTATCACAAACACCTGAGTAGAGTTGTTGCTGCTAACGGCGGTACAACCACTTATTTAGATTTAAGGGAAATCACTTTTTCACTCAGGGCCCTGTAGGTTTGGATTTATTTACCCCTAAATAATGAAGACCTTAATTTATAAATTGCGTTCTGTGTTTACTTGTGTTATCTTTGTCTAATATTTAAATTTGTTTGGGAATCTGAAACATTATAGTGTGACGAACATGGAAAAGAATAAGAAATCAGGAAGGGGCAAACACTTTCTCACACCGCAGGAGATGATTTTAGTTTTTTAACCCTTACAGCCTGCTGTCTTCACAATTGCAAAACGGCATAAAGTTTTCCGCTAAAACTTAGCACGTGCACTTGGTAAAGTTAATACTTGTTTCCATAGCAATGGAATGTATTTTTATCTACTAGAAATATTCAAAGCCAACAATTTAACAATACGTTCTTGTATATTTTGTCACTTGGACTAGCTGTTGTGACAATTGCGTAGGGCTAATCACCGGTAGATGACATGATCTAATGCTGAGCACTTAATTTAACCCATTCCAGTTTCAAATCACGTAACATCTTCGGCCCCAAGGAATTACATTGAGCTGCAGTACCAGGCACAGCCACCACATATATATAGCGCTGTGGCTGAATCGACTATAAGAGAATGGTATGCTTGCTGAAGTGTAGGATCCTAATTTAAACAATGGCTTGAACAGGGTCATGGAAAATCCCAAGAAACCCCTTTAATTTCATTAATGAAGTTTTGTAGAGAATGGAATAGAAAAGGTTAAAAATCACAAGAATGCATGCAGGTTCCAGAGAAAGTGATTTTATTCCACGCGATACTCCTTCATCAGGACAATCACAGTTCATTTAGAATTTGAGTTGCGATAATCCTGATGAAGGTGTATCCACTCTGAAACACGTTGAGTAAAATCACTTTCCCAGGAACTTGTATTCATCCTTGTGCAACGGCAGCATTATTTTTCAACCTTTTCTATTCCACAGTGTGGGGGGGCTGCTGCAGCTGTTACTTCTCACTCTTCTAGTGGTTATGTCTTACACGACCCATCCGGGTGAGCAAGTCTTTGCTTATGATTTGTTTTCACCATCTTCACAGATAAGACCCTACTGTGCTTGTCTTCTCTATAGCCAGTAATGATTGTATGATAAGACCAAGTGCCGACTCGAAGACAACAGAGAATACACTGTGGCAAAAGCGGTTCCTTTGAGCACTGCCAAACACAGGAAAGAAGAGTATCAAACAAAAGGAACCACTTTTTGCTATATTTCATTTTCCCATTACTAGTCCCATTTCCCTGAGGGATGGTGTCACGTGTTGACTGCTTTGCAATTCATGAGTGTTGCTGCTTTGAATTGAATCTCAATTGGAGTGTGTCATAGCATTTTGGTGGAGGTGAGGTGGAGGATGTGTCTTAGCATTCATTTCGCCACTCCCTCAGCCTTGAAGTAGTTCTACTTCCCTCCATCGTGTGCAGCAGATAAAGTTAATTTCTACTAGGACCCCATGCAGTCAAGATGTGCTGCCTAAGCTGTGCTGATGCTGCCAATCCCTTTCATAGGAGCTGCTGAGTTTTCCCGCTCCATGGGTGGAGGTAGAGGCTCTTAGCCTAGGGCTTATCAGGAGCAAATAGAAAGGTGGTGGCCTGGATGTCTTCAATGTCAGAGGTAATTCAGGATCAGGATGAGCAAGGAAGGTGGTGGCTGGATGTCCTCAAGTCAGAGTAATCCAGGATCAGGATGAGCCAGGATCCCTAGTCAAATTAGTTCCCCAGTTCGCCCTTGCCCATCTTACTATCTTGCCTTCTGATTCCCTATCCACTATACCACCCCAGGACAGATGGCGGTTATGTGTAGCAGCTAATGTACATGGCAATTTTCCTATCTGAACTTGTAACTCCAACTTCCATGGCGGGCTTCAGTAACCACGTGGCACTCACGCGAACTCTGCTCCAGCATTGTTCCGGGTCTCAAGATTAGAAGTGATCGGGTGGCTGGCCGAAGACCCATGTTAGTACTGTGAGGGAAGCCCACTGAATGACAGGCTGCCAGCGTTCGCCTCTCTCATAGGATCAATCTGCTGCAAAGTCACCAGCACTTTTAGAGCACCCGGGACCCGGAGCAGTCCCTCAGCCCAGCGGCTTGTCTGAGGCTCCTTGTGTATATTCACCCTTCTGTTGTACCTGCTAAGCACAACCACACCAGGTGAATGACATTCATTGTATTTTCTATTCATTTGCCGGCTGATGGCAGCAGCCCTTCTTTGTTTTTTAGAGAATACATAATTCTCTTGTGCTCGTGACTTAGAATAGTCTGAGGGCCTGAAGACGGTCACACCAAGGAATAAAAGGTAAACCGTCATCATTAGATGCTCTCACTTTATACTTCGTACACATGCACTTAACTATGCACCATGAGAAATAAATTAATATTAATGAGCATAATAGGTAATAGTCCATGTTAAACAAATCCATTGATGTGAATAGAGAATAATCATTCCAACTTCTTATAAACAAATTGCAAGGTGACTTTTTTTAAGTGCTTTGGAAGAAAACCATTTGTGTAAATTATTGAGTGTGGTATTTTCTTTGTATGTGTTCAATGCCTTTATTACATAGCAGAAATAGACAGGGAGAGTTATGTTTACAGGCAGCAAAGTGGAAATGCGATTGCAAATGAATGAGAAATATGCATCAAATGCTGCTTGTGTCTTCAGTAGGTCAAAACTGATCGCTAGACGTGTTAGCCTCCTACTATAATTTGCAACAAATGTAAGAAAATATTATGCCCCTACATGAGGCTGGTGTTAAGGAGGGCGGGCTCTGCCACTGACGTCACACAATGCTGCTCTCAGCGGCAGCGTGATTGACAGAGGAGGGCAGAACAGGAGGTGGCAGCAGAGACATAGAGGGGGAGGAACAAAGAAGGAGGAGGCTGGAGGACTGTGCCAGTAAGGACGACCTGTTATACAGATCCCACCCATTAGACCTCTTATCTGTAAGATTTCTAAAGTGTATTTCTCGGGGACAGGGGGGCTAGAGACATGGGGGACCACTACCCTGAATGCAGCAGACATGCTGCATTCAGTGCTGCATTTAGTTTGACATGCACCAGGGGGGTGAAAGCTCCTCTTTAATGAAACGTCTTTAGGTACTTACACCACTTTTCCATGCTCACAGCCGGAACTCAGATCTTCTACAAGACATTAAAAATAATAGTTTAGACTTTAAAATCTTTAGTACACTTTCCTAATGTAAAAAGGTCAACCACCAAAATTGATTTCTGCTCATTATGTATCTGAAAAATTGATTTGAGATCCAGGCACAGACACCTCTCATTAACCTCCACTAAGCACTATTCTCACAGTACTTTTTTTAGTATCTTTTCTGCAGAAAGTAATGAGACCATAGAAGACTAAAGGCTGGGCTGAAGAATGCAATCAGGAGCCAAAAGCGAACAAGACTGTGTAGATAGTTAATAGGTTTTCATCAGTAAGAGTCTAAGCACCCAATCCACATTTATCTCATCCATTCTAAAGCAATAGCACAAAGATGAATTTACTCAAACATTCGTCTTGAATTAACCATCAGTTTGTCGCTCTAATGTAAGGGGGTTAGGGTTAATTTTCTCCCTCTTGGAAGCATACGTTGTTTGTGTATATGTATTGGTGTGAGTTATTTTGTCTACTTATCTGTATGTGTTTGGTCACCTAGCAGCCAAGATAAAGACATCTCACTTGGTCCTCTTTTATGATGAGGTTTTTAATAATTAGCGATATTCCTCGAGGGTGGGACTTGGCTAATAAATGGGGCTGTTATTGTAAATAGTCCCAACCACACAATGGTCAAGATGTGTGCCCATGAGTCACAAGATTGTTTGAATAAATCTTTGTTAAGAACCATGATAGACTGTATTTGTGCTTTGGCCCTCACTGGGGGCAACCGTGAACATAACGTTTGCAGTGGGGACAGGGCCGGGGCAAGCTCAGCGGAATCAAGACTGCTCCCAAGCATAGGCCCTGCCTCACCCTCAACTGTCAGGGCCCCATATGATCGACCACCCAACAGGAATATACTTACACTATTAATCACATGGGGTTGCTGTGGCAAGTATAGTCAATGCCACTTCTCGTGATGCACTGAGAAGGGAGAGGTGCCTGAGCTAGAGAGCTACCAAAACAAATGGTTACCTACCTACCTACCATACTTGCAGAAACATGATGAAAACCAACTTGCTTGGGATTCAGTGGACCGGATGTAACTAATTTATGGTTAACCCAAACTAAATGGTGCAGCTTTGAAAAGAAAACATGATTTTGCTATGCTTTTTCAGGAAAATGTTTTTCACAGTATATATGTCTATTAGAAATACGTGAATTAATTGTCAGTGGCCTCCGGACACGAGCCTCCAAATGGCATCCTACCTGCCAACATGACTGGCACCTTCTTCTGATTAGAAGATCCGGCATGACATGACGTGTGCATAATATAGCAATTATGAAGCTTGCAGATCTGAACTGGCGCCAAGTATGCCAGGAGATAGGCGGCTGCTCATAGTACACCTGTCCGTACCGTCATGGAACTTGAATAAAGATCCTGTAAATGTATTGGCTCATCTCTAGTGCTTATATAAGGCCACTGAGCAGTTGTGCTGTGAATTGTCACTTACTGAGGGTTGTTTTTTGACATGTCACAGTGTTTTATTATACTTCTATCATGGAAAATTGGAAAAGTAAAGTCGACTCATCAGTAGATTCTACAAGTTTTTTTGATACTTCTCTAAGTTTGTTGTAATTTCGAGCTTGATCTAAAAACCAACAACAGTCATAAACATTTGGTTAAAACAAGAAAAAAATGTTTTAAAAACATATTTTTTCCCGTAAGGGAGCCCTACTTAACTTAAGACTCAGGCTGTAAAATGGTTATAAACAGTCAGCCATGGTGTTGGTTGGCATGCACCAAGCAAATATTATTCGATAACTACTTATAGAGGTTATCTGGGATTCATCAAAAAATTAAAATTGTGCCTAAGCATGAACAGGTAGGTAGATGCCTCCTAACTGCCTGTTGTGCCTGGCACTGTTCACTGCCGACACGGAACGGTCTGAGACTGCTCCTGTCAGCGATGTTTCCGCTTCTGCTGATGTCACATTACAGGAGTGGTGGCTTCTCCCCTCTGTTGATGAGCACATAGCCAATGTCACGCATATAGGTAGCCAGCTCCTCCAATAAGGTAGCAGGGAGCTGGCTGTCAATCAATAAGACATCGGTTATGCACCCACCTCCGCGGAATGGTAGAGCCGCCTCTGCTCTGTTCACCCCGACATGCTGTCCCCGGCAGGAGTGGTCTGTGACCGCTCTGTACCTGGGTTAAGCCGATGAATCAGTGAGACGTCAGCTATGCACTCACTTCCACAGAGCAGAGAAGAAAAGCCGCCTCTGCTCTATACTCAGCAGGAGTGATCTGTGACTGCCCTGTGCCGGGAATGAACTGAGCTGTACGGTACCAGGCACAATAGTTAGGTAGGTAGCTGCTACCTGCTTGTTAGTGCTTAGGCACATTTTTTTAAAAATAAAAATCCTAGATAACCCCTTTATGTCGAAGGGTGCCGTTACACGGGGCGACGGGGCTGTCGGTGGTGAATGGCGGGGGCGCGCACACTCATGCCGCCCCCGCCAGCGTCGCCAACCCCCGCTCCGATCTGTCAGACGTTATTGCCGCCGGGGTGTCTGGCTCCCATCGCCTGACAGGTCGCCGGCGCCCAGTTACATGGGGCTATGTGTGCACATCGCCCCATGATGGTCGCCTGGTTTCAGAGCACTGCTCTGAAATCAGGCAACCTCCAGGCACCGGCGACATCACCCCTTTACATGGGCGGCGATGTCGCCCGTGTAACGGCACCCTTAAGGCTACTTTAGGTGGGTTGAAATTAAACACTATTAATGTCAATTATTTTTCTTTGTCTAGACCAGGGGTCCCAAACTCCAGGCCTCGAGGGCCGCACACAGTCCAGGGTTTCAGGATTTCCTTGGAATTTGACAGTTGTTCATTTGATTACCAACTGTCAAATGCTATGGAAATCCTGAAAACCTGGACTGTGTGCGGCCCTCGAGGCCTGGAGTTTGAGACCCCTGGTCTAGACAGCCATTTCATAAGTTTGACATAAATATATATGTAAAATGTCCACCAAAGTCAAGGAACCCAACCGGTCAAGGCAAAGACTTTGCAATGTCGTGAAAACAGTGGATGGTGAAAATATGAACTCGTTTGTTCTGATATTTATCCTCATTCAAGATAACGTTTTTTGGTTTTGCTTGCTTTGGTTGCCTTTTTGGTTTCGAGCATATTTATCTGTTCTTAACACTTCGCAGCAATCATTCATTCGCTCAATAATAGAGAACAATTGTAATCATTGGATTAAACCCGCTCCGCGTCTACAGTGATTGTAATCAGCACACATGTTTTTGGGACAGGCAAATATTCAAATTACCTTTTTTAAATTTTTTATAGCTTTTAATTGAAGCGATCATCAAAAACAATTTTACTTTTTTTGCTTTAGAACAGTCTGTTGATGTATGAGAGTTTTCAGGATTTTAATTTACAAAAGGTTAAAAGACTATTCTGCTCTATTCATTTCAATAAACCATTTTCTTTTCATACGGTGATTCGAGGTTATTTCATTACACAGCAGCTAAGGGCTCTGACTGTTAAATGCGGGAAAAATTTAATTTTGGCTTTCCATTTTAGTGTTGGGGACGCTTTTCCACTGACTTATATTTTCCCTATATACTTTTATATTTATATTTTTACTAATGCTCTAGGTGAGAAACAATAAGTTTTTCCCTTAACCTAGCACCCAATAGATATATCTGTCTGCTGAAAAGAAGATATTGTCGTGTTGAGATGGATGAGAACTGAGGAGATAAGCTGTCCTCTGGATGCCTGTGTCAAGGAATACCAGGAGAAACCTGAGATGTCCTACATGCCAGGAGCCCAGAGATGGCATCGTGTCAAGAAGAAGGATGGACTCAACAGAGAAGACAAAGGACTAATTATTACTAACAGGGATTTATATATTAGCCTAACCCCACCTAACCCCATCTAATCCCACCTTGTCCTGGCCATTTCACGCCTAGTCCCTATGCTGTGTAACCGGAAATAAGAGTTAGTTGCTGTGACCATTGCCATTGCTTAATAAAGCAACGAACATATTATAAGTTTGAACCAGATTCTCCGTCTGATTTACTCTTATCTGGTACCATATGTTCATAGTCTAATTTGGAGTGACTGGTGAAGGAGTGTATTGTCGCAACGACCCCGACATTAGGAAGTGTGACCTGTTCTAAAAAATGTACCTCATTGCACCTATTAAAGGCAATTGGTCAGCAGATTTTTGCTATGTAACTTGATGACAGCACATCTTTGTGTCCTCGTGCCAAGTACATTTTCTATATTTTGATTTTCTAACATTTTATCAATTCTAAATACATAGATGAAGGAGTTTCAGCTCACCACTTAGATGTCTGCATCCACTGCTCCAGCATAGGAGTAGTCCAGCTAGGCTATACAGGGAAATCCAAAGAAAAGAGAACTCTCCAGCAAGCAATGAAGACTGGATGCCAGGAGTATGCAAACCTTAAATGTAATAAGTCAACAAAAAGTTACAAAACCAAGCCCACACCTCCCTAAAAACCGACACGTTTCGGCAGAGGATTAATCATGGTGCTTCCACCAAAACGCGTTGGCTTCTAAAAGGGGATGTCTGAGCTTGGTTTTGTAATTTTGTAACTTTTTGTTGACTTAAAGTACAATCAAAGAAAGTATAACATCAGCTCACCGGTTGCAATTAAGGACTCCAGGATGGAATAGGGTGCGATGAACGAACCAGTCTGTTTTGCTATGATTAAGGGCCATTGTCTTGGGCCTGAAATGGGTAAGCATTACAATTTTTATGGATTCCAATAAAGTAGATTAATTATGAATAATGCCCAATATCCTCCTACTTCTATATACATTGTGGTCCTGGACTTCCTTACTTTTCTGTGGATTATCTTATTGCATATGCCTAAGATCCAGTCATCATTGTGTGGCGCCATTTACCCCGTCAGGAGCTGTCCCGACCCACGGCGGGCTCCTCCACCTGGCTGCAGCATCCATCCTCCTGACAGAAGTACACTGCAGTGGTGGTCCCCTCATTGACCACAACCCGTGTTGGCGTCACGACAAACTCCCCTGTAAATATCCCCCGATTTATTGCGGAACCCGGGACACGGTCCGGACCAAGACCACCGTGACATCCCCAGCACTACCCCGGTCCGGTACCGAGTGCCCCGTCCCAGTGGGCTCCACAACTGCTCGCTGGAGAGTTCTCTTTTCATTGTATCAATTATGGACCCAATATCATGATCTCTTGATTGACTAACATGAGGACAAGACCAACCTAGTTTCTAGGAACCCTATATCAAGTCTATAGTTTTTTTGACTTTATGGTTGATATCTCCTTGGTGAAAGAAAATAAAAAAAGCTGTTCTCGGAAGATTGGATAACCGTTAGCAAAGGACCTTAACATGACAAATGGAAAGTGGTTATCTTCATGACACACCACCTTTAAAAGTCTTCTTAAGACCTTCCTAAAAGATCCAAGTCCCGGATAACATTACCGAGACACCAATATGCTCTCATCATGCAGTGACACTAAGAACAGGGTTTTTTCTTCATCACAATGGGGAGGCAGCAGGTTGCTCACTATAAAATATATATATTTAAGCTTGATAAGCCGGAACTCTGACATCCAGTAAAATGTATATGTTTTATTAACTTGTTTTTCCAGAAGTCTGTACAATGACAGACCATTAAGTTGAGCACCCATTATTAACACACAGTTGGACTTTTCCATATCCAGTCAAGCTAGAGATTTTAAGCAGCAGGGGGTAGAGCAAATGAAAGATGTCTAAGAATAAGACAAACCTGAAGCAGCACATTAAAAGGTGTTCACATGTAGCACGGCTTTGTGCAATGTGATCTGAGCAGAATGCGCCGCACAATGGAAGACTTTCATACAATTACATTTTCATTCAAGTTCAATTTGATTTTTGATAAGTTTGTAAAACTTCAACATATCCTGAAACTTTTTTTAATTTATAAATATTGGAACCAAGGGGCTAATAACAACAATCTATTGAGCTGAAATTGATCCCTAGACTAGAAAATATCTTTACTTTGTAAGCGCTTTGAATGTATCAAATTATCATGACCTAGAAATGACAAGTGGTTTACCACCTTATTGGAGCACTGGGAAAGCATCTAAACAGGGACAAAGATTAAAACAGACCTTTATTGGCCCCTTCTGCTGCTACTATACGTTTCGACAGTAATTCAGCTGTCTTCATCAGGTGTACAACAGGAGCAGCTCCGGCTAGGAACCATTGGTAATTGAAGCTGCAAGGACCTGGGGTAACCTAGGAGACCGGAGTGAGGATCGCAGGACCTGCGGTGACAAAGTTCTGATCCGGTGGTCACGTGACACGGAAGTCACGTGACGCGAACACCGAGGAGACAGCAGCAGAGCTTTCGGCGGGCACCGATACATCTTAGAGCATTATCCGGGGTTGTGCGAGGGCGCACAACCCTTAAAGGTGAGTGGTAACCTGGCCCCCACCTAATAATCGCCCCCAGAAGGTCTTTCGCAGGTGCGCTCCCCCATCTTTCTTCCACAAATTATCATGACTGACATAGATGTATTTTTTTCATATTATGGGCAACAGTAAATTAACTGTTGTGTTAAGGGTTGTGAAGTCAGAGTCGTAGAGTCGGTGTCCCTTTTGGTGGAGTTGGAGTCAGAATTGGAGTCGAATTCAGGGAAATTGAGGAGTCGGAGTCTGAGGTTTGGCTTACGGACTCCAGAGTCCTGCTACAATCCACTGATTTTTATTTGAAATTGAACAACTTAATTAAAGGGGTTGCAAAAGATATCCTTTGATAGGAATTGCAACCAGTTTTCTAGAAAACCTCTTCATTTCAGGGGTTCAAAAGTAAATGGCCAAATTTACTTGACCAGATATAAAAATGTAAATTTTTACCCTTTGTAGAGAATCCTTTGCAGGAAATGATGGCCTCAAGTCTCTTGGCCATTAACGTCTCCATCACTGATCTCTTCTGGTGTGCGGTTTCGCTGACCTTTACATCGGTAACTTCATTCCTTTCTTGTTTGTGAGTCTTTCTGCCTTAAATTTTGTTAATCCTGTGAAATACAGCACGATGGGGCTGAAATCTAGTGATTGACTCTACCTTTGCAGAATATTCCACTTTTTTGCTTTCACAAGATGTTTTAGGTCATTGTCCGCCTGACTGTTTAGCATTGTCCAATCAACGTTGCTGCATTTGGTGGCGAAGTCTCACCCTGTACACTCCAGAATTCATCAAGCTGCTTATGTCATCAGTCACATCATCAATAACCACTAGTGCCCCATGGCCATTATAAGCCCTGCATGTCTGGCCAGCACACCGCCTCCGCCATGAGTTATAGAGGACGTGCTGTGCTCTGGATAATGAGCTGTTCAAAGTCTTCTCCAGACTTTCCTCTTTCATCTCTCTAGTGCAGGTTGATCTTCGTCTCATCTGTCCTCTACTGTTTTTCCAGAACTGCGCAGCTTCTTTATATTTCGTTTACAAAGACTAGTCTGGCCTTTCCACTTTTCAGGCTGAGTAATGATTTGCACCTTATAGTGAATCCTCTATATTTGCACCTTGTGGTGAACCATCTCTATCTGCTCTCATGAAGTCTTCTCTTGATGACACTTTTTGTCCTGATGAAGTAGCGGCACGCTTCAAAATGCATTGACTAATAAACTTGATGATAGCTGACGGATCCCTGGGTCATTCTGCCAGCACAATAGAACCCTTTCCCTGTCTTCTATTCTAAGAATTGACCTATCCATGGGTCTACGGTAGCAGGCTGCATGCTTCAATAGTGGTAATGTCTGACACAATTATGCAAGTTGAGCACTTTTATACCACTAATATTTCTTTATTTGCCATTGGATAAGATCCTATTCCAGCACTTTATTTCCACCAGCTTTTACTGATCCTTTGAAACTTGATGTTCCTAGAAATGGACCAATCTGTTTCATAGTGTGACTAGGCATAATGCAAACAAAAAAGGCTAAACGCTCCTGCACCCGTTTCTTCACGCCTGATTTTTTAGTCATGAAGATACTATGACCATTAATACTTAACTATTATCTTTCCAGCTCTATAGCCCCCTCACACCTGGCGATGGGGCTGGGGATGCCGGCGGCGATTGGCGGGAGCGCGCACATTTTTGGCTCCCCGCCAGCGTCGCCGTCACCCGCGTCGCCGTCACCCGTTTACACGGGCAACATCATGGGGTGACACCTCCAGCCCCGCGCCGGCGAGCTGTCAGGCGGCATCGCTGCCGGGGTGTCTGGAAACCCCAGTGGCGATGCAGGACAATGGGAGCCTACGGCTCCCATCGCCTGACAGGTCGCCGGCACCCAGTTACATGGGGCTATGTGTGCACATCGCCCCATGATGGTCGCCTGGTTTCAGGGGCTTATCAGCGGTGTTGAGAGGTCAATCTAGTGCTAAACTCCCTTTAGGCAAAAGCAGACTCCCATTAAAAACAAAATGTTATATTTCCCTGGTTTCATATTTTTTCTGGAGCATTTCTCCTTTGAAGCCTATATGATGAACATTACTTTGTAATGGCCGTTACACAACATATTGTGATGCCTTATAGGCAAAAGGGCTCCAGTGCGGAGATTCGTGGTTTGAAACCATTGACTTTCCCATCGTATTCACCATGCATTCTAGAGATGAATATGAATATAATTACACGCATGAGACAAAATACCTTTGCCAAAAGTTGAGCCAATCGCAGGCTCGCAGCTTGAAGCTGCATGGGGCATTTTTATGAGCGTCACTAACTGCTGTTTTACTGCATTTGCTCAGCGGCAATGTAATGATGATGCAGGACAAAAATCACAATGCAGATGCTCTCCAGAATTATTTTTTTTTTTCAGTTTAACAAAACTGTAGTGAAATTTTAATAGAACGTCATAGTAGGCATGAGTGAGTCTATTCTATGCGAATCAATCAAATTAAGAAACATTAGAAAGGTAACCCAACATTCAACGACTCTTCGGAATGTGATAATTTTTTGGCCATTATTTTGTTGGAATCATTTTGGTTAGTAAACGTTAAAATCACAATAAAAAAAACATACACCGGAGGGTCATACGAGTGTCCTTTTTACTCTTTTGCAAGCTCTTGACATAGGATAGGCATTGACTTGCAATCTGACGTCGTTACATGTGCTGCCTCAACTGACTTCCGGAAGAGCTGACGAAGCTTGAAGATAAGACCAAGGCTTTAGCGGAGCAGGAAACTCTGTTCAGACATACAGCTTTTTTTTCTGAATGTGTCCTTGTTAATTTTGTCCCACTATAATATGAAAGATACACTCAGGTATCACGGTAGCCAATAAACTGGTGTGGAATGCTTTAGTTTGGCTCAATATCATTTGAAGCCCAATATGTCTACGGGAATGAACCTTTAGTATCACAGAAAAGAAAGGGTTAAAACCGCTGACAATGGAGGAAACCAGGATAGATGCAAACAGTAGTTTATTGAGTCTACATGTTTCAAAGCATGAGGCTTCTTCTTCAGGACATAAAACTACAATGATGATGTAGTTTTATGTCCTGAAGAAGCCATATGGCTTGAAACCCGTAGACTCAAGAAGCTCTTGTTTGCATTCATCCTGGTTTCCTCCATTGGCACCCCAGATTTAATCCTTTACTTCCTGTTATAATGACCTCTCCAGCAGCCAATTCATGAATTGTTCAGTGGTTGTGGATATACAACCCAACTAGATGAGCACACACTTCCAATGTGACCAGTTACCACCTTGGTAAGACCCTATTGCACTTTTCTCTCTTCCAATCCTACTTCCATGGAATGAACTTTAGTAGAGAGTGACTTTTAGCATCAACTTGATTTTTCTGGAAATGGAACAATCTGTCTCATAGGCTGGGGGTCACACTGCCGTTATTTGCAGACTTTAACGGATGCGCTTAATACTTAGCAGATTTTCCAGAAGCGCATAAACGTTAATGCTATGCGCTTCGGGAGAACCATAATGCCATAATGTGACTTTAGGCATAATGCAAACCAAAAATGCTAAACGCTCCTGCACCCATTTCTTCACTCATTGCAACTTTTGGTGTGAGAAGATTAGAGTTTAGGAACTTATGTCATAGCCTTTAATTGTAAGGGATAGGGGATGGTCTTTTAGCAATTACATAGGCTAGATCTCTATTTTACATATATTCCAGATCAATGTGACATCACATTGAACATTTTTGGTTGCCATTGAGAAAATGTCTTAATTACAGGTACATCTAGCATCTGTCATATCCATCATTAGTAACTTTTCTAAAAACTGTAGCCACAATAAAACATAAAAATGCCCAATTATGAAGTGCTAGTTGGATGGTGTTCGTCATGTCAAGGACTGGCTTCATGTATACTTAGACCCTCGTGCGAGCCTCCTAATGCGCATTCTCTGCACTCTACTTGATAAGCAGAGAACATGTTCACCAAACCACCAATATGGCTCCAAGACTAGCCGGTCAAACATAGTAAGCAACTGACAATTTGTTCATTTTAAGAGACTTTCCAGAAGGGAAATGAAGCTATAGGTTCCTCTTAGATTAGATATGACATGTATTCACATTTTATTGCTTTAAGAATTTCCCCCACTAGTCAAGATATCACTTATCCAAAATAGGGGATACTTTGCTTTCCACTGGGATTCTTATTGACCACAGGATTGAAGCTCTGAAATGGCCCATTTAGAAAGCTTAAAATGCAGACACGGTCACTCTTGTGGTCCAAATCTTGAATTCTTGTGTATGGAACTGCCAGAGTTAGAACTTTAGCTAGGTGAGAGGGAGCCCATTTAAAGGGAATCTGTGAGCAGGTTTTTGCTATGTAAACTGAGCACAGCATGATGTAAGAGTTAACACACAACACTCAACTGTGATTCTCTTATCAGTGTGTGTGCTACTGTTTACAAAAACTAGAGTCTTTGTCTATACTAAAGCTTGTGATTAACATTACAGGACTACTTTGTCATGCAGAAGACGGTCCAACACACCCCCTGCTGTGATTGACACCTCACAATGAATGCACAACCTCTATTTAGAGCCTGGTGTGGGCAGGATCAGCTCTCCAATGTAACATGTAGTGTCTGTGAATTGCTATTTGCTCTGAAGCGGTAAAATCGAGTTATTTAACTTTGCCTATTAAGGATTAACTTTGGTGGTTCCTCAGAGTCAGGTGAGCTGCTGCTGGGTGTGGCTGGTGATGCAGTTTTCCACTCCCCCAGGCATTAAATATTCCCATTACCCCCTCAACTGTTGTTTGTGAAAGTGTTCATTCTCTGCAAAGACTGTGGGCTCTGTAGACGCTATGTGCTGTTCTGCTGAAGCCTTGCTTAGCTTGGAGTTTGCCATCTGACTGGAGTTGCTGTGCTTCTCCCGGTCCCTGGGTGGAGGTGAGGGGGTTAAGGCCTAAGGCTGGTCAGGAGCAGAGCAAGGGTGGCGGCGTGGACATCCTCACCTTTAATGTACATGGTCAGAATAGGTTCCCAGTTTCCCTTAGCCCATTGCTGCCATCCTGCTCCCTAACCCCTTAGTCCGTTATAGTCACTCTTGACATCCCAGCTCTGCTGTGTTCCTGAAACTAAGTACTTTGATTGTGTCAGAATGGCTTCAGCCAGTAATCTATATGATACGCTGGAATCAAGGTCTCATAATGGTGCTGTCAGATGAGGTAGCAAAGACCAGCGGAAGTTACCTATAACCTTATATTTGAAATAAGGAACAAATCATACTGTTTCTCAATTAGAATTTGGTTACTTTAGTATCAATGCAGTTAACAAACTCGGCGCCTTTGAGCTCTGTAAGATCATAGCAAATCAGAAATGTTTCAATCATGAGACTTTAGACAAGAAGTTAAAAAGAAATGAATGTTTATGGTAACATGGTTGGACAAATGAAATCCCCAGACTGTGTGGAATCAATTCTTCAATCTTTGTTCTGCTTGGAATATGCATAAGTTAACAATTCCATCATCTAGTTATAAAAAGCTGCAACCTTGATTGCCTCATAAAAGCGTCGTGCCTCCAAGTCATCAAAGACAAACTTTCTTTTTCCTCAAACAACAGTAGATAAAAAGTAAAACTTTGGAGAAAAGTTGAATCTAAGTATCAAGAAAACATGTAAAGTTTGCGGAGGATAAGACATGGCTTTTCAGATGTGTTATATCGCTGTTCTCTTATTAGAGATAGGCAGGTGGAAGACATGTAAGGGTAGAGGAGCAGATAAAGAAATGAATTTCACAATCAATCCATGATTTAAAAATAGTAAAGCATCTCCCCAAAAAGTTTTTTGCCATTTCTCCAGATGAATTCAGAGCTCCGTAGAGATAAAATGACTCCAAAGTTAGTTCCATCTTATGGCTTCATACAACCGGTTCAACAGGATCCCATGCAGAGAGAAATCCATCTCAACGTCCCAATCTCCCGTCAACATGGAGTTCGGGTGTCGTCCTACCACGAACAATGGTTGATAATAAAAAAAAAGTATCCAGCTCGAGAACAAGTGGAATTATTTTCTTTATTTCAAAGTTGAAGGTGCATAACAGAATGGTGTATGCTAGGCGTCATCTCCGTCAATGCGTTTCAAATGAAATATAGGATTCTTAGCTTGGTTTTGTTGAGGATGGAGAGACATGAAATGTTTTTATAGGGTTAAAGATATCACAACTTTTCTCTAAAATATATAAATTATGATTTAGAAATGTCATGTCGTCTGTTATACACAAGATGGCGCCCACGTTCCATAATATACCTGAGACCTAAGCCAACCCATTAAGGGAGGAATTTAGATATTAGAATAATTTGATAAGAATTGACCAATTAGGAGATGATCACTTTGTAGAAAGTTCTAGAATACGTTAACACCCCTTTGCTTTCTGTATAAAAATGTGTGTTTCAAGAAACGCTTGCGCAGTGTTTAATCTCATTTGGCGTAGGCATGAGTAAGGCTTGAGACGGCTCTGGTGTCCGCATTATTTACTTGCGGTGTGCAGACGTGCACACTTGCCTGTATGATTTGGAATGGCTGATGGACTTGTGATTGAACTGAGACCCTCAACAGTTTCACTGTGCTGAATTTTTGTATCTGCGTGAACCTAGCTGAATCTGGATGCACCCGCATCCATTTTGGGCCCCAATGACTTTCAATCATCCAGTTCTTTACTTTCCTCCTGCTCCGGGGGAAATGCATTTTGTTGTGAATTTGGTCTCCATGAGAAAAACCATGAACACCTGGATCAGTGGGGCTATGGGTTGAATAAAATGTGGCTCTATGTATACCAGATCCAGTGGATTCGCTTGATCCCGGACATCAGATCCGGGTTTTTGAACTGCACATGTCTAGGGCAGTGTATCATTTAGAATCGGATTCTGCAGACATAAGTAATCAACCGGATGCCATGGGATACTCCCTCATTACTCATCACTGATCCATGAGACGAATCTGTGATAATACCGATGTGGGTGCATCCAGTTGCATCATTGTGGGGGATTTCAGGGGAATCCGGGGGATATAGGTTTCACCCGCATCCCCCGGATACACAAAAACGGTAGTGTGAATCCATCCTTAATCATGACAAATGGAGTAAGGAAATAGGTGGACACTCAGGTGGAATCACTTAATTCTAAATACATGCAGACGTCAACATGGCATTGGGTAACTTAGACCTTTAGGATTGACAGGATGCCCGATAATCAGTTTATTGGAGAAATGAACTTGTCGAATCCGAACTACTCAGAAATATTGGCATTTTTTTAGTACTTAATTCAGATTTGACATATGGTATACAGTTTTTATTATTCTATAGATGAGTTGCTTAAAGGAAATCTATCAGCAGGTTATTGCTACTTCATTTGAGAGCAACACATTGTAGGTAAAGAGATTCTGAAACTAACAATTAGTGATGGGCGAATCTACTCGCTAGGACTCGTTACTCGGCGAGTAGTAAGGGACTCGCAGGACTCGCTACTCGGCGAGTTTCCCAGCGAGGACTCGCAAAGTAGCGAGTCCAATGCAAGTAAATGGGAATCCTAGTTTTACTAGCGAGACTCGCTATATCACATCGCTATGTAGGTTGAATCTCCCCCAAATCGTTTAGAGAATGGCACCGCTTCACGGATACCCGCTGTAAGTAGCGATTCCGAGCGAGTCGTAGCGACTCCTAGCGAATCCTAGCGAGTCTACGAATCCGAGTCCTGTATTCTGTATTCGGGACTCGCGAATACAGAATCTGTTATGTTCCGACAAATCTTCCGAGACAGCCTAGCGTGTTAGGTCAGACAAACTTGTGAAGATGGACAAGGATGTTAGCCAATCTTATTCAGTAATGCCACAGCCCTCTTCTTGTGGCATTACTATGATTGGCTTCTGTCCATCGTGATGGCTATGTCATCGATGACAGGCAAGGCTGTATATAAGCCTTGCCACCGCCATTTTGAGCACATTTCTCTGAAGATCTGAGCTAGAACAGGGTGAGGTAGATTCTGGAGCAGATCATAGGGATTGTCAGTGAGTGTAGGGAACTTCAAGATTCCTTATATTAACCCCAAACAGCTCTTGTGAGAGCTAGCAGGAGGACAGAGGAGTACTGTGTACAGTGACACTGTAGGCAGGCAGGGAAGCAGGGAGCTGCAGCCTTTACAGTGTTCACAGGAGCGACCTCATAGCTTCGCTTACTCACTCAGCTGTTCTAATAGCTGAAGTGAGAGGCTTAGCTGAGGTACTATTTACAATTTTTTGCCAGCTGATAGATTTTTGGTCCTAAAAACCCCTTCAGCGTTATTTTGTCTGTGGCAGAACAGTGCGTTGCTGCTCTCCTAGCTGCAAATAGCACGTACGCCACCTACTTCTGCGACTAATTGTGCGCACTTAATAATTTTTTTCAGGGAATAGTGTGCTGCTTCACTGCCAAGTGTTAGCACACACTTAACCCGCCAGTAAGTGACGCCTGCAGCAACACCAAACTCCATCTCGGTGGCTGTGCGCACTTTCTAATTTTTTCAGGGAATAGTGTAGTGCTTCACTGTCAAGTGTTAGCACACACTTAACCCGCCAGTAAGTGACGCCTGCAGCAACACCAAACTCCATCTCGGTGGCTGTGCGCACTTTCTAATTTTTTCAGGGAATAGTGTAGTGCTTCACTGTCAAGTGTTAGCACACACTTAACCCGCCAGTAAGTGACGCCTACAGAAAGTCGCTTGCCTCGCCTCCAACACATGCGACTTTGGCCTCGGAGACAGCAGCAAAATACAGTTGCCAGTGGGGCTTCCGACACGGCAATGCGAGCGCTTTCCGACACACATATGCGATTTTTAAATCACACATTACTCGCTATTATTCGCTTCCCCATTCATTAACATTGGACTCGCTAGACTCGCTACGAGTAGCGAGTCCCGGGCTCGGACTCGGTAGAGTCAAGCGAGTCCGAGTAATGTAGGATTCGCCCATCACTACTAACAATGATTGACTTTGATTATTGGGCGCAGTGGTTCTGACACAGTCAAAGAATTTCCATTCAGCCATTTAGTAGAGCTGGGAGAGCTGCCCCCACACTAGGCTCTCAATAGAGATTGTGAATTCACTGTTAGGTGTCAATCACAGCAGGGGGCGTGTCTGACAGCCTTGCTCTTAACAAAATAGTCCTGTAATGGTAATCACAGGGTAATAAAGCCTATAGATTACATAGACAATGGCACAAAGTCTGATAAGAGAGGCACCGTTAACTTATTTTGTAACCCCTGCAGCATGCTGTCCTCAACATACATAGCAAAAACCTGCTGTCAGATTTCACCGCTGTGCTGTCAGTATGGTGATGGACAGCTCAACCATCCAGTCAGGGCTGGGGTGTGGAAGGTTTCTTCCATGTATCTCCTTGCTTGGAGTGTTTACTTTACTATTAAGCTGCCTCTCTGATTTCAACAATTACTGCTAGTTGTAGCTTTAGCTCCGTGGTGATTGTGTTCCTTCTGTTCCAGTACTCAGTATAAACTATTGTTTATCCAACCTTGCTTTTGATCATTCATTTACACAGCCCCTTTGCCTTGATATGCTACTTTCTTGGAATTTTGACTTTGTTTTTGCTAGCCCTCCTGGTATCTGACCACAGACCTCTTGAATACCTAGCCTCATGGCTAACTGTGCGGCAGAATGTAAAAGGTCACTGTATGTCCCAAAATGAATTTATACATAAATTTGCATTAAGGGTTTAATGGTTGTTTAAACCATTAATGTGCATCATATATCAAAGGATGGATAATAAATGTTAGATTATGGATATTTGATTGTGATCAATGCCATTAACTAGAAAGCAAGGTTCCAGTTCCTGCTCTTCCCATCAGGAGAGGAAGGAGACGTATAGAGTGATGATACAACATGGCTGCTTTTGCTCTATATACTAGTTTGAAGGCTAGTGAGAGCATTTGGTACTTGTTTATCTCTCACAGACTATTGAACAGCTGCAGATATGCTTGTTTGGCGCTCTATGTTAGTCTCCTCCATCACAGAGTGATGGAAACTGGGTGTCATGCCGACTAGGAGGCGTCCGGAAATAGTGCATGACAGTGGCGCACAGATCAATGGTGTCCATCACACTACACACAACAGCAGACTGGGGAAGCAAACACAATGAAGGGCCCTGCTCATGGAGAATGGGGGAAAGGAGACCACCTGCACTCACCTGAAGCTGTGCCCTGATCTCCCTACCATCCCTATACAGATCTTTTCACCCTGTCGCCAAACAGGATACCTAGTCTCTTGCTGGCCCTGATGTTAACCCTATGGTGGGCAGAAGCACTAATCCCAACCACTGCACTAATAACAACAAAGGGGAAAGGGAGACAGACAGGGTAATGACAAAAATAACTTCACACCTGCTGCCACTCTTCTAGGCAGCATAATGCTTGGCAACACTCAGCATCTCCATAAAACCTCCTTTACATCAGGTAGCCAGGCCAGGAACGAAGTTCAATGACTAGCAACGAATGCTGGAACATGTGACCATATAAAGTAGATGGGAGCGATTACAAAGTAGCCCCACCTGGGAAGAGAACAAGTAGCATTGCAGCAACAAAAACTGACATTAACTCCTACACTGCCAAAGGAAAGAAACACATACAAAATGAAGTCTCAATACACAAATGAGACAGAGGTCCCAAACAAGTCACAAGTCTCCAAAGTAAGAGAGACCATTGTGATACCGGGAACCCCAAAGGTCATATACATCGCCTTTAAACTGGATCTGTCACAATAAAAGCTTCATGAGGCCGATGTACTTATTTAGAATATCCATGTCAGATAACTGGATGTTACTTAGGGTTTAAGAAATCTATTAATATATACAGCATGTATTGTAAAATATGGTGACAGATCCGGTCGGAACTAAGATAACAAAAGGCCAATTTGGTTGATTTTTATTTTTTATGAAGTTTCTATTTACACTACCTAAATAATCCCATAAAAGCCTAACAACAGAGACGGGGGAAATTCTCTTAACTGGTAGGCTTTGAAAAATGATTGCAGTCATAGAGCGTCAAGGCGGCCATCTGTTACATTCGGCAATATGGCTCCATTCAAGGATTACAGATAGAAGTTTCTGTGCAGAGTTGTTCTTCCAAGCTGTTCTTGTCAGCGTTAAACCCATCGCGATGATGCATTTTAATATCAATCAGACTAAGTAAAGACTGACAAAAGTCCACATATGGGTGACAAGCTGTTTCTTCCATAAATATTTTTACATTTTTGAAATAAAGGCTCTTACATAGTTACACTGTTTGCAAAATGTTTCACGAGCCTTGTGACTGACAAAGTCAGGGAATAGTTGACAATTATTTTGGCGCTAATTAAACATTTGTGTTCTAATAGGTTGCAATGTTGAGACGTCTGAACACTATATACCCTATATGTGTCTATTATTTCCATCTGAGCTTTTCAGCTGTTGATTGTAGTCACTAAAGATGAACGGATCCATTAGCGGGACTCCGTTCCGGTGCCCAGGTCAGTGGTATTGTTGACTACATGGAAGGTCTTCGAATCTCTAACCTTCTGGCCTCCATGACATGACTTTTGAATAGCCAAAGCTGGTATGAAACTTGACTGGATTCCCACAAATCGATATGTTCAACTCTAAAGCCCCCGTCCCACGGGGCTACATAGGCGACATGGGGGCATGGCCTATCGGCGGCGACATCGCCCTTACGTCGCCTCATGTAAAGGGGCGATGTTTGCGGTGTCGGGTGGTCGCCTGGTTTCAGAGCTGTGCTCTGAAACCAGGCGACCATGATGGGGCGATGTGTGCCCATCGCCCCATGTAACCGGGCGCCGGCGACCTGTCAGGCAATGGGAGCCGTAGGCTCCCATTATCCTGCATCGCCCCTGGGGTTTCCAGACACCCCGGCGGCGATGGTGCCTGACAGCACGCCGGCGCGGGGCTAGAGGTGTTGCCCCATGTAAACGGGGGACAGCGACGCTGGCGGGGCACCTAAAACGTGCGTGCACCCGCCAGTCACCGCCGAAATCCCCAGCCCCGTCGCCAGGTGTGACGGGGGCTTAATAGTCAACTCCAATAGCCATCCTTAGATATACCACATACCGAAGTGTCCTTCTTCACTTTTCCTCTTGACTCATAATAACCGAAGATGAACACTGCAAGATTTCCAGCTTTCAAGCAAAATATGATAATTCGATACTCTGTTGGGAGATGCTTATACTATATGTCTCCATATGTGGTCACCAAGTCAATATGATGTAAATTAAAACATTTGATTGGTAAATATGCAATTTTACAAAAGCAAAAAAAGAAATGTGCCTATGCACTAACATGCAGGTAGTGGCTACCTACCTGCCTGTTGTGGATCGTGCCTTTCTTCGCCAACACGGAGTAATCTAACAAGGGTCCTGCCAGCGATTTCACAGTTCTACTGATTTGTATCAACAGAGCAGCGGCTTCTGTGTTGTATTCATGGGCATCACAGCCGATATCATGCTTATTGACAGCCGGCTCCCCCAGTTAGGTAGCTGGGAGATGGATGTCAGTCGGTATGTCGGCAACGGTTTCTATTCATGGGCATCACAGCTGATGTCATCCTTATTAGCAATGAGTTCCCCCAGTTAGGTAATGTTGAGAAACAATAAACAAGTGGCACATATGTGAATATACCTGGTCATAGCCGGTATGATATTAGAGGGTGCCGATGGGTATCTCACCACACTGGGTTGTGCACCTCTGCACAACCTCAGTGTCAGGTGCCTGCATTTGGGGATCCCTCCCGGGACTGAAGTGTCTCCTCGCTGCCGGTGTTTCTCTCATCATTTCCGGTTCCAGTCACGAGGTCGGGAGAGCGGTGACGTCACGGCAGGTTCTAGTGCTTTGTATTAGCGTTGCCTGGAAGACACCAGCTCCTTTGAGTACAATTTGAGCATCCTAGAACTGCTCCTGCCGCCAGTCCCTCAGCGAGTGAACAAGGCAATAAAGAAACAAATGTGGCGGTCTTTTAGGAGTGCTGGGGCTGATGGGCACAGATTAGACCAATCTATGAGTGAATTTACAAACCTTTATTGCCCTTTACTTCCCACTACGCGTTTCAACAGGGTGCCTGCCTTCATCAGGTGGACTCGACCTGATGAAGACAAGCACCCTGTCGAAACACATATCAGGTGGACTCCACCTGATGAAGACAAGCACCCTGTCGAAACACATATCAGGTGGACTCCACCGGATGAAGACAAGCACCCTGTCGAAACACATATCAGGTGGAGTCCACCTGATGAAGACAGGCACCCTGTCGAAACACATAGTGGGAAGTAAAGGGCAATAAAGGTTTGTAAATTCACTCATAGATTGGTGTAACCTGTGGCCATCAGTCCCGGCACTCCTAAAAGACCAGTTAGGTAATGGAGAGCTGGCTGTAACTCGGCATGTCGGTGGAAAAGAAGCCTCCACTCTGTTGATGAAGCCATTGTATCGCTGTCGGGAGTGGTCTGTGATGGCTCGGTGCCGGTGGTGAATGACCCTAAACAAAACAGGCAGGTAGGTGGAAAAAAAGCATGTGCTACCTCCTGGGGGAATCTGCAGCCACCTGCTAGATGCAAGGGGTAAAAAAAAGCGACCAATTTTGGTGAGTTTTTCTATTTTGATATTTAGTACCTATTCGGTTATTTTTGTTTAAAGCTAAATTGTACATGTGTTATACATGTGGCTAGGTACTCGTGAGTGTAAGGGCCCTTGACGGTGGGTCACGAGCTTACGATATTCTGGCGCCATAATACCAACTGACACCTTACATCTTTATCTTAGTGTCAACCTGCATCTTTTTATCTTTTGCAGTTGAGGTTGTTTTCCTCTAGGGGGCGTCTGTCACTGTGTTGCATATATCAGTGCTGAACAGCCCGCCCGGTCTAATAGGAGGCGTCACCAATAGGCTGCTCAGACACTATGTAACACCTGAGTGTGGCAGGGGCCTAATGGTGTCCATGTGTCTGCATTCACCACCAGCCTCTCCCTGAATACATGGATGGTCGCTGGTTGCTACAAACCGCCCCCATGTTATAGGTTGCAGGGGTCTGTGTACCGGTGTCTAGACGCATGTGCTACCTCCTGGGGGAATCTGCAGCCACCTGCTAGATGCAAGGGGTAAAAAAAAGCGACCAATTTTGGTGAGTTTTTCTATTTTGATATTTAGTACCTATTCGGTTATTTTTGTTTAAAGCTAAATTGTACATGTGTTATACATGTGGCTAGGTACTCGTGAGTGTAAGGGCCCTTGACGGTGGGTCACGAGCTTACGATATTCTGGCGCCATAATACCAACTGACACCTTACATCTTTATCTTAGTGTCAACCTGCATCTTTTTATCTTTTGCAGTTGAGGTTGTTTTCCTCTAGGGGGCGTCTGTCACTGTGTTGCATATATCAGTGCTGAACAGCCCGCCCGGTCTAATAGGAGGCGTCACCAATAGGCTGCTCAGACACTATGTAACACCTGAGTGTGGCAGGGGCCTAATGGTGTCCATGTGTCTGCATTCACCACCAGCCTCTCCCTGAATACATGGATGGTCGCTGGTTGCTACAAACCGCCCCCATGTTATAGGTTGCAGGGGTCTGTGTACCGGTGTCTAGACGCATGTGCTACCTCCTGGGGGAATCTGCAGCCACCTGCTAGATGCAAGGGGTAAAAAAAAGCGACCAATTTTGGTGAGTTTTTCTATTTTGATATTTAGTACCTATTCGGTTATTTTTGTTTAAAGCTAAATTGTACATGTGTTATACATGTGGCTAGGTACTCGTGAGTGTAAGGGCCCTTGACGGTGGGTCACGAGCTTACGATATTCTGGCGCCATAATACCAACTGACACCTTACATCTTTATCTTAGTGTCAACCTGCATCTTTTTATCTTTTGCAGTTGAGGTTGTTTTCCTCTAGGGGGCGTCTGTCACTGTGTTGCATATATCAGTGCTGAACAGCCCGCCCGGTCTAATAGGAGGCGTCACCAATAGGCTGCTCAGACACTATGTAACACCTGAGTGTGGCAGGGGCCTAATGGTGTCCATGTGTCTGCATTCACCACCAGCCTCTCCCTGAATACATGGATGGTCGCTGGTTGCTACAAACCGCCCCCATGTTATAGGTTGCAGGGGTCTGTGTACCGGTGTCTAGACGCATGTGCTACCTCCTGGGGGAATCTGCAGCCACCTGCTAGATGCAAGGGGTAAAAAAAAGCGACCAATTTTGGTGAGTTTTTCTATTTTGATATTTAGTACCTATTCGGTTATTTTTGTTTAAAGCTAAATTGTACATGTGTTATACATGTGGCTAGGTACTCGTGAGTGTAAGGGCCCTTGACGGTGGGTCACGAGCTTACGATATTCTGGCGCCATAATACCAACTGACACCTTACATCTTTATCTTAGTGTCAACCTGCATCTTTTTATCTTTTGCAGTTGAGGTTGTTTTCCTCTAGGGGGCGTCTGTCACTGTGTTGCATATATCAGTGCTGAACAGCCCGCCCGGTCTAATAGGAGGCGTCACCAATAGGCTGCTCAGACACTATGTAACACCTGAGTGTGGCAGGGGCCTAATGGTGTCCATGTGTCTGCATTCACCACCAGCCTCTCCCTGAATACATGGATGGTCGCTGGTTGCTACAAACCGCCCCCATGTTATAGGTTGCAGGGGTCTGTGTACCGGTGTCTAGACGCATGTGCTACCTCCTGGGGGAATCTGCAGCCACCTGCTAGATGCAAGGGGTAAAAAAAAATAAAAAAAAGCGACCAATTTTGGTGAGTTTTTCCAGGTAGGTGGAAACTATCTATTTTTTACACAAAATGTTTCTTACAACCTTATAACTTTTTTGTTTTAAATACAATTATTTTGTTAAAAAAAAGTAAAAAGAAAAAGATAAGTAAAATCAACGCCTACCCTGCGATGGGATCCAGTGCAATTGCTTTTGCGTTGTGGAGATCAAGATCTATCAAGGTGATACACACAGTTCCATTGCGATTACATGTAAAAATGTTATCGTTGCCGTGGTCCACAAAGTAAAAATTGCCGGTCAGCCAGTCCACAGCCATTTGCTCAACATCTGTCAAGAAAAAAATGCTGATATTAGAAAGAAGAAACATAATCAGTATAATGTAGAAATAATAATTATTCACTTTTTTTGCAATATTTTAAGCATTTAATCAATCTATATACTGTATCTCTCTATTTATTGATTTATTTATTTACCTACTAATTGTTACGGTGTTAGATTTTAAATGGCCTTATTAAGATAGCCTAGGGATTTTATGTTCTTGAATTTGGCCAGAACCTGCTACTGCAACATCTGCTTCTGTGGTTAGTGTCATGTGTTGACTGCTATGCAGCCAATGTATGTAGCTGCTGTGATTTAAATCTGAGTTTATTTCCTTTTGCATATCCATAGTTAATACCAGAAAGCTGCTGTGTGCAGCTCTGGAGGTGGGGGTGGAGGTGGAAGGGTGTGTCTTAGCATTCACATCTCCACTCCCTCAACCTTTAAGTAGTTCCACTTCCCTCTACTGGGTGTCACAGATAGAGTTCAGTCTCTACTTGGTCACCTTGCCACAAGGACGTGCTGTGCTGCTGTTGCTGTTCCCTTCTAGGATCTGCTGTGTTTTCCCAGTCCATGGGTGGAGGTAGGGGCTCTTGGCCAAGGGCTAACCAGGAGCAAAGGGCAAGGGTTGTGGCCTGGACATCCTCACCTTCAAAGGTAATTCCAGGAACAGTGTGAACCAGGGACCACCAGTCTAAGTGTCTGACTAGTTCCTCAGTTCGCCTTTGCCCATCTTACCATCTTGTCTCATGATTCCCTATCCACTATACCACCCCATGACAGTTATGCATCACTGTATTCACTCTGCAGGGGCTCTGTTGATAGAAGAGTTATCAAAACCAGAACCTCTGGATGGTGCAAGCTTTGTCCAGTCACTAAGGTTAGGATGGCTGGGAACTGCAGTGCTAGTGACAGTATGGGAGTGTGTGCTGTCCAACTGGTGTTATCAGCTTTCTGCTCCAGCCTAATGGAAAGCACCACACCCTACTAAAGGTCCCAGCTAAGGCCCCTTTCACACTAGCATTTTTGTCAAATCGAGGCAGGTCCGGTAGATTTACCGCATCTGTCGCCTAAACGCGGTCAGCAGCGTTTTTTTTTCGCGACCACAACTGCCGCAAGTGCCGTAACCGCAGCTATACCGCACTTGCCACACCTGCTGCAAGTCCCATAGACAATGCATGAGGCTTGCTGCAAGTGTGGCGCAAGTGCGGCTGTTAAGCGGCAAATGCGGCAGTTGTGGTTGATCTACCGCAATTTGACAAAAACACTAGTGTGAAAAGGGCCTTACTGCCTCAAGCTGCCAGATATAGCTTTGTGCTCTGTTAGTTTAGGTCTGTGTATTCTACTACTGTTTTATTATTTGTATTTTCTTTTTTTGACTTTGGCTTGTTTATTGATGCTTCTCCAGCCTGATGATTCTGCACTTTTACTGCCCTCTTGGTTTTGAATGCACTGCCTCACCACTCCTGCCAGCCTGCACCACTAATGGCAGCTTTTTAAAGGGTTAAGGTGAAAGCCACAACAACCCTTTGGATCTGGCAAACACAGTGGCTCGTGCTAAGTAGCCTTTTTAGAGCCGCCAGGAAACCAGTAAACAGAGTCTCCTCACAATAGCGCTATAATGCACCTTTATGTATCTGTGAAACCACTTGAGCTAATCTTCAGGAATTTAAATATCTACCGTATATATTATTTATATTGAGATACTATGTTATAATGGTAAAATAGGACCTACCGTATGTATTTAGAAATATGGCTCATAAGTTGGAAATGAAGCAAGAGCTAGCATTCCACATCTGACCCCTGTTCAGCTATGATCCCCTGTGTGAACAGGTAATTGAACCTCTGCAGGAAAGCTGAAATGAAATTTGGGCTGTGTATATACCAGGGGCCGAAAAACAACAAATGTGTCTCCTCCATAGATAACTAACTCTACTTGTCTTCAAAAGACCTACAAGGAGACTTTTGGGAGCCAAAGTCTAAAGGCCCCGTCAAACAGGGCGACATCGCCGCCAATTACATAGGCGATGTAGGGGCGTGGCTTATCGGCGGCGACAGCACCCCTACGTCACCTCATGTAAAGGGGCAATGTTGGCGCCACCGGGAGGTCGCTTGGTTTCAGAGCAGAACTCTGAAACCAGGCGACCGATCTGGGGCGATGTGCACATATCGCCCTATGTAACCGGCCGCCGGCGACCTGTCAGGCAATGGGAGCCATTGTCCTGCATCGCCGCTGGGGTTTTCAGACACCCCAGCGGCGATGCCGCCTGTCAGCTCGCCGGCACGGGGCTGGAGATGTCGCCCCATGTAAATGGGGGAAGGTGACGCTGGTGGGGCGCCAAAAATGTGCCGCCGACATCTCCAGCCCCGTCGCCAGGTGTGACGGGGCCTTTAGTCCTTGACTATTTGGCTTTTGTGTCACAGGCGTAGGTCCTACATTACTTTTAGACACATTTTTGTCATCATGAGCCCAAGAGAAATGATATGGATGTTCTTACATAACTGTGTGATCTGCACATTAGCCCCCAATTAAGATCAGTCCAATGAATAAAGTTATATAATTTCCTATCTATGGAAAGCTAAAATCATTTTAGGAAATATGGCGTTAATAGCTTCCACCTGGGATCTTCAGTGGGGAAGATATCCCGAAAAACAGGGATCTTAACAATTTTGGGACCCGAACTGCATCCCATTGACAAAGGCTAATCTGAGGTCACTAAGGGGGTAGAGAAAGTGGGAGTGACGAGTGTTTAATTTCTGAGTTATCATTCGTATTCAATGTCAGTACAAATACTCGTAGGATTGTTCCATATTTCCATCGGAGCGCTTCCCTCCAAAACAATTGTGTCGTTCCTGTAACCACAGGTCGGGTACTTTTCATTTGTTTATCCCTTTTATTTTATGTAGTTGTATACACTGTATTGTTTTGTCTCCTTTGTAACATCTTTTGTACATTGTCATAACCACTGACTACTTTTCAAATTGAATATATCAAATTTAATAGATTTGTTCCTCTTGCTCTCTAAACTGCAACTCTGAAGCATCATGAGGCCAAACCTCACCAGCAATGGCTGTCCAATCGGCCTATACAAACAATTGGTAGTGGCAGCTAGTTTTTGTTGGGTAATTACAGGGCTTGGCATTGACCGTATCAAAGTATATATTCCATGCATTAGAATCGGCCGTTGATATGTCATACATTCAATGCAACACTACAGAACACTTGGTCTAGTAGCGAATCCAGCTACGAACGGGGGCGGTGGAGTGCTGTTGGTGACAAATTGGTGGAGCGGTGGGATTTCTGCGTGATCTCCCGGTTGTCTCCTTGACATACTATGAAAACTATCTATCTATCTATCTATCTATCTATCTATCTATCTATCTATCTATCTATCTATCTATATGTCTGTCTACCCTTTATTTTTATGGCCAGTGTAAGTGAAGAAAGACTATTTGCCCCCGTATTTGCTATGGGGAGAGGTATGGGAACAGTGTTACTTGAGCCTTCGATCTGTTAGTAAAGTAACCGACCTACTAAGCACAAAACAAATGAAAATTTTGACCTTTCCATTGACCATTCCTCTGCCTGTCGCACCTCTGGGATCAATACTCTAGGTGGAGACACATTCTAGCACCGCGGGGTCTTTAGTGGGTGTTCCTGAAAACCCTGTTTTAAGTCTCTGAATCCAGAAATGCTTTGTCTTCTGTGTTTAATGAATGTATCAGATATAAATTACTTTTGTGTTTTAGATTGTAATTAAAAAGATCAGATCCCTGACCACAAGGTTTTGTGAAGAGTAAAATGTTCATCCTTTAGGTAATTACCAGCAGCAGCACACACCAAACAATTATCTTGATCGTGTCATTGAGTGGTATAACAGACAAGGGAGTAAGATAACAGGATGGTAATGACAGGCAAAAAGGTGATCAGGGAAACTAGTCTGATCCTCAGATTGGGGGTCCCTGGCTCACCCTATTCCCAGAACTACCTCAGAATGTGAGGATGTCTGGGCTTCCACCCTTGCCCTCTCCTCTGATCAGCCCTAGGCGAAAACCCCCTTACCTCCACCCATGGACCAGGAAGCACAGCAACTCCCATAAAGTAAGGAAACTCCAGGTAAAGATAGCAGGAAGGCTTCAGCACACTCTGCACTAACGTCTTCAGGACCTGGAATAGTCAAGAGAAGGCATACTACGGGAGTCTCCGAGAGATCTTGCAGCCTGCTGTGACTACCCGGTCGGGTACCTTACAAGACTGTTTCCCACTGTGAACTGCATTGCCATCAGAACTGTTCCAGTAAAGTACCTGGGTAGAGTGACAGAGTCTCCGTGTGTTTGTCTTACTACTGCATTGCTGATAATTTACTTCTACAGACTGCATCCCCATCATCGGTGCACTCCTGCCCCGGAGGCCCGGCTCCACCTGCAGGGAGCTGTTCCATCCAGGCTGCCATTCCATCGCCTTCCAGAGGACTGAGGCGGTGCTGGTGTCCGGTCACCAGAATCTGCAGGTGGCATCACAAACTCTTTATTCCCATTTATTCTACCCCTTTTAAAAAGCATAGCCTTACCATCAATGCCATAGACAAAAACCAATACTGAACTTGCAGGACGCAGTCAGACCACCAAGGTATGGGAGGCAACTTGCCATGCACACTAAGGGCCTGCTTAGGGCACCATTCACACTGATACATATGGTGCAGAATGTCTGAAAGCTTGCACTTTTTTATTCATTTCAGGGTGTAGTTGGGCCCCTAGGGGGCGCCATTCATCTAGCGGTGCACAAACATTGTACTGTGCAGCCCATGGCTCAGGCAGCAGAGCTTTTGGGTAGCTTTCAGACATTCTGCACCATATGTATCAGTGTGAATGGTGCTCTATGCAGGCCCTTAGTGTGCATGGCAAGTCGCCTCCCATACCTTGGTTGAGGTGATTTATTAGCCTGCATCTGGGCTTGCTACACAAGTGTGGTCTGACTGCGTCCTGCAAGTGCAGTATTGGTTTTTGTCTATGGCATTGATGGTAAGTTTTTTGATGCTGCTTTTTCTAGTAGTTTTTGTATAAAAAGCATAGCCCCCAGGGCACGGGTCTGTGCAGGCCACCATTGACATACCAACCTCAGCAAGGGCCCAGATACCGAATACCCCATATACCCTGGCACATCTGACACCCCCCTCACCTGAAGAGCCCTAACAAACCATAGACAGCAGTAACACTTGACATTATTTCCGAGTTTACCAACAGGAATTAAAGATACTACCGTATATACTCGCGTATAAGCCGAGTTTTTCAGCCCAAAAATTGGGCTGAAAAGTACCCCCCTCGGCTTATACGCGATTTAGTGCTGTATACCGATGTATACATCGGTACATACCGATGTATACATCGGTATACAGCAGCCCCCGCATCCCCAGTAATCCAGGGCCCCCCCAGCGTCTCTCCGGTCACCTGAAAAGCAAACTATACTTATCAGTGTCCGCTGTCCGCGCCCGCTCGCCTCAGCCGTCTGCGATCCTCCATCTTCATGCGGCGTCTTCCGGTTTCCTGTGCTCGTCGCAGGGAATTACGTCATTCTCTGCGACGAGCACAGGAAACCGGAAGACGCCGCATGAAGATGGAGGATCGCAGACGGCTGAGGCGAGCGGGCGCGGACAGCGGACACTGATAAGTATAGTTTGCTTTTCAGGTGACCGGAGAGACGCTGGGGGGGCCCTGGATTACTGGGGCCTTGTATACTACCGCTGGGGCTGCAATCTACTACCACTGGGGCTGTATATACTACCACTGGGGCTGTATATACTACCACTGGGGCTGTATATACTACCACTGGGGCTGTATATACTACCACTGGGGCTGTATATACTACCACTGGGGCTGTATATACTGCTGGGGCCCTGTATACTACCGCTGGGGCTGCAATCTACTACCACTGGGGCTGTATATACTACCACTGGGGCTGTATATACCTGTGGGGCTGCTGTATACTACACTGGGGCTGTATATACCTGTGGGGCTGCTGTATACTACCACTGGGGCTGTATATACCTGTGGGGCTGCTGTATACTACCACTGGGGCTGTATATACCTCTGGGGCTGCTGTATACTACCACTGGGGCTGTATATACTTCTGGGGCTGCTGTATACTACCACTGGGGCTGTATATACCTCTGGGGCTGCTGGATACTACTACTGGGGCTGTATATACCTCTGGGGCTGCTGGATGCTACCACTGGGGCTATATATACCTCTGGGGCTGCTGTATACTACCAATGGGGCTGTATATACCTCTGAGGCTGCTGTATACTACCTCTGGGGCTGCTGTATACTACCACTGGGGCTGCTGTATACTACCACTGGGGCTGCTGTATACTACCACTGGGGCTGCTGTATACTACCTCTGGGGCTGCTGTATACTACCTCTGGGGATGCTGTATACTACCACTGGGGCTGTATATACCTCTGGGGATGCTGTATACTACCACTGGGGCTGTATATACCTCTGGGGCTGCTGTATACTAACTACTGGAGCTGCTGCTGTATATACCACTGGGGCTGCTGCTGTATACTACCATTGGGGGGCCTGTATACCACACTGCTGGGGGCTGTATACCTGTGCTGGAGTCCACCCTCGGCTTATACACGAGTCAATAGGTTTTCCCAGGTTTTGGGGGCAAAAAAAGACCTCCATGGTGCCTGGATGCCGCCAAACCTTCCGTTCTAGTCACCATATCAGATGACTAAAATTTGTTAGCATTTATTGCAATATCTTGTGTCCGAAAGAAATGATTTCACTCTGTTGTACCTATTGGCATCAATGCCAGATGAAGAACGAACTTCCAAATAAATTGCCTCCCTGCCGCCCTTTGTATTCAGGCTCGGAATGGTTTTTTGTGCCTAGTTTAGATCTGCATTGAAAAGGTTTTACACGTGTAAATTGTAATATTTTTTTTCTCCCTGCCAGGACTCATGCCTAACACAAACACAAACAAAGACAACCATTATGCTCCTAATTCCTATGTAAGTGAATTTCGAGCTTGTTGCCAAATGATTATAAAATTATAATAGCGTTCCTCTAACGCCTGCCATCTAGACCGAACAATAAAAACAGATTTATGGCCATACACAGCGATTACAATCTTTTCTTAACAGCGTCTACTAAACGTGTCTCATAAATCTGCTCCGATTATAAATCAAAAAATGGGATCTTTATTTTATTTTTTGTAATTTTTTTTGTATTAAATGAATAAAAGGGTCTTTTGCTGTTGATCTAAAGCTAAAAAGAATAATGTGCTATTATTAATGAGAAACATCAAGAGCGCGAAGTCAAATTGAGCGTAATGTGACATGATGACCATTCCGTCCCGCTATGCTTTACCAATCTTAATTGTTCCTCCCCAGGGACGTAAATCTATAGCCTTCATATCCTTTTATCATAATGCTGACTCCTACTGCGAGGGCCGACTCAACCTAAAGTCTCAATGTAAAATGACTTTCTACGAGAGTGGTGACAAAGCTTTGATTTCTGTTCCATTATCTAAAGAGAATGCCGGTAATGTATGCCAACATATTTTATCCTAAGAGATTCATTAGGCTTGTTTGAAGAGTCTCGAGTCATTCAGAATGGAAAGTTACTATTCCTACAGTACTTAGTGGTCTCATGAATAGGGGAGGGATAGAATCATTTTTTCAGCGGCTTGCAAATTGCTATACACATCTGGAATCCAAGTGGGCCACCATGAAGTCGAGTCTTACCAAGTCAAGCTAAAAGACTATGTTTAGATAAACTGGAACCAGAGCGGATACAAGGGCACAATAGGGTTTTATCCTTTTTAAAACAAAAATAATCAATGCATTAACTGTCACTTACAGGCCCGGCGCCAGCACCTGGCATACCTGGGCATATGCCGGGGCCCTGAAGAAGTGAGGGGGCCCACTCGCTGTCAGTGAGGAGACCCACTCACAGAAACCTGCCCTCCCTCCCTATCTCCTGCTCTGCACTGATCTATGTGATCGGTACACAGCAGGAGAAGAAGCTTACCGGAAGCTCCATTGAGGATGAAGGACTTTCCAATTTCAGTCATGTGACTGATCACATGACTAAAATTAAGGCCATAGAAGATGCTGCTGCTGCTCAAGTTTTGCAGCCTCCTGCAGTGGCTCCTCTCCTGCTCTGCACCCATGTGGTAATGTATAGATTGTGTGTGTGTGTATCTGTATGTGCATGCACTGTCCATGTAAAAGAGCTTTTTGTATGTGTGTGTTTCTATGTGCATGTGTAGTCCATGTAGAAGAGCTGTGTGTGTTTGTATGTGCATGCAGCAGAGCTGAGTGCATGTATCGGTATGTTCATGTAGCAGAGCTATATGTGTAGTGTGCATGTATTGGGCAAGTAGAAGAGTTGTGTGTGTAGTGTGAATGTAGCAGAGCTGTGTGTGTCTGTATGTGCATGTATTGGGCATGTAGGAGAGCTGTGTGTGTATCTGTATGTACATGTAGCAGAGCTGTGTGTGTAGTGTGCATGTATTTGGCATGTAGCTGTGTGTAGTGTGGATGTATTGGGCATTTAGCAGAGCTGTATGTGTGTAGTGTGAATGTAGCAGAGCTGTGCGTGTCTGTATGTGCATGTATTGGGCATTTACAGAGCTGTATGTGTAAATGTGCAAGTGCTGTGAGTCTGGTGTGCAGGTGGCAGAGCTGTGTCAAGTGTGCATGTAGCAGAGCTGTGTGTGTGTAGTGTGCACGTCGCAGAGCTGTGTATCAAGTGTGCATGTAGCAGAGATGTATGTGTCAAGTGTGCATGTAGCAGAGATGTACAGTATGTGTCTACATGTGCATGTAGCAGAGCCATCTTGGTGTATGGGTATATAGCAGAGCTGTGTGTGTCTAATATAGTTTGCAGAAAGACACTATAGATTTATTGCCTCCGTATTCTGGTCTAGTACATTAAAAATTAGCGTTAATGATCTCTCCCTTTTACACCACCAGGGAAGCTTTAATTAATAGGAATAAATATTTTCTTATTTTCATTTGGCTAAACCTGGGGTGCGGCTTAGCAGTGTGGACAGAGTGTTAAAGGGGCCCATGGAGACTCTTTTGCCCGGGGCCCACAAATATCTGGAGCCGGCCCCAGCTCACCTCATTCGGTTGTGAGCCCCACAACCGGTGTATTAGCCTCGTACAGCCGCTGCTGGATCCACCATTCCTAGTGGAAGGCAAGACAATGCTCCTATATGGGACCAAGCTATGATAGACGATCTGCACCAACATTTTTTGGTGTATTCCTGATGAAGAGACCAGGAAGGTCTCGAAACGCCTTGAAGCAATAAACACCTTTACCCTGAAGACCTTGTAGGATTAATCTATTAAGTGCAGCAGCGCGGATCATCTATCATCGCCTGGTCCCATATGTTTAGATAAGGGCGCAATAGGGTGCAATCTGATATAACAGTTTTATATCAATTAGATATGGTGCCGCTCACCTGGTAGGGTTGTGTCAGACACAACTACTGTTATAAGCCTCATTTATCAGATATCTGCTACAGTCCCATGGATACAACAAAATCTGAAAAGGGTTTACCGAGCTGCTATCTTTAATGATGACACTTTGTAAGCCTTCAATACTGATTTATTCTACGCGTTTCGAAGATTTACTCATTCCTCAGGTATTAATCACTTTCAAAGGGATTAAGTTCCTGAAGAAGGAGTGACTCTCTGAAACGCGTAGAATAAATCAGTATTGAAGGCTTACAAAGTGTCATCAATAAAGATAGCAGCTCGGTAAACCCTTCCTTTCCTGATAGTCAAGCAAAAGGATTTCCCATAGTGGACAAACATTAGGTAGCTGCAGTCAATTTATAGATACCTGGCTTCTGCATAATATTGCATTTGTTTTCTAATGGATTGAAAAACGCTGCAGTTTGCATTTGTGTGTTTCAAAGGCACGCTTGCAAATTCCTATTCAGGCATGCGTTAGTTTGGGTTCGCTGAATGGAAGCCTATGAATGTGTTTACGTGTCCGTTACATTGCGTATGTGCTGCTGTGAAATCCGTTAAATGGACAGCGCAAACACATCGTGAACCTAGCCTTAAAAAGCCGCTGCAATATACACTTGGTAAGTGGGGCTATGCTAGTGGCCCCAGCACACTATGTCTCTGGCGGACACAGACAGCAAACGGCCCCTGTGCAAAAAACAGTATATGGGCCCTTTTGAGTCCAATAGCTTCTCACAATGCAAATGTACAATGGATTTGGATGTTGAAATGGGCCCCCTGACCTCTTGGGCCCCTGAATGGCTGCACAGGTTCCCCTAATGATATGTCCGCCCCCGCTCTAGTGGACAAACTGCTGTCAGTGTCCCATGGGGATGAATTGTCTGCTCTACGTGCACCATTATATTGGCTAAGATTCCCAGTCCCTCGGCTACCGCCGATGCTGCGAGTTACCTTGACTATCTCTCAGTGATACTGTCCTTGAACTGCTTATTAGGACTCACATTTTGCCAGAATTACTGTACTCGCTTTTTCTAAGAGCCCAACACAACTGACCCTTAAAATATAAATTAATATCATTGTGTCTCTTGAGTTGAATGGTAACGCTAGCCAACCTCAGGTTTGGTATAGGCCAGAATATCTTGCTTAGACAATCAGAACATATTAGAACATATCCTAAAACACAATCATTTTTCATAAGGTCAAGCCAGGTTTGGATGCCAGAAGTTGGTCCTGTCTGGCTTTTGGCAGGTGTGCGATAGTTTGGCATGAAAATATAAATATAGTTCATGCCAAATTTGGATTTATATCATCCACATAATGAATCAGTGGGTAATGCATGAACCTACTGGTAGTGCCAAACATCATCATGTTCAAGAGATAACGTATAAAAAAACCCGGTGCGAATGCAGTTTGGAAATCCTGCATCGGCGCTGGAAGCTGGTGCAATCTGCATTTATAAACATAAAAAATTGTACTTAAAAACATATTCTTAACTATAATAACGTCTTTTGAAAGTTTTCACAAGAGGATGGTGTAATTAAATAAAATCATATCATGATCAGAGCAGAACATATTACAATCCGGGGCCATGTCTCTATTTGGTAAAGGGCAAGCTTCAAATGTTTTTGGTCTATAATATCTTCCACAGGGGCGGACCTACCATGGTGCAGCTGGTTCAGCTGCACCAGGGCCCCAACCGGCTAGGGGGCCCCTCAGGCACCCGGAAGATTGCCCCTTCACCTCCCTGCAGGGGGCCCGGAGACCGCGCTAGTGTGTTAAAGGAGAGGTGCAGCCGCGGGAAGCTCCCTGTTTCCCGAGGCTGATCCCACCCCTCCTCTCCTCTCTACTCCCTGGTCATGCTGGAGACGCGGGTGGCAGCCCATACTCACCAGCACCCCCCTAAACACCCCCCCCTGCTCCTCACATGGAACTGCAGCTTGACTTACCACCCGCTCCTCACTGGCACATCCCCCCCCGCTCCTCACCTGGGACGGAACCAGCTGCATCGGGGCCCACACGCTCCAGGTCCACCACTGATCTTCCATGTGCCTAGATGATTGTTCCACATTAAAGGAGAACCTCCCAACTCTTGACCTTGCTGCGTATTACCAATATTGGATTGGACTGTACCATTGTGAGTCTCCTCTAGTAAAATCTTGTATCACCGTACGGGAAGAAGGGATGGGGCATGTTAAAATTCGAAAGTCATTTCCCGTTGTTCCCTTGACAATTTGTGTTGGGGAATGGTCAGGACACTCAAAGAAACATTACTTATCTATTCCTAACAAATTTTTCAGTTTGGCTGACCGGCATCTAATGTGTATGGGCATGATACCTGCAATGGGAAAACAAGAAACAATTCCTAAATCCCTGGGAATATCACCCTTCCAATGGTCCACTGTATCAACGCATTATCATTGATCAACATAAATGATAATTGTTTAGAGCAGTTCATCTCCCAAGTGGAGCTTACAATCTAATCTCTTGTTTACAAACAAATATTAATGGAAAGCTAATTTGCTAGAGGTCGGGCATAGGTAAATCAAATTTGCCTTAAAAACAATTGTGACCAATGGTGGCCAACCAGCTGCCGATTTGATGGGATATAGAAGAACGGGAAGGGGGTAGGAATTAAAGTAAAATAAAATGATAAAGACAAGGCCATCACCAGTCCCACCTGGTAGCCCACTCTTATTAGAAAACTTTCTTTGGTCTGATACAACTTTTTCTTCTGTCTGGTGTAATATCTTCCTCTAGATCCTGGCTTCTTTGACACTGAGGTCTACTAGGTGAAACATAATTTTGTCATAACCTACCAGACCTCAGACCAAGTTGCTGTAACAGTACAGAAATGGAGTATTTGCAGAAAGGCAGAGATAGGCTGAGGGTATAAAGGGAAACTAGTCTGACCCTGTAGACTGGGGTTCCCTAGCTGACCCTGATCCCAGAAATATCACTAAAGGTGGAGATGTCTGTCAACCTTGCCCTGCTCCTATTCAACTCTGGGTTAACACCTCCTCACCTCCACCCAGGGAAAGGAACAACAACTCCCACAAGATGATTCTCTCAAAGCAGTTTACTTCAGGAAAGCTTCTGCAACAAACCTCAATGTCCACACAGCAAAAGGTAAGAGTAGAGACTGAACTATTTCAGCGACACCTGCTGGTGGGACAGGGAAATTATTTAAAGACTAGATGTACACACCCAAAACTGTTCACCTGAAGAGCCACAGCAGAACATAGACAGTAACACTGCTGCAGTTTCTGACATTAACCCCCAAGGTACCAACAGGAATAAACACATGTAATCACTGCAGAGCAGTTCAAGAATTCTGCAGCGCAGTTTACACATTATAGTTGCTATGTCATGATGACATGAGGTCTAATCAGTGCCAAAGATGCCAGTAGCTGGAGAAAACCAGTACACCAGACTAAAGAGGACCACTGGACATGAGTGGGGCTGTGCAGCAGGAATATCTTTTTTTCTCAGATAAATTTTGTTATGATGGTGTAACACCTCACACGGGAAACAGGGAACACATTGAAAAACTGCATCTGACCCTGTCAATTTCTCTACAGACTAGAGATCGCAGCCTTGCAGATCCTAGAGGTTACCACATGAGTTGGAATAGCCCTGACATCAGACTAATGGCCACTTTACACGCGGCTACATTTCTAGCTTATCCACCGGTAACTTACTGGCTGCAGTGAAATCATGGAGACATGGTTCTATCTTGTTGCTGTGTACAAATGGAACTATGTCTCCATGATTTCACTGCAGCCAGTAAGTTACCTGTGCATAAGCTAGAAATGTAGCCGCATGTAAAGTGGCCATAAATGATTCCTATTGAAACCTATTCTGCCTGATAAGCCGTTGAGGGCTTTATGATCCTACTAAAGAAAGGATGGGCAGAGAAGAGTACAGTTACCTACAGAAGGGAAGGTGTGCTTGGATAGAAAGTGATCCCACAGTGAGTAAAACAAACAACAAAATACAAAACACAAGATAATGTATACACTGCTAAAGGGTATGCGACAGTGGCGTAACGTGAAGCCCATGGGCACCGATGCAAAAGCTCCAACGGGGCTCCCAATTATTGCAAGTCTTTAATATCATTAGTCTTTTTCTGTAGGCTAATGGGACTTTTGGGGCCCCCTAAACTCCAGGGCCTGGGTGTGACTGCAACCCCTGCACCTGTTGTAGTTACGCCCCTGGTATTCGACCTACTTCCTAACAACAAAGGCCAGGGTCACATAGCTGCGTTGGCAGCTTTTAGTGGGACTCCGCTAAATACTTAGATTTTGTCAGTGAAGCGGAGATCCGTTATCCCCATCGCTTCCTGGTGACGCAGCCCCTGGTTACCCGATGTTGATCGTGGTAACCATCTACACATCAGGCTGCCTAGTGTCTGCTTAAGCCAAGTAGACAGGGAGACGCTGCGTGTAGCGTTTCCCTGTCCGCTCGGCTTAAGCAGACGCCAGGCAGCCTGATGTGTGAACTGGTTACCATGATCAACATTGGGTAACCAGGGGCTGTGTCACCAGGAAGCGGTGGGGATAACAGATCTCCGCTTCACTGAGAAAATCTAAGTATTTAGCGGAGTCCCGCTAAAAGCTGCCAACGCAGCTGTGTGACCCTGGCCAAACAGAAGGTAGAGAGCAAAGTAAAGAGCATATACAGCAGGGAGATGAACCCTAGCTGTTCTTCCACCAACTGGCATAAATAGATGGCAGTATGGCTGGACATCCAAAAGAGAATGTCATCAGCAGGAAATACCAGCAGGGGGAAGGTATTTAAAGCCAAACTGAAAGGAGATTGGGCAGACAAATGAGTAAATGAATACACATGTCACCTTAATAAAACTAACTTAAGGATAAGAGAAACTAAATACCCATAGCAAAGGTGTATCTGCTGCGGCTCAGTGGATAGAGAAGCCGACCACAGAACTCAGACTTAAAGGTTCAAATCTAGAGTTATGACACATTTATTATGCTCTGTGGTCAAATTCAAACCTGCTGATTGGTAAAATAACCAAAATATACCAAAATGTATCAACATTGCTGTCCATCACTTGGATTACTTATCCGTCTGGCACCTAGTGTATCAGCAATATGACTGTTTATTATACAATTCTGAATCTATAATATGACTAATTACCAGTAAGACATTTTGCAATTCCTCAAGGTTAATAGAACAAAAGTCTCCAGGTAGTATGTCTGAATGGGATGTTGTTGACAGGTCTTGATCAGTTTGAGATGTGAGATGACACAGTTTTCAGGCTATTAACCAGATAGACACAATTAGGAAACTGTCATTTCGCATGAACAGAACATGCCGTGACAAACATCTGTTCAGTCATGTATGAATGAGATGTATTAATGTGAGAAATCTTCCACTGATCAAGACAAATCACATCTAGAATGCTAAGAAAATAAAATGAATACGGTAATCCTTCTCAGATAACGAAGAGAAATATTATTTATCCTATTATTTAAATTGGGTTCTCCTGATTTTTGTTGTTTTTTTTTTCTTATTTCTAGGGATGAGCGAGTACTGAAGTAATCGGACTCACTATACTCGCAACGAGTAGGTCCCGGTACTTGGTACTTGTTGCGAGCATAGCGAGTCCGATTGAAATGCGAGTACTTTCACAGTGTATCTATATATACACTACGAAAGTGCACTAAAAGTGAAGAAAAGTTGTTAAAAAATAAAAAAAAATCATACTCACCTTCCGACGCCTGCACCGGGACCCGAGAACCTCACCTCTTATGTGCCGCAAGGACCTGCCAGTCTGATAGCCAATCAGATGACTGGGAGCGATCTGGTCAATCAGATGGCTGGACATCACAAACCATGTGATCGCTATCAGCCACCTGATTGGCCAGATTGCCAGGTCTTGAACGTGCATCAATGACCTGGCAATCTGGCCAATCAGATGGCTGGACGTCACAAACCACGTGATCACTACCAGCCACTTGATTGGCCAGATTGCCAGGTCATTGATGCACGTCTGGCCAATCAGGTAGCTGATAGCGATCACATGGTTTGTGATGTCCAGGCATCTGATTGGCCAGATCGCTCCCAGCCATCTGATTGGCTATCAGACTGGCAGGTCCTTGCCGCACATCGGAGGTGAGGTTTTCCGGTCCCAGTGCAGGCGTCGGAAGGTGAGTATGATGTTTTTTTTTATTTTTAACAACTTTTCTTCACTTTTATTGTACTTTTGCAGTGTATATATAGATACAATGCGAAAGTAAAAGGACTACTCGCTACTCCCGAGTAATCACTAGAGACTTGGCGAGTAGCGAGTAGCCGAATATCGTACTATTCGGCGAGTAACGATAATACTCGCTCATCGCTACTTATTTGCTGATGTGACCAGGACATACCAGAAAATATCTATATAATTATAGATATGTCTATTCTTAACTTTCTTCAGAATTTGATAAGAACTCCAATTGCTCATGATACCAATTTACTACATCTTGACATGTTGGAAAGTCAAAGGCTGCAGTTCACACCTGTATCATAAAACTCTCAAGAGTCTTATAAAATTATATTTTTTAAAACATTTTGAATTGTATAAAATGAAGAGGACATGTAAGTAAGTAGACATCAAAAAGGTGCTTAGAATGCTGTAAAGGTCTGAGCTAAGAGGGCATCAATTTAGATCCCATTGGGTCACACTGCTCTTTTTCTAACAACCAATGATGGAAATGCTTTATCTTTAGCAGGATGGTTGTTTGGTGGAGAGACACTTTTTTTCTATTTCGTTCAACATAGGTTGATATTAATATTTGTTATCTATGGTTTCAGATTGAGCTGCAAGTAAAGGTGGCTAAACTTTGCTCTCTTATTCTCACTTCCTCATCCCATCCTCTCTCTGTCGGTGTCCTTCAAGGCTCCGTCTTGGGATCCCTACTCTTTATTCAAGGAAAAAGTATAAGTCGGACCATGTAGATTCCAAAATTGCTGTTTCTTTCTTTTATTAAGCAAATAAAGCTGGTATAAATACATCAGCATAGGCTATAGACATGTTGATGCGCATCGGCAACATGTCTGACATGTTATGACTAAGGCTCCTAGGTGAGCCAAAATGTGTCAACATACTGTATGTACAGTATAGCCTATGCTGATGTACTGATACCAGCTTTATCTGCTTAATAAAACAAAGAGACAGCAATTGGAATCTATATGATACGACATATACATATCCCTTCGATTCTATGTCTGCCCAGCCAACAGGCACTGAGCCGTAACCTGGATTCCACTGTGGACTTTCCGAATACATCCATTTGGTGAGCAAATGATTCTTTTTTTTCATCTCCATCCATAACTTTGGCCTGGGACAACTCATAAAGTCCCATGGCTTCTGGTATCATCTAAGTGCTGATGACACTCAGATCCACCTCTATTGAATACCTGAATAGTAAGGAAGTATTCGGCTACAATATTCCGAGCCCAAATATTTCACTTTTTGCTCATCACTATGTAAAACAAATAAAACAATGATTTGCCTTAGCCACTCATTCTTAATTGCTATCAACTCTGAAAATTCTTCAAATTGGGACATCTTAAAAAGTGAAGACTCTCTATTATGCCCATTTGGCTTAGGCTAGGGTCATATTTGTTATTACCACGCTACCAAGGGGGTCATGCTAATAACTTAGTGTTTGCAGCATAAACGCATTACCGTTGCTAATACTTACCAATGGTGACTCCGCCCCTAATGCAACCTCAATGCCGGCCTCAGAATTAAATCTCACTGTATTTCATAACGCGAGCAAAGACGCTGCAGAGCGCGTCTTTGCTCGCGTTAGGAAATACCGTAAGATGTCACTAAGATGTCGGCGTGGGAGCCGCGTTAATGGCGGGATCTCCATAGGTAAGTATTAGCAGTGATAACGCGGTGCTAACATGGCGTTAGCACCACATATATTGCTGACAAAGTCTAAGTTTTTAGCGCGACCCCCCTGAGCGCGCTGCAAACCTGAATGTGACCCTAGCCTTACTGTCAGGTGTATCTCAACTTATTTAAAGGGAGACTGTCAGGTACTTTATACCCCCCCAGCTATCACTATCTGTCCTTGCAGCTTCATAGTACAATCCTAGCCATCCCTGAGTGACCTAATACTGAAATGTTAAAGTTGATAAAAATCATTTTATAACTTACGATTTCGGATGGTAATGAGACACGGTCTAGTCTGATGGGGCGTTCACTCCTGGTCCATGTCATCCCCATTTCTGGCTTGTCTGGCTTCAGAGTGTGCACTGCGCATGCTCTGAAGCCGACAAATACACCCAATTACCCACTCTGCACAGGACCTGAAATGATGCGGCTGGCGCATCATACCTACAAGAAGTCCATAGATTTAAGAACCTACAGAGACGGGGATCGCACTTGTAAATTAGGTTTCACACCCACCGGGGTGTGATAACCATGGAACGGGGGAGGACATGGACCAGGAGAGAACACCCAGAGTGACTAGACACTGTCTTTACCATCCGAAGTCTTAAGTTCTAAAAAGATTTTTATCAACTTTCACATGACAGTATCAGATCACACAGGGATGCTTAGGAATGTACTAGAAAGCTGCAGGGGCAGATAGTGATAGCTGGAGGGCAAAAAGTAGCTGACAGGTTCCCTTTAACCCTGCTACATTTACATTCTACAGTATGTTCTAAGGATTCTAAATTGATATCATAAGTGATCAATTCTTTATTAAATTCCCAAATTGCACAAAAAATATAGAAACTGTGTCCATAGTCTGTGTCTTCTTCTGTTAGTTAGTTTAATCACTTGCCTTACAATACCAGATATGGTCTACAGGGGTAAATAAAACAGAACTTTTTGCTATTTTCATAGAACATACACCAGATTCAGGGGTGTATCTACAACAGGTGCAGGGGGTGCAATTGCACAAGGGCCCTGTAGCCTTGGGGGCCCCAAAAGTCCCTTTGTCCTATAGAAAATGACTAATGCTATGAAAAATTTGCAATCATTGGGGGCCCCATTGGAGCTATTGCATTGGGGCCAATGAGCTTTATGTTACGCCACTGCGCTCTGGGACATCAGGGTGACAGCAGTGCAGCCAATCACTGGCGCCATATGCACCCAATGAGATCCTGAACTCTGTGATCGCCTGCACTGCTGTCAATATGATTTCGCATCAGGGCCCATGAGCTTTATGTTACGCCACTGAGCTCTGGGACATCATGGTGACAGCAATGCAGCCAATCACTGGTGCCATATGCACCGGATGAGACCCTGAACTCTGTGATCGCCTGCAGTGCTGTCAATATGATTTCGCATCGGGGCCCATGAGCTTTAAGTTACGCCACTGCGCTCTGGGACATCAGGGTGAAATCAATGCAGCCAATCACTGGTACCATTTGCACCCAATGAGACCCTGAACTCTGTGATCGCCTGCAGTGCTGTCAATATGATTTCGCATCGGGACCCATGAGCTTTATGTTACGCCACTGAGCTCTGGGACATCATGGTGACAGCAATACAGCCAATCACTGGCGCCATCTGCTCCGGATGAGACCCTAAACTCTGTGATCGCCCGCAGTGCTGTCAATATGATTTCGCATCAGGGCCCATGAGCTTTATGTTACGCCACTGCGCTCTGAGACATCAGGGTGAAAGCAATGCAGCCAATCACTGGCGCCATCTGCTCCGGATGAGACCCTGAACTCCGTGATGGCCCGCAGTGCTGTCAATATGATTTCTCATCGGGGCCCATGAGCTTTATGTTACGCCACTGCACTCTGGGACATCGGGGTGACAGCAATGCAGCCAATCACTGGCGCCATCTGCACCGGATGAGACCCTGAACTCCATGATGGCCTGCAGTGGTGTCAATATGATTTCGCATTGGGGCCCATGAGCGTCAAGTTGCACCACTGACTAGATTGTTACCATAATGATCTCTTTTTTGAGTCATAGGGTCATTGTGGAAATCATAGGCACAGAGTGATCATTTTCTTCGGCCTGTATAGACTTTGCCACATGGAAATTCATGAGAATTACATTTTGCAATTTTTTATTTTATTTTCTTTTTGCCATTAGGAAGCAGATGGGCTGTTACTTACTGTGGAGATATTGTGATAGGTGTATTGTTCTTTCCTCCGTAAAGGTCCAGGTCTTGGTGATTTTATGGCACTTTAGTTGGTACGAAGACTTTTTGGATTCTATCCAGCATACTGTGTTTTCATCATAAAAAAAATCCAGCGTGTGAATTCCATTTGCATTTCTAGAAGTCCTATTGAGCGCTTTGCCCCCATTAATATCCAGCACTTCAATTGTTTCGGAGTTTGCAATCAAAAGAACCGGAGGTCTGTCAGCGGGCTCTAGGATTAAACATAATGCAATCATAAGTATTAATTTGAGAGCTGAGACAATCTGCATAGCACATAGCAAGTGGGAAAATAGGAGATCTCAACGGTTGCATTTGGTATATGGTATTGTTATTTCTTCCACAACAACTTAAAAAGGAATTATTGTTAAAGGGGTCATTCAGAATTAGAGAAAAAAAGGGTTGACTTCCTTCCGAATACAGTGCACATGCAACATACAGATGCATCGCAATGAATTAGAATATCATTAAAAGTTACTTTATTTCAGTAATTCAATACATAAAGTGAAACACATCTATTATATAGAGTCATTACACACAGAGGGATCTATTTCATGTGTTTATTTCTTGTTAATGTTGATGATTAATGAAACCCCAAAGGTCATTATCTCAGAAAATTAAGGTAGGGATGATGAAGGATCTGAGAGATAAAATATGACCTAAATGGGTATCAGAGGCTTTACCTTGTGTGGTTGTGAGAGTCACAACCACTATAAAAGCAGATCACGGCTGCTGCAGTCCCCAGCGTGGTGCACATAGAGTAGGGAGGAGGAAGGGTTAAGCACTCTTCATCCTCCCTACTTTCACTTTCTGAGATAATGACCTTTGGGTTTTCATTAATCATCAACATTAACAGAAATAAACACATGAAATAGATCCCTCTGTGTGTAATGACTCTATATAATAGATGGGTGTCACTTTATATATTGAATTACTGAAATAAACTTTTTGATGATATTCTAATTCATTGAGATGCACCTGAATGTCTAATAGTTATGTATGATACAATAGATAAGCTTTGTTGAATTTAATGGAGATTAATTGCAATACCAAACACAACCTGTGGACAAGAGTGGCGCTGATTTTGGAACAAAGCCGGGTTGGGTTGCAATATATCGTTTTGTGACAGGTTTCTTGTTTTATACTCAAATTATAATAAATGCTGGATATAATGCACCCAATATCCCCTTTAACAATCAGAAATTACAATGGGGCACCACACAAGTCTTCTAAGGAGTTTGGTGGAATATCAAACAGTATATACATTTTTTAGCTTTGGGATCAATACTGGAATCAGTTTTCTTGAAACATTTTGCTACCGCTACATCAGGAAAATACATGGTTGGATAAATAGAAACAAAGCCTACTCCTGAATGTTCCCTTTAATCCTAAAGTCTATAATTGTAACACGCAGTAAATCACAAATAATGAGAAAACTGTTCAAAATGGTGTTGACAAAATTTTAAAGTAGAAGCCGTAACAAATTTTTACCCTGGGGGCCTGTACATGCAGTTATTAGTACCATAAAGGGGTTATCCAATAAACAACATGTATCACCTATCAGCGGAATCACTGGAGCCCTACCAATCAGAAGAATGAGCGGCCCAAAGTTTCCTGCTTGAACAACGTGGTAGTGTGGTAGTAGGTATGTGCGGCCAATAATCTTCTCAAGAGTGAATGCACAGTGGTCGCTAACGCTCTCTACCACTACACTCACAAAGTAGACAGTGGGTCCTCCAGTATTGTGAACAATTCACCTTCCTGGTCCATCAGGTCAGGTAAGGCTAGGGTCACACTAGCGTTAGGTTTCCGTTCAGGGGGGTTCCGTTAAAAAGATACAATCTGGCAGAATTAACGCAGTGTTACCATGAAGGTAAGGCTGCGTTGCCGCTGCCAATACATTCCTATGTGTGACGGACTCCCGAGTGAAGGTCAAACGACGACATCTAAGTGCCGGAGTTTGTAACCTCGCGCTATTTCCAAGCGCATCACATGATGTGTGCTTCCGCGTCATGTAATGCACTTGGAAATAGCGCGAGGTTACAAACTCCGGCACTTAGAAATGAATACTAACAGATGAGCCAGAGCACAATGTGAACAGGTCTGTAAAACCATGTTTACACCACCAAGAATCTATACCACAAAAAAGACAGGATAAAAAAAATAAACTCCGGCCCTTGGATGCCGGGGTTTGACCTCAGAGGTCCGTCACCCATAGGAATGTAACACTGCGTTAATGCTGCCAGATTGTATCTTTTTAAAGGAACTCCCCTGACCGCTGTAACTGCGGTAACCGGTTATGTGACCCAATCAGCTGATTGGGTTGTGACGTAACGGCAGGTCCTGTAAGCATCCGGAGCTTGCTGGAGGCATCGGGGATCGCTGGACAGGTGAGCATACATATTTTTTATTATTAACCCTTTCTTTTACTAAATTTCACTTTCGCAATGTATGTATATACACTGCGGGAGTGAAATTAGATGGTAAGGAGCAATTTTAGTGTACTGAGCATGCTCAGTACACTAAAATCGGGTCCGAGGAACGATCAGCTGTTTCCTCGGACCCGTGCTCCATAGGCCCCATGTTAACAGGCGCGGATTGGGTCGGATCCGATTCGGTCCAATTTGGTCCGCTGTGCCCAAAATCGGAGCAGTCTTCCATTTTGGGTACAGCAAAAAAATCAGACCAAAACGGATCCAACACAAATGGCAATAAGGCCAAATCCGATCCGTGGCCCGTAGGGATACATGGGGGCCACATCGGATCCGTGGCTGTCCGTTTTACAATACGCAGTGTGAAAGCAGCCTAAAAGAAAAGAAAGAAAAATAACAAGAAAGGAAATATAAATAAGAGAAAGGAAGAAAGGTAAGATAAGGTAAGAAATAAAAGTCAAGAAAAAGAAAGGGAAAAAAATAGGCAAAGCAAGGAAAGGTGAGGAAAAGAAAGGTAAGATAATGAAAAAGCATTGTAAGGTAAAGAAAATAAGGAAAGATAAGACAAGGAAAAGTAAGGTAAGGAGAGGAAAGGCTGTCTTCACATATAATAACATCCCATATAATTATCACTGGACAGAATGGCGCAGTCTTGTCCTCATACATAAACCACGGGCCACATGTTCTAGTCTACAACCTGTCTGGCAGCTAATGACGGTGGCAAGGAGTGGTTGTGCAGGAAAGGTTCACGATAGTTACAATAGCAGATACAAAGATGTGGAAAAGATAGATGGATAGATGGATAGATAGATGGATAGATGGATAGATAGATAGATAGATAGATAGATGGATAGATAGATAGATAGATAGATAGATAGATAGATAGATAGATAGATAGATAGATAGATAGATGGATGGATGGATGGATAGATAGATAGATAGATAGATAGATAGATAGATAGATAGATAGATAGATAGATAGATAGATAGATAGATAGATAGATAGATAGATACATTACTGCCACAGCTCCTTTTATTATTCCAGTCCGCACCATGCCAATTATATTTACAGTACAGCTTGTGCTTTATACTTGATATATTGTTTCCCTAATCACTGAAGGATGAGGCTCGGTGTTGGCTCCCGGGTAACAAACCTTGCCAAGGATTTTTCTTCTTCCTTTCCACACACTGGAGGGCTTTGAACTATCTGAAGGTAGAAACCAGCCCTTGTAAAGTCTTCTTTGTTGTCTTGCAAGCATACAGTGCCAAGGGAGCCATCTTTTATGCTTCCCTTATGGCTGTTAGGTCAAAGAGAAGCTTAGAGGTTCAGGGACCACAATGGTTTCCTGGGATATCAGTAATTCAGAACACTTAGAGGATTTTATTTGTTTGCTTGTTTTTTTTTCCATAGGTATAGAGCACAGTAAGGAACAGACCGTGCTCAGCCTCAGCTCTCACTACCCATTCTTATGATATTTCACCTTATAGTTTTAATTAATTGGTGGCCAATGTCAAAAGAACATTATTGCGTGATGTTTCAGCCTCATTAAACACCTGCAAATATTCCATGTGCCATTTGTTTTCTTTACAGTGTTAGACTTGTAAAGCAGTGGCCCGCTAGTAACATTGGCTGGGGACTAATCAACTACATGCAAATATTACATTCACACATTTACCTATTGTCATGGGCTGGTATAATGGTTAAGGGAGAAAGGTAGCAGGATGGATATAATGGGCAAATGGCGATGAGGAGAAGTCCTCTGACCCTTTGATTAGGGGTCCCTGGCTCACCCAGATCCCAGAATTACCTATGAAGGTGAGGACGTCTGGGCCGCCATCCTATCCCTTACTCCTATTAGCTCTGGGCTATAAACCCTCACCTCCACCCAAAGCCTGGGAAGAACAGCAACTCCCACCAAGTAAAATAACTCCACATAGCAAAAGCAGGAAGGCTTCAGAACACACTGCACTAGCGTGTTAACAGCTCAAAGTCCTTGGAGAGACTAACTTCTTTCAGTGACACCTGCTGATGGAAATGGAAACTATTTAAAGGCCAGGTGCACGGTCACCTAACACACTAACAACATGCCACTTGCAGAGCTGCCTCAAACAAAGAAAGCGACACTACAGCAGCAGCTTCTGAAATTAACTCCGAATGTGCCAAAGGAAATGTACTCACATTTAACTACAGCATGGCATTTCACATGGACCGTAAAGCAGTCAACACGTGACACCTATGCTTTTATATAATATTATACTGGGTAGTTTGAAAAATGAAGGATGAGATGCTTCCTTGATCTCTAGACTGCAAGTGTATTATGCCAACTACTGAGTATGTTGGGGGTAAGTGATGTCCTACTGCAAAGAGCGGCCCACCGGAGGATTTCCCTGCTTTCCTGCCAGCCAGTCCAAGCCTAGTTCTGTTTCTGTAAGTGGGCTGCATCAGCGTATGTCTCAGCCAGCCTCCGCTGAGCCGGGGTGTAATGGCAGCCAATTATCATGGTGGTATCTCCAGTTGGCATGCCCTCCTCAGCTTAATAAGGAGGGGTTAAAGTTGTAGATGTGGATACAGGATCAGCCGCTCTCAATAAATAATGTCCAGACCTTGGGTGCAACAAAATAAGACTCACATTTACTGTAACAGATCATGATGGTGGTGATACTACAGCTTACCACAGGTATGCAATATACAAAGTCACAGCTTCTGAGGGAGTGACGAACTCAGCTCTCTTTCTGGTAATGTGTGCTAGCGCTCCTCACTCCCACTGGTTATGACACTATACTATGCCCTTACATTTCAACTCTTTGCTTGGACCTTCGCATCCACGGTACCTCAGGCTTACAAGGAAGTGCTTTGGCTTTCTTCCCACTGCTGAAGATTCAGGATAACATCATGACCTCTGTCTGATCCCTAACTGTCATTGTCTGGCAGTTGGGCGCCACTGAGACCGCACAAGACACTATGTTGCATGCGGCTGCACAGATTTTGCCGTGGCCCGAAAGAGACCACAGTAAAGTTTCTGGCTGGCCTCTTTTCTCTCCAGAACACTCAATCCAAGGAGAGCACTGTTGTGCCTCCTGGGCTCAGCAGTTGTTCCATAGGGCTGCTAACCACCACACTTTACATTAGCCCTTGCACTAATCACATCTCTGTGTGCAAAAATTGCTGAAGAGCAGTTCGGCAGTCCAACAACGAGTTCACCAGCGGTCTCAGAAGGTGCTGTGAGAATCGTGCTGTGAACTCCGGTGACTACACTGATGTCACTGCTCTCACAGCTGCGGCTCCCACGCTGCCGTTAGTGTGTTCTGCAGGCCACAGTGAGTAATCATGTCTTCTAATGCCACCGCTCACCTCAGCATCCAAATGTCGCAAGGATCGTCATGGGACATCGTGTACATTATGTTGGAACTGCAGGGGTGTGTTGGGTGTTAATAAATGAGTGAAAGAGGGGGTGTGTTTTTTTATTTCAAATAAAGGATTTTTCTCTTTTTGTGTTTATTTTTCTACTTAACAGAGACCATACCGGTCGAAACGTTGCGTCACTAAGGACTGGATTAAAGCTGTCCACATTACCCTGAATTGGAGTGCTACCTGTTTTGGACTTTATCTATTTATCTATCTATCTATCTATCTATCTATCTATCTATCTATCTATCTTCACCAGAATTTGAAATACTTCAAATTAATAAACCCGCACCCTTCCAAACACTGTTTCAATATTTTCTGGTGAATACTCCTAGAATTTGAGGTAAAACCATAAAAGAAAATTTGCATTTAAAATGCAGACTCTTGCGATTAAAGCAGAAGCTATGAATATATAATCAGAGCATTTGCATAATTACAAGCAAGGCTATCTTTATTAGATCACAAAAACCTGGCAATATTGTGGCAATAAATGTTTCATCTCCTCTTAAAAAATTTCTCGGGTCTGTGTAGACATCCAGCAGCCGCCTCTGTCTGCAGCCCTGGAATCCGGCTCCCATCGTTTCATCATCTCTGCCAGATCCGTGACAAGACTGATTAACCATCACAGATGCCCCGAAAAAAAGGTCTGAAGTGATCATAAGACTGAACAAGGTAAGACACTCAACATTCCCCGTCAGGGTCAACATGATACTAAATATGAATACAAAATAAAGAAAACAATACATTATGTGTTACATTGAAGTTCATTTGCAGCAAAAAAAAATGGCATTAAAAAACAAAGCAATTTCTCCCATATAAGACCTCATATAGACACGTTAATTTAAAAAAATAAGAAGTAATGCAGAAAAAAAGAAAATGAAAAAGATTTTTTGTTCCTGCAGTTCCTGAGATGTCTTACTTATTTGATGGCCTTCAGCTCGATCTCGAGCCATGATGACTTCATGGATTAACCTTCTGTAGGAAGATCGATCTTGTGCAGCCTAGATCTGTCCATCAGGGTCTTATCCAAGCCTAGATCTGTCCACCAGTGTCTTCTCCAAGTCTAGATCAGTCCAGTAGGGTTTGCACCAAGCTTAGAAAGGTCCACCATGGAATTCTCAAAGCTTACATCGGTTCACCAGTGTCTTATCCAAGCCTAGATAGGTCCACTAGGGTCTTCACTAAGCCTAGATAGGTCCACCAAGGTTTTCTTCCAGCCTAAGTAGGTCCACCAGAGTCTTCACCAAGACTAAAATAGGTCCACCAGGGTCTTCTCCAAGCCTAGATAAGTCCACCAGTGTCTTCTTGACAGTTATCTTGATTGTATCAAGCCATCGGGTTGCTCGTCTTCCTCTTTGCCTTCTTCCTTCTATTCTTTCGACCATGATGTCCTTCTCCACTGATTGCTCTCTTTGTATGATGTGTAGACAAGTCGTATCTTGGTGATCTTCTCTTCCAGTGACATGTCTGGCTTGATTTGTTCCAGAATTGATGTGTTTGTTCTTCTTGTCATCCATGGTATTGATAACCACCTTCTCCAGCTCCACATTATGAAGGTGTTGATTCTTCTTCTGTCTTGTTCCTTTATCGTCCCTGTGTCACTTCCATATGTTACTATAGAATAGACCAGACTATGTACGAGCCGTGTCTTCATCACCAGTGAAATGTTACTACAGAATAGACCAGACTATGTACGAGCCGTGTCTTCATCACCAGTGAGATGTTACTACAGAATAGACCAGACTATGTACGAGCCGTGTCTTCATCACCAGTGAAATGTTACTACAGAATAGACCAGACTATGTACGAGCCGTGTCTTCATCAGCAGTGAAATGTTACTACAGAATAGAGCAGACTATGTACAAGCCGTGTCTTCATCACCAGTGAAATGTTACTACAGAATAGACCAGACTATGTACGAGCCGTGTCTTCATCACCAGTGAAATGTTACTACAGAATAGACCAGACTATGTACGAGCCGTGTCTTCATCACCAGTGAGATGTTACTACAGAATAGAGCAGACTATGTACGAGCCGTGTCTTCATCACCAGTGAGATGTTACTACAGAATAGACCAGACTATGTATGAGCTGTGCCTTCATCACCAGTGAAATGTTACTACAGAATAGACCAGATTATGTACGAGCCGTGTCTTCATCCCCAGTGAGATGTTACTACAGAACAGTCCAGAGTATGTACGAGCCGTGTCTTCATCACCAGTGAAATGTTCCTTGATGTGAAGACCTCGTCCAGTGACTTCATTGTTGATTTGCCCATAGCTTTTCTCCTATCGACGTCCGGTGTCGTCGCTGTATCTTGAGTGATCATTGATCTGAGTAGGGTGAATCCTTTACATCTTCCAGTTCCTCATTGTCCATCTCACATGTGTCCCGGTCATACCTGACAATAGTTATCATGTCTAAGAGATCTATTTAGAAATCTATAAAGTTTGTTTTGTGGAACCTGGTGATTCCCTTTAACTATGCAATTATGTGTTAGCCCAACGTTATCAGATAAATAGTGTGAAAAAGGCTCTAGTCTAAGTTTTTATACACAAAGGAAACTAGAAATGGTGGGGTTTTGGGATGTTTTTTTTTTTTTTTTACTTAAGGTTGGAACAAACTAATGCAATGCTGTTGCATATGTTTAGAGCATAAATGCAGCAGCACGTATAGGCCTAAGACATAGTGTGGACAGAAGTTTCCAAAGTGGATAGCAGCAGGCAGCATTTCTCGCTTTGGAGGACAAAACATGTCCAGTCAAGACCTTAATCATCCTTTGATTTTTAGAGAACTGTGCAGTACTTTATCTCTCCTGTTGTGGCGCTGTAAGAACATTGAACACCTGGCAGTGAGACAGATACAGGTACATCTCAATGAATTAGAATATCATCAAAAAGTTACTTTATTTCAGTAATTCAATCCATAAAGTGAAACACATCTATTATATATCATTATCTGCTAATGTTTAGTTTGACACTTCCATCAAAAACTAGTGATGAGCGAGCATTTCAGTGCTTGGGTGCTCGGTTCTCGAAACGAGCAGGTCAAACGCGCAGGCAGGCTTGACTCATGTACCCAGTGTAATTAAAGCCAATGGGAAACTTTAGCATTTTTCCAGATGACTCTTCTAGAAAAACATTTGAGTTTCCCATTGACTTCTATTCTATTGTACTAAGTACACGAGTCGCGCCCGTCCGTCGTTTCGAGCATTGGAGTGCTCGCTCAACACTATCAAAAACTCAACGACCATTCCATTTTTGTTTAATTTACTCTGTAAACAGTGAAAAGTATCCAGAAATAACATTAGATCTTTCCAGGAATTAAACCAGAGAGATCTAACATAGAAAAAAAGATCTTTGCATTTCCCCATCCGCGCATCCCAAGAATGGAAACTTCCATACTATATCTAATTAGCGCCTCATTTCCAAGAATTCTCGAAACTGTTTCAAAATTAGAAGAAATGGTTATTTAAAACACGGCTTCAAAGACGTTAAAATAAAAGGACCCCGAAAAAAATACTGAAAGAACAAAGCTTCCGGGGCCAACTCCATCCGGAACGAGTCAACCCGATGCCAGGCTGAATGGCACCGAGAAACAAAGTCCACAGCTGTGTTTTATCTCACCCTTCAATCTATGGCAGAAATAAGAGCATTAATGAGTATGCCGAGCCCAAATCTCCCAGCTCCACATTGTGACTGCTGTAATTTGCTTTAGATAATTCTAAGAGATTTTGTAAAATAAAAAAAAAACCTTGATACGTTATTACGTGGTGACATCCAGTCCTCAGACATATGACGGATGAAATAATGATATTCAGGACACTGTATCTTCTTTGTAATTTAAATGATAATGAAATTCACTAGGAGACTTCTTCAGGGATTCGGCGAATATCATACAGTCTATCTGATGTTGGTATGTTTAACCCCTTCTTAACCCCTACTATATGGCAGAAGTTGGAAAGAGTTGTATGGAGCGAATGTGTTACGCTGATACCACTTATAACGTTTGTGATTGGATAGAACTTTTTTCACCCTGACATTATAGCCTTTAAGGCCCCATCACACCTGGCGATGGGGCTGGAGATGTCGGCGGCAGCTGGCGGGTGCGCGCACGTTTTTGGCTCCCCACCAGCGTCACCGTTCCCCATTTACATGGGACGTCATCTCCAGCCCCTCGCCGGCGAGCTGTCAGGTGGCATCGCCGCCAGGGTGTATCAAAACCCCAGTGGCGATGCAGGACAATGGGAGCCTATGGCTCCCATCGCCTGACAGGTTGCCGGTGGCCGGTTACATGGGACGATGTGTGCACATCGCCACAGTCCGGTCGCCTGGAAACCAGGCGACCTCCCGGCGGCACTAGCATCACCCCTTTACATGAGTCGACGTAGGGGCGATGTCGCCGCCGATAGGCCACGCCCCTATGTCACCTATGTAATTGGCGGCGATGTTGCACCGTGTGACGAGGCCTTTAGAGATGGCTGTGGAGACACTAGGGTCAATGGGTTCTCTTGTCCGCTGGCTACGTGGACCAGGGCTCATCACACTGAACACCCGAACTCCTTAACCGTGGGCAGAACACTACTCAGACAACACAGGGTGAGGGAACCACATAATGGTAAGACATTGTTGGATCCCCATCAATCAAAGGCAAATAACACATAACCAAGCACAATACACAATGTAACAGGCAACCGAGGCTCACCAGCAAATATTCATGCCTTTGGAGTTTCCAGGGCCAACTACCCCAGTCCATCAGCACCCACCAAGAAAGGTATAGCAGCACAGTTAAAGAAAGGAATATGTGAGTTTATAGGCATTAGTCTTTTCGCTTAGGAAGCTAACCAAGAAAAGCAAAGCTTGTAGCCAGGTGACCAAATTGTCCAAACCTGGTTTCTTTAACTAGTTTCTGATCTTCCAGCCGAATCCTAGAATCCTAGACTGAACTCCTGCAGAATATAATCCAGTTTTGGTGCTCCTCTAGTAGGAACCAAAGCTCCTAGACTGAAGCCCTCTAGCAAACCTCCTGGCAACCAGAACCAAAATTCCTAGGCCGAAGTCATGAAGAAGCACTGTGATCCTCCAGCAAGGGCCAAAGTGCCTAGGCTAAGGCCATGTAGCTTATGAACCACCTGGTGACGGAAGCAGTCTATTTTTTATATCCCAAACCCTCACATAAGGGTATATTGTGTTCTTAAAGGATTGGTGGGATAAGGCTCTTTTTTATTGATTGGCATTTCAATCACACCACATAATTCTCCTCCAAATGACGTAGGCAGAGGGAGCTGAACTAAATTACATTTAGTTTGCAATCCACAAACCAAGACAATGGGGTTCTGAGTAGACTGCTAAGAAACAATAATCCACTTCTCATGAGTCAGCAGACAAAAGAACAACACATCTGGCCAATTTAAGAACATTAACCCATGACATGCATTGAAAAAGTCTCTGTCGCCACAATGCTCATTGACTTGACATAGCTGTCAACCAAATGCTTGTAGCACAAACTATCTCTCTTGACACAACTAGTCATGTGAACCAAGTTTCCTTGTTCTCTATGGGGAGAGTGGAGAAAGTAGCTGCCAGTCACCACTGTTAGAGACTTATCTTCTTGCAGAACAAAATTCACATTGAGAAAATATTATTGACCTGAACATAATCTGTCAGGGAGGAGATGGGAGCCAAGATATTAATTTCTTGGTGATCCTCCTGGACAAAATGATTCAACCAACTAAAATCTAATAATGTTCAACATCAACCACGACACCCAAGTGGTTACATAGAGGTTTCCTATTGGCATCACAGCAACATGAACTCAAAGTATTAGGAAGAAATACAGAAGAGATTCATGGAAAAGGCACCTAGTATCCAAAAAGAGTTTGATCACTTATGGGTTAGAGTCTCTTATTTGGGTTCTAGATAAAACTTTGTGCTTTGTGGATGGACCTATGTAAATTGTCTCTTCATGGAGGGAGCAGATGAACTCTAGCGCCACCTATTGAAAGTAACAATCTTAAAACTCACATTTGACTCATTAATGAGCCTTGCCATATGACTTAGGGTTTATGCCATATCAGAACCCCAAACTGCTGATGCTGGGTTTCAGGGTGATTGCCCTTCATCATTGCAAAGTATGGGATCCGATGTGGCTGTATGAGGGTTTATGACGAGGTCAAGGGAATAGCTACCCTCTTGACCTTGTAGATGGACCTTTCGTTTCTTGAGATATGATACAATGAGGATAATGGTGTAATATACCCGAAAAGGGTCGATGCATTCCCAAATCCCAAAGGATAATGGTGGAATATATCTGAAGAAAGAAATTGTCTGTCCCTGAATCACATTGTTCTAGTTAGCACTCGAATAAAGGCTCTAATGGGTCTGCAATGGTATTCCTGTTCAGCATTTGGAGAACCCTGTTTGCTTTTTCAATTGTCAACTAGCATTGCAAACACTCATGGCATATTATAAGATGTAGTGACTTATTTGTGATCGTCTCTTAAAAAATAGATCATAGTGACAAGTGACTGGTTCCAAAGTCATCTCCAAATGAGGTTGTCTTCTGGACTTTAGGACCCATTATTATGTATTAGTTGGGATATTCTAATGAGCATGTTTAATCTATAAAATAATATTATTTTATTATAATATTGATTATATTAATCAGAAAGTCTAAGGCATTGACATTGACATTGATGTTTCCACTCATTTAAGGGCCTTCTTCAGTTTTCATAGCTTTGGATACAGTAACAATGTATCAGCTTCAGTTTGCTATAAGTATCTATCGTTTAGAGTCAATGTATCATTAAAAAATGAAAAATTGGTGCTGGCAAGATGTTCTGATCAACATCTCAAGGACAGAACACAATCTATTCTTTAAACTACCGTAGATATATATCTCTGTAAGGACATTGTGATAAGCAAAGTGCTACAAAGCAAAGCCTTAATTAATTGCGTTCTTTTCCATCTTTTTAATAGCCACAATACTTCTCCTGAAACAGAAATTGCACATTTCAGGAAAATCCCCTACAGCAAGCCAACAATATCACACTGATTAAACTGAAGCTATCAATAAATTATACTTCAGATGGTTGGGTTAAGATGCCAAGTCGGGAAATTCATATTTTATAGTAATAAAATGATGGGGTATAATATAACTTAAGGGAAATGAGTCTAAATTGTAAAAGTTATGTTATATATGTTACAATAATTAATTATTATTATTATTATTATTATTATTATTATTATTATTATTATTAATAATAATAATAATAATAATAATAATAATAATAATAATAATAATAATAATATAATTATTAATGCCAATACTTACATCTGCTGAAAAGGATTTCCATTGTAAGTTCACCAGCTTTATCAGATAACATATTATTATTATTATTATCAATATTAATAATAATAGTTATTATTATTATTATTATTATTATTATTATTATTAATAATAATAATAATAATAATAATAATTACAACATTTAATCATTATTATTATCAATAATAATAACACTAATAAAATTTATAATAATGAAAAAAATACAGCAACAACGTCCTTTAAATTTTCTTGGAAAACTATAAAAGTCCAGTTTATTTAGGCATATACAAAATATTAAAATTCAGAAATGCCAGACATAATTTGACTCCTGTCTGGCATTTCTGCTTTTAAATATGCCTAAATAAATGGACTTTTATGGTTTCCCAAGAAAATTTAAAGGACGTTGTTGCTGTATTTTTTTTACCTTGTTGCTTTTGTCATTAGCTCTGAGCAAAGCTTTCCTTATACACCGCCCTGGACACCACCTCCTATACTGATTCTATACAGTGAGCTGAAACATTTTTCTAACTTTTTTCACATTCTTTAGCTATTCAGTTCAATGCATTGACAGTATGCAGTCAGCTCCTTTGCTCCCTCTAGGGGTGAGAACAGGAAGTTTTTATTTTAACATTTAACCACAAGTCTTCAAGGTCATTTTATCTGTATTATTTCACCAAAAAACCTGAGAGCTGAGTAAAATAAAGTTAATTAGGTAATTTTTTGAGTAAAAAATATTGAACTAATATTAGGAAAACCTCAATAACCAGTAAAAGAAAGGAATATGGGAGTCCTTTACAGTAATTGTCTTTATTACTGGGAGTACATGTACTCCTTCAGCAGATGGGAAGTACTATTCTTCATTTGTAGTATGAACAATCTATAATGAAAAAGTAGGTGTTGAAGGAATACTCCCCTCTTGGGACATTTCCTCAATTCACCTGTGATACTATTATTTGAAGAGGCTCAGGAAGCTCAGAAATAGAAAGCATACTATTATTTAATGGCCTTCGGCTCGATCTCGAACCATGGCAAATTTTAGGGATGAACAGTCTGTAGGAAAATTAATCTTACGAAGCCTAGATTGGTACGCAAGTGTCTTCTCCAAGCCTAGATAGGTCTGCCACTGTCATCTAGGCAGAATCAAGCCATTGGCTTTCTAGTCTTCCTTCTTCGCCTTGTTGCTTTTATTCTTCCGACCATGATGTCCTTCTCCAGAGATTTCTCTCTTCGTATGATGTGTAGACAGGTCATATTGTGGTGATCCTCTCTTCCATTGATATGTCGGGCTTGATTTGTTCCAGAATTGATGTGTTAGTTCTTCTTGCCATCCATGGTATTGATAACCTCCTTCTCCAGCTCCACATTTTGAAGGTGTTGATTCTTCTTTTGTCTTGTTCCTTTATCGTCCAGGTGTCACTTCCGTATGTTACTACAGGATAGACCAGACTATGTACGAACCGTGTCTTCATCACCAGTGAAATGTTCAGGAAGACCAGCAACCCAATGGCTTGATACAATCAAGATAACAATGAAGAAGACCCTATCTAGGCTTGGAGAAGACCTTGGTGGACCTATCTAGGCTTGAAGTAGACCCTGGTAGATCTATAAATGCTTGGAGAAGACCCTTGTGGGTCTATTCAGGCTTAGAGCATACCCTGATTGGCCTATTTAGGCTTAGAGCAGATCCTGGAGGTCCTATCTAGGCTTGAAAGAAGACCCTTGTGGGTTTATCTAGGCTTGGAGCAGACCTTGGTGGACCTATCTACAGTAGGCTTGGGGAAAACCCTGGTGTTCCTATCTAGGCTTGAAGAAGAATCTGGTAGACCTATCGAGTCTTGGAGAAGACACTGGTGGACCTAACTTTGCTTGAAAAAGACCCTGGAGGACTTATCTTGGCTGCACAAGATCAATCTTTCTACCTACTTTTCATCTATCAAGTCATCATGGCTTGATATTGACTTGAAGGCCATTAAAGAATAATATAATAATAATTTTATACATGGTCATCCGTGTATTTTTATATTTGCCATTATTTAAGTGTTTGAGATTTTCCAGATGATTTTTATCTGACTCATCAATTGCGACTATTTAAAGGAAAGTTTGTTCCAATACTTTCCTGCATCAATTTGAATTTTTGCCAAAAAAGCACGGCAAAAATAGTGAAAGGCATAGATAAAGACCATTTTTTTTTACTTTTCATGAATAATTGAAAAAACTGGAGAAAGGGGAGTATCATGCAAAAGTTAATTTTTATTGGACACACAACTCTGATTATACATAAAAAGGCCGTATACAACCAAGTAGTGGTGACATATTAGATACCGTAGTCAATTGCAATTATATAGGTATATAGGTATACAAGTATTACTGAAGAACCCACAATGGGGTGTATAGTGCATATAATTGAGAGTGTGAAGAATTTACACTTAAATGTGTCAAATTAGTCATGTATGAGTTACTTAAATTATTCAGCCTGTATCAATGTATAAAGATAATACGATACAAGCTGAAATATAGCTGACATGTCCCTTAATAAAGTGCAGGTACATATCATGTACTACTAAATAGTTCTGATCACCAAAGGGAATCACCAATAGAATATGCAGGATATGCAGCTGAAAAAAATGCACAAATTGCATCATGATCATCATCAGATTATCTACACAAGTAAGAGAGTTTGTAACAAACCCATAGTAAAGCTTGCTGTAAAAAGTAATATAGGTGTGGTGCCCTGGCGGTCTGGTAGTTGGAGTCATCGGTCCTAATACCACATCTGAGGAGAATTCAGGTATCCTATGATGGACTTCCTATGCCTGCACACACTTCCCAAACTGTGATGAGTGGGCTGGGCACAAAAAGACCTGTTTTAGGCTGTGACAGACACTGGTTGGAGGGAGGGCTTAGCTGTAGTGAGGTGTAGGGAGGGGAGGCAAAAAGGAGTTAAGGTCAGTCCGCTGACAGCCTTCAGGCTGTGCAGAACACAAGCTACAGAAGGAGTGCCAGGTCCCCAAGCTGTTAGATCATCAAGACTGGCAGAAAACCGGAGTCTGCAAACACAATAGCCACACTGTGGGACTATCCATAGGCACAGAAACTGTCAAAAGGCCAAAGAACCGGTGTGGGTCTGGGGTCTCCGCAACTCCAGGTCGCCTGGTAGCCACAAGGAAGGAAGAAGCACATGGGGAATCTGAGAGCACCTAGAGCCTCAACCTAAGGAGAAGCCAGCTGGTAGGTTGTATACCCATCCATCATAGCGGTCCCTAGTTATTCTCAGACTGACTAGATTGCCGCCCAGGGACAGGGAACCAGTACCCTAGATCTGCTGATAAACTACAATACAAAGTAAAAGGTAAAGAACAGAGACTGTCATTGCTTCCTTCCTGCGACCACCTTGAACTCTACTCACTACTACAACTCCTATCATCTTCAACCACCTTCCACTACAACCCCCAGGGGCCTGCTCCTGCTGATGGGAGTAATCCACCTTGCTGCTCCACCATCTATACCCTGGGAGCAACACTTACAGAGCCGGTCATCCCTGGCCAAATACCCCAGATGGCACCACAAACTATCCATAAACTCTTATCCCCCGCTTTTCATATGTCTGGTCAGGTCCACGGGGTTGGGCAGTCGCCACCGTGCTATACCGACAGACTACCTGTCCGGCTACTGAGTACCCCAGCCCTTCCGAACGAGACATAGGCGCAATTAGTCATCACGGAAAGAGAAGGAAATAGGCCCTGATGTACATTTAACTTTTGGTGCATGGCGGCATGTAGGTTCTTCAGGGGAAGATATTCCTCGCGTATTTCATGAACAACGTGCGTCGTTTAGAAGAAAAACAACAAATAACAAAAAAACAAAAAAAAAATTCAAATGTCAAAAAAAGCCAATGATGAATTGGGGTTTCTGGAGTTTCCAACCATAGGAACTGAAAAGACAAAAAGAGTTGTTCTGAGTGAAGATAATCTATTGTAATTTCTGGAACTCTAAGCACACATATTTCTGCAGGCTGCAGTTATCATGGCTATAAATGTACCAGAATGCATGAATATGACAATAATTGTCGTGAGTCAAGGACATACTGTACACTATACCGTACCCTTTGGCTGTTTTGGTAGATTGCACATCCTACTTTTATTTCCTGCAATACAAGGCCGCCATCTGACCTCGGGCTATGAAGCTTTGAGACTGATATAAAAAGATTTCCAACTTTCACTGCTCACAAGATGTTAAGAGGAGGAAAACCGAGAAATGTACAGAAGGGAAAAAAAAAACAGCCGAACACCCCGGTGATGAACGTGCCGTTAATAAGCCGCCTGTTTAACATTTGTATACACCACATTTTTACTATAATAGGATAAAATAAAGCCATAGAATTCAGGAAGAAATCCTGCGGATACATGAAAGAAAGGATGGATGTTGTCATCGCGATGTATGTATTCTTCAGCATGTGGTAAGACAACAGTTTTCTCCTGACAGTGACAGAATGTGGAGCCTGATTCGAGCCAACAACCTCCACTTCCCGGCATTCTTAAAATATCCTCTTGGAAGCTGTCCCAGATATCACATCTTTGGATTGTAAAAGAACAAGTTATGTGAGAACACAATTATATATCATAATTATATAGCCAAATCAACCCGAGGCGACTGACAAACCGGAAGTGTGCAGACCCTAATCCGGGCCAATTGTAAAGACAAGTGTCAATGAAATATGTCCTTCCCGAAAACTTCCTATACTGGAATGAGAAGGGTTAAAAATCGCACCGCCGTACAGAGATGAAAGCAGGATCCTGCAAAAGTGATTTATTCTACTTGTTTTGGCGTTGATACACCTTCTTCAGGACAATCACATTACATAGAAGGGTTGTCCGGTCTAAAACGATCATTCTGAATCACTCGATGAGACTTCAGACTTATGAATCCTCCCAGAGCATGCATTGTGCGTTGAGATGCTTTTCAACGCGTTTCGGAGGGATACTCCTTCTTCAGAACAATCACATTACATAGAAGGGTTGTCCGGTCTAAAACGATCATTCTGAAGTCACTCGATGAGGCTTCAGACTTATGAATCCTCCCAGAGCATGCATTGTGCGTTGAGATGCTTTTCAACGCGTTTCGGAGGGATACTCCTTCTTCAGAACAATCACATTACATAGAAGGGTTGTCCGGTCTAAAACGATCATTCTGAAGTCACTCGATGAGACTTCAGACTTATGAATCCTCCCAGAGCATGCATTGTGCGTTGAGATGCTTTTCAACGCGTTTCGGAGGGATACTCCTTCTTCAGAGCAATCACATTACATAAAAGGGTTGTTTGATCAAAAACAATAATTGTGAAGTCACTCGATGAGACTTCGACTTATGAATCCTCCAAGAAGATGCACTGTGCGTTGGGGTGATTTTCAATGCGTTTCGGAGGGATACTCCATCTCTTTAAAGGAGTTGTCCAGTCTAAAATAGTAATTCTGCAGTCACTCTATGTGACTGCATACTTATGAATTCTCCCTGAACCCGCACTGAGTGCTGGGAGGATTCACCGGTTTCTAAGCCAGGAGTGGACCGCAATTATGTGAAATACGTGTTCCTGACCTGAATCCAACTAGTGGGCACGGCCTTGCCCCATACAAGACGGCTGTGGCTGCTAGTTGGACAAACCTGCTTCATACACTTGAATTTAACGAGGCTGCACACACTAGTCGTGTTGTTGTTGGGAACATGTATTTCTGGCTTAGAAACCGGTGAATCCTTGCAGCGCTCAGTGCAGTGCATGGATAATCCATAACTTCAGTCACTTTGAAACCCGTAGAAAATCGTCCAACGCACAGTGCGTGTTCTGGGAGGATTGATAAGTCTGAAGGCTCATCCAGTGGCTTCAGAATTATCACTGGCCAACTCCATTGAAAAGCGGGAGTATCCCTTCTAAATGCGTTGAATAAATCACTTTCCCCAGGAGCCTTTCATCTTTCTACGACGATAGTGCAATTTTTAACCCTTCATGTTCCATTTCCTGCATTTCCACTTCGTTGAGGCTGCTGCAGCAGCTATCATTCGCTATCCCAGTAGTTGTGTCTCACACAACCCCTCGAATTGAGCCTCTGATCGCTTTCACCATCTTCACAGATAAGACCCTATTGTGCTTGTTACTTCTATATTTAGCGAAAACCTCTCATGGCATAGTGGCAAAACCATAGAAACAGGTGCGGACTTACCCAGGTGGCAGTGGGGGCAAGTGACCCCCAAGCTGGTGATATTGGACTCATCCAGGGCTGCCCCCATACTGAAATGGGCCGGTCCGCCTCTGCCTTGCGGCCGCTATTCTCACAGCAGCCGCCGCACATGGAGATGTGGTATGTGGGCTGCTAATTGTAATCTAAAGCGCCGCTCATACTCCCCCCCCTTCCCCGGTCCTCAAACTCTGCTAGCACCGCCCACACAGCCCAGTCCTCAAACTCTGCTAGTACCCCCTCCACCCCTCCCGCTCCTCACCTCGAGCTGGCAGGACATGTCTGCCTCCTGGTGTTTGAAGCACCAGCCCGCCCCTGCATAGAAGCCTGTAACTCATATCATAACCACTCTGATGGTCATATATAGACAAATCAGCCCCAATTCATCAATGCATTTGCACATGTTTGTTGTCTAGTTTTGCGTGCATTGCACTTTTTTTCATTTGCCCCAATTCATTATTGTTTTTGCACCAACTCTATTTCATATGCACTTACATTATTTTTGTTGTTGCCTGCTTTGTGGGCAGAGTCTAGCAATTCCAGATACTTAAAGATGATTCATCAAAATTTGATACCTCACTCCCGTACCCCATAATGTACTTTTGAGAACCTCAACTTTTTGGTGCAATTTTATGACTTATTGGTGCAAAAAAAAGTTCAAATTGGGAGAAAATTCCATTTTTTATCAAATACATGAATTTCTCCAGTACCTTATGATGTATTTTTGAGTATCCAAACTTTTTTGGTGCAATTTTATGATTTTTTGGTGCAACATTTGACTTTTGGTGCAAAAGAAATACACAAAAAAAAAACAATTTAAAACTGGAAAAAAAGTCAATTTTTTACTTTGCACCAAATTCATGAATCACTCCCATGCAGTACTTTTGAATATCCAAACTTTTGGTGCAATTTTATGACTTTTTGGTGTAAAAAAAGTTGCACAAAAAAAGTTACAAAATTTGAAGAAATCCCATTTTTTTACTTTGCACCAAATTCCTGAAAAATACCCCATGGCGTAGTTTTGAATATCTAAACCTTTGGGCAATTTTATGACTTTTTGGTGCAAAAAATGTTGCACAAAAAAAGTTAAAAATGTGAAGAAATTCCATTCTTTACTTTGCACCAAATTCCTGAAAAATACCCCATGGCGTAGTTTTGAATATCTAAACCTTTGGTGCAATTTTATGACTTTTTGGTGCAAAAAATGTTGCACAAAAAAAGTTAAAAATGTGAAGAAATTCCATTCTTTACTTTGCACCAAATTCCTGAAAAATACCCCATGGCGTAGTTTTGAATATCTAAACGTTTGACTTTTGATGTAAAAAAGTAACAGAAAAAAAAATTCAAAATGGGAAGAAATTCCATTTTTGATTAAATTCATGAATCTCTCCAGTACCCCATAGTGAATATTTGAGTATCTAAACTTTTCGGTACAATTTTATGACTTTTTGGTGCAACGTTTAACTTTTCGTGCAAAAAAGTTGCTAAAAACAAAAGTTCAAAATGGGACGAAATCCTATTTTTGACTTTGTACCAAATTCATGAATCACTTGCGCCTTTTTGATGAATTTGGCATCCGGAGATGAACCAAGATGAAAATCAAAGGAGACTTAAAAAAATTAACACAAAATATTGCATTACGACGATAGGGACCAATTTATGATTTGCTGTTTTCTAAGCTGATTTTATTTTATTTTTTTGTCTAGTGGAATTTATTGACTTATCTTTATTCTTCACAATGGCTCACGTGATTTACGAATTGTGTGCAAAATACAAAATGCTTCTATTTTGTGTAATGGCTCCTGTAGACGGTCCTGCTCAGTGATTGACAGCTATCTCTGCAAGCAAAGTCATAGCGGCAAAACTATCAATCATTAGTAGGACACCCACTGGACTCATATGCAAAGAAATGCCTGGAATTTCAATGAAAAAAATGCAAGTTATACTGAAATGTACATTGGCTGATATGACTATGGTATAGTCTCTGTTAGATTAATTTATGCAATGGAAGTAATCAAGGGTCTTAAACTCACTGCCCAGGAGCGACTTCCAGACCCTTGTTAAGTTCCACTGCATAGATTACCCTAGCAATGGTTTCTTAATGTGGCTCCATAGATCTGTGTAAGGTTATTATTATTATTTATTAATATTATTATTATTTATTATAGCCCCTTTTATTTCATGGAACTTTAAATGTAAAAAGGCACATATATAGATAAGTACAATATTCATGCACAATACAAGGCACATACAATTACAGAAGGAAAGAGGATCCTGCCCATGAGGGCTCACAGTCTACAAGGGATGGGTGAGGATATAGTAGGCGAGGAGAGAGGACCCTGTCTGGAAAGGCTCATAGTCTACAAGGGATGGGTGAGGATACAGCCGGTGAGGAGAGAGAGAACCCTGTCCTTGAGGGCTCACAGGCTACCAAGGATGGGTGAGGATACAGTAGGGAAGGAGAGAGGACCATGCACAAAAACACAATCTCCAAGGAATGGGTGAGGATACAGTAGGTGAGAAAGGATTCGGCCCATGAGGGCTCACAGTCTACAAGAGATGGCTGAGGATACAGTAGATGTGGAGAGAGGACCCTGTCTACGAGGGCTTAAAGTCTACAAGGGATGGGTGACAATACAGCAGGTGAATAGAGAGAGGACCCTGTCTACATGGGCTCACAATCTACCTGGGATGGGTGAGAATGTAGTTGGTGAGTGGAGAGGACCCTGCCTGCGAGGGCTCAAAGTCTACAAGGGGTGGGTGAGGATACAGCAGGTGAGGAGAGAGAGCACTCTGTCCGCAAGGGCTCACCGTCTACAACGGATGGGTGAGGATAACCATAGGAGAGGAGAGAGGACCCTGCCCACGAGGGCTCACAGTGTACAAGGGATGGGTGAGGATACAGCAGGTGAGGAGAGAGAGCACTCTGTCCGCAAGGGCTCACAGTCTACAACGGATGGGTGAGGATAACCATAGGAGAGGAGAGAGGACCCTGCCCATGAGGGCTCACAGTGTACAAGGGATGGGTGAGGATACAGTAGGTGACGGGAAAGGACTCTGCCCACGAGGGCTCACAGTCTACATGGGATGGGTGAGGATAAAGTAGTTGATGGGAGAGGACCCTGCCTTTAAGGGCTCACAGTCTACAAGGGATGGGTGAGAATACAGCCAGTGAGGAGAGAGAGAACCCTGTCTGTGAGGGCTCACAGGCTACTAAGAATGAGTGAGAGTACAGTAGGTGAGGGGAGAGGACCTTGCCCACAAGGGCTCATAGTCTACAAGGTATGGGTGATGATACAGTAGGTGAGGGGAGAGGACCCTTTCTATGAGAGCTCACAGTCTACAAGGGATGGGTGAGGATACAGTAGGTGAGGGGAGAGGACTCTGCCCACCAGGGCTCACAGTCAGCAAGAGATGGGTGAGGATATAGTAGGTGAGGGTAGAGTTGGCCATGCAACGGTTTAGTGGACTGAGGCTCACTGCTGGTTGTAGCTTGTCGGAAGAGGTGAGTCGTCAGGATCCTTTTGAAGGTTTCCATGGTAGTCTAATATGTTGGGCAGAAAGGTCCAGAGTATGGGGGAAACACGAGAGAAATCTTGTATGCGGATGTGGGAGGAAGAAATAAGAGGGGAGGAGAGAAGGAGATCTTGAGAGGATCGCAGGTTGTTTGCCGGTAAGAAGCAAGAGACCATGTCATAGATATATGGAGGGGACAGTTTGTGGATGGCTTTATATGTCATGGTAAGAAATTTTAACTGGAGCTATAAAATGTGCTATAAAATGGTCCAAATACAGAACAAAGGCACATTCATCATTTTCTATCTCTAGCTTCATGAAAACACCATAGATTTTTATTCCCATCCTGCTAAAAATCCATCTCCAGATCTTTCCGACTATGGAAGAAGAGTTCTGAGAACTTGTATATTTTCCGTCATGAGCGCTCATGTTGCAGGTGTCCCCTAACTCAAAGGCAAATTAGGCTTTTCTTTTCGTTGCCTAAAGGCAAATGAAAACTTGTGTCTGAAATTTTACTTGAAAACACAATATTGATTCCAACTTGTTACACTTTGTATAAAGCTTGTTCCTTTCAACTTCGGGGAGTTGACAGATTTAATGAATTATGTAGAGAAGAGGAAAACAGAAATCTCTCCATTTATTCACCGCGGACGTGTCTCGCTGACGCCCCTGTCAGGACCAGCTACACTTATTTTCCAAATACATTTCAAGACTCGTAAAACTCTCATTTGGTTTATTAAAGGAGATTAAAGGAAAAAACATCAGAATTTCTGGACCTTTAAGCCTTAAAATTATCAAATTGTATAAGACAAGATTAAAAGGACGAATTTCCACTGCTTCCCTCGTATTCCCTGGGTCTCAGTCTCTAAAGATTCCTGTTACATAAGGTATCGACACTTTCTTTGGTTTCTGATGGATTTTTCTATGGATTTTTTTTGTTTCATAATATTTAGATTGTGCTCTATATTTTCTCAAGATTCTATCTATCTATCTATCTATCTATCTATCTATCTATCTATCTATCTATCTCTATCTATCTTTCTATCTATCTATGCTAAATCTATCTATGTTTCCTTCTATCTGTCTATCTAGCTATCTAGCATTTTCTATCTATCTATCAAAACAATAGCAGCACACTGGTAATGCCAATCACATGCAAGCAATGATGTTCCCTGATGATGCTAGTAGATGTTTTACTTGAGAAAAACTAAAGATTAAAAAGCTTTTTCAAAAAATCTCAGATGGGAAAAAAAATATTATAAAAAACTGCTTGTCTTATACCGTAATAAGGTTCTTAGCGCATGTATTGGCCAATAAATGCCTGCCCTTCAACCACGGCAAGGTAACCTTAAATCTGAAGGGTCCCTGTCTACATCTTAGCATTGCCAAAGCAAATGATAAAATAGATTGATGGGGATAGGAATATGTCTAGGGTGGGATTATAGAGGTCCAGGAAATATCAGGCTGGAGTTAGGGACATGTCCATGGTGGAACATTTCCCTATCATTATCATTGTATGAAATAATTCATCAAACCCTATCAAATCATTATAGACTTACTGGTGGATTTGGATGACCACACTGGAATAATGATGCTATCTATCTATCTATCTATCTATCTATCTATCTATCTATCTATCTATCTATCTATCTATCTATTATAGAGAGATAGAGAATGTTTTAAGGCTTCCTGTAAAGTCACAAGTTTATATACATTTCATTAGTATTTGGTACCATTGCTCTTAAATTGCATGATTTGGGTGAAATGTATTGGATCTCCTTTTACAAGCTTCTGACAATAGTTGTTAGGAATTTGGGCCCATTCCTCCTGACAGAACTGGTGTAACTGAGCCATGTTTGTAGGTCTTCTTGTTCGCAGCCAATTAAGCTTTACCCATACATTTTCAACAGGATTGAGATCAGGGCTTTGTGATGACCGCTGAAAAACATTGACTTTGTTATCCTTAAGCCACTTTGTAACCAGTTTGGCGGTATGCTTCAGGTCATTTTCCATTTGGAAGACCTATTTCCACCCAAGCTTTACATTCCTGGCTGATGTCTTGAGATGTTGCTTTAGTATTGCCACATAATCTTTTTCCTTAGGATGCCATCTATTTTGTGAAGTTCACCAGTCCCTTCTGCACCAAAACAACGGCACAACATGATGCTGCCACTGCTGTGTTTCACTGTTGGGATGGTGTTCTTAGGCTTTCAAGCTTCTCCTGCAAACATAACGATGATCATTATGGCCAAACAGTCCAATGTTAGTTTCGTCAGACCACAGGACACATCTCCAAAAATGTTGGTCTTTGGTCCTGTGTGCATTCGCAAACACTAATCTGGATTTTTTATATTTCTTTTGGAGTAATGGCTTCTTCCTGGCAGAGTGATCTTTCAGCCCATGTTGATACATTACTCGTTTCACTGTAGATAATGACACAATCTTACTAGCTTCCGCCATCATCTTCACAAGATCTTTTGCTTTTGTTCTTGGGGTTGATATGCACATGTTGAACCAAAGCACGTTCATCTCTGGGACACAGAACCCATCGACTTCCTGAGCGGTATGATGGCTGGACATTCCCATTTTGTTTGTACTTGCATAGAATTATTTGTTGACAATAAACCTTTCAGAAGCTTCCAAATACATGCCATCATCATATGGGCTCTCTCAAATTGTTTAAAGGCATAGTAATCTTAGTGTATGTAAACTGTAACTTTGCAAAACGTAATAAAAATGCCTTAAAACATTCTCTCATTATTCTGGCTTTTGGCAAATTTAAATGATTATGGTAATCCTAATTGATTTAAAACAGTTAAGTTTAGTCTGATCTCATGTCAGACAGCTCACACCTCCACACCAAGACCTAGGTGTAGCAAGCTACCACTGGCAACTACCCAAGCTGAGAAGTGAGTGCTTATAGCAGAGGGAGTGGAAAAATCAGAACAGCTGAGATAACCCAGGATGGAAAACCTTTGGAGACAAAAGGAACTGCTTAACACTTCCAGCACCAGACAAAGGAAAATCTGCACAGCTAAGTGTAAAAGCAACACAAATCCAACCAGTGCAAGTGTGCATGTAGCCACAGACGGATCTTCTGACATATGGAATAAAGTGGATCACTCTCTGTTGTGGTACCCCCATTACAGTGTCATTAAGCATGCTTCACTCTCCCATAGTTGCCAATGAATTTGACATGCCCCTGCCATGGCCATGGAGTAATCACAACCGGGACGTACAATTCTTTGGGGGTGCCACGATGGCGTGACCCAGCTCCATGACCCTGGCTCTGTCATAAAAATGGGGGATAATTTATATGGGATTACGTCGTGATGCCACCTGTGATATTCGGCAAGGGATGGCCGACGCTGTGGTTCAGCACCACTGGGGCAGTTGGTGATGCAGCAATGATGGTACAGTTCCCCACAGGTGGACAGGGGCCCCAGGGCAGGTAGAACAGTCTGTTTAAGTGGTGGTGACTAGGGATGAGCGAGTAGAATCGTTACTATTCAGTACTCGATGAATAGTAACGATATTCGGGCTACTCGCTACTCCCCGTGTTTCTTGTGATTACTCGGGAGTAGCGAGTAGTACTTTAACTTTCGCAGTGTATCTATATATACACTGCAAAAGTGCACTAAAAGTTAATAAAAGTTGTTAAAAAATAAAAAAATATTATACTCACCTATCCGATGGCTGAACCGGACTGACAAAGAAAACATCCGATCAACGACAAGGACCTGTGAGTCTCACAGCCAATCAGATGGCCAGACGTCACAAATCATGTGATCACTACCAGCCACTTGAGTGGCCAGATTGCCAGGTCCTGAACGTGCATCAATGACCTCGCAATCTAGCCAATCAGGAGGCTAGTAACGATCAGATGGTTTGTGATGTCTGGCCATCTGATTGGCCAGATCGCTACCAGCCATCTGATTGGCTGTGAGACTCACAGGTCCTTTTCGGTGATCGGATATCTTCTTTGCCGATCCTGGTGGAGGCGTCGGATAGGTGAGTATGATATTTTTTTATTTTTTAACAACTTTTATTCACTTTTAGTGCACTTTCGCAGAGTATAAATAGATACACTGCGAAAGTACTCACCCGCCCATTCACTGCCATTGGACTCGCTATACTCACAACAAGTAACGAGTGCCGGGACCTACTCATTGCGATTATAGCGAGTCCGATTATTGCGGTACTCGCTCATCCCTAGTGGTGACCGTTGGTGTGCAGAGAAAAAAGCAAGGGACACAGGAAAGTGCAGTTTTCTTTACCTTTTACTTTTTGGCACATGGTAATGCAATCCGGGGTACTAGTTACAGATGATAGAAGGAGTCTAGCTAGCCTGGAAGTATTCAGGGGTCCACCTCGCCAGGTGGGGTTGGAGGCTTTCCTGCTGCGCTCCTTTTACTGCCTGTAGCTATGCTGTGGCCCTCTCCTGAATGTTGGTTCTAACCTGTGTGGCAGACAGTGTGAGCCTATCACAGGCACTGTCTTTCCACCGGCAGCCCCAGGCTCTTGGCCTGCTGTGGTGCCTCCGGGTGTCCAGTCTGGCCAGGGGGCTTGAAACCCCCTGCCCTCCAGATTTGGCTGTCGGGGCATACAGCATTCCCACAGACAAGGACTTTGGCATCCTTTTTATCAGCGCTCCGCTCCGGCATGAGCTCTGACGCAGCTACAGTTTCCCAGAGCCCTTGTCTCTACTCCACTCTCTTCCCTCCCCTCAGACTAACTGCCTCCTACTCCCGTCCAGAGAGAGCAGCTCCCCTGGAGTCGGGTTATAGAGCTCCCCCTTCTGGCGTGGAGTAGGAATAGTGTAGTATTACCTGGCATGGGGACCTCCCTCCTGCTTCCAGGCATGACATCGCCCCTCTAATGGAGGCAATGTTATCGGGCAACCAGACTCTGTGGTGCCACAACTTGTTTTTTTTAACTCTTTACTCTAATGGTACCTTTACACGCCGCCACAACAGGATGGATACAACCCGCTACAGGCTACAAATGTAGCTTGTCGAGCCAATATCGCCCGTAGTAGCGGCGTCTGAAGACGGGACGACACAGCCGGCTACAGATACCTCTGTATCCGTGCACTGCCCATAAACATATGGCAACATCGCCGATTGTAGCGAGCTGTATCGGCGTGTAAAGAAGCTACAGAAGGGAACTCTGGACACCCGGCGATGTAGCTGCAATGTGGCTAAGGCGTCACCCATGCTGCGTGATACCGCGCCCCTTCAGCGATCATTGGTGGAAGATGCTGCGTTACGATTGGCCCTTGCCTCACAGCCCTCCATCTTGGATGAGCTGTCCCTTCAGCACTACACATACGCGCCGTATGCACGATCAGATAGTAGTACAATTACGCGGACACACACTTGAACGTAAAATCATAAATGGCCCATGATGTACATACAGTGTGCACATCATATCAACATGAAAACGAATAATGCGGGACACAGCGCACAAGTGTGTGTTACGTACCGCTCTGGCTTATTGCACAGCAGCTGCCGTAGAAGTGTTCCGGGTCTGGCAGTGCGCGCAGCGCGCACACAGATGCACACAATCCCATACCACATCGGAGGAGATTACCCAGTAGACAGATCAGAGCCGTGTTGTACGGACTGCACTGTGTGTCTTCTGCAGTAGGGGCCGCATAAGTGTGTCGGCCGAGTCACTGCGTGTTGGCCTACTTATAAAGGTGCGTCACCCCCACAGCGGTCGTAATGACGTCATGACGTTGGTTTCATTTTCACTCTGCCTGCAAGGTGCCAGCCCCGCCTCTGCACACACCATAGCAGTCATGGCAGCCGTGCACCGCGCCGCAACATGGGGGATGGCGGAGCTGATCATCCTCATTGATCATTGTGACCGTCGGGACTATTGGGGCCACCATCACCACCGCCACCCCAGGCTGCGCAATCGGTGCACCGTGCGGCGGATCCAGCGGGCCCTGCTCTGCAAACTGGGGGTACAGAGGACAGTAAAAGCGATCCAAAAAAAGATCGCTGACTTGAAGCACAAATGCCCAGGTCGCATACTGGACATCCGTGCCAGGATTGGCAGGCTGCGTGGTGAGTAATTGTTGCCCCAAAACACACACCGCCACATGTGCATGTCCCACAATACACAAAAAATGATGGAAACATATGACAAGGGACAGTGTGGCCTACACAATCAAACACATCTTCACAGTGTTGTGCTCATCCAGTCAGCCCTAAAAATGGCTCACACGCACAGTACATGCATACAACATGAGTGTATGCATCCAGCATCACCTGGTTGATGCTAAGTAAGGCTGGGGTCACACACACAGATATCTGCCCACATATTGTTTGCACATCTCTGTTTGCAGTCAAATCATGGTCACATGTTGACATTTGGAGACAGCCTCAAAATGGAACAATGTGTCCATGCTTTCACTGCAACCAGAGATCTGTCAACAATATCTGGCCACATATCTGTGTGTGTGTGACCCCAGCCATAGCCGTCAAATAAATACCCACACAAGCTCTTTGTAGGACAACAATGTGTAGGCATGATCTTATTACGTCTTTTATGTTCAAATTTCAAAATAGATGCTGAATCCTCATCAGAAGAAGGGCCCCATGCCCCACCCCCAGGTGGCCCATCAAGAACCCCACCACATCAGCCTCAAGTGGCACCCTTGTCCCCAGGGTCAACACCTTCCCCCGGGCCTCAGGAGCCAGACGTCCTGTCACCCACCGAGACAGAGGACGTGGAGGACCAGTCCGCACCTGGCAGCCCGCTGGAGTGTGACCAGCTGTCCCCATCTGCCTGGCTGCTGGAGGAACACATCAACTCCCCACAGGAGGGCGAGGAGCAGCAAGTACCTGGCGGCCCAGAGGAGTCTTTGCCCCGTAGCCCAGGACCACTGTTACCCCTGAACCACATAATGTGGCCACGGAGCCCCAGCCCGGGAGTAACACCACCTCCCACTGTCTCCAGCTCAGTGGCGAGTCCTGGGGTGACCATGTCACCACACAGTGACTATGGTGGTAAGTGTGTTATGTTGCCACACACACCCTGCACAATGTTGCTTCAATTTCATCTGGGGCCAAACAATTTATGTAAACAAAGTAAACCATGTTGGTTCTCCCTTTTTCCAGATGGTGAACGTGCGGGCTCATATGGATGGAGCTTGACCCCATCTCCCTCCCCGTCTGATGGTGAACTGGATTTGGAGGAACAGGGTAAGTGGATGGTTGCGGCCAGTCATGACTAACCATCAGCAGTGACGAGTGTGTACTAAAGTTTGTGTTTACTCCCAATACAGGTGCCCCTACCATGGAGGAATTCATCCAGGCCCATCAGGCATTTGTGGCCCGTTTGACCACGGCTCTACAGCGTGGCCTGCAGGACCTTGGCCGCCTGGCTCAAATGCTGGCGGACATACACCCACACCATGGTTCACACCCATGAATTCGAGGGATGCATTGTATCCTGGCCAAACATGGCCCCACAAACAGTTGTCCTTGTTGGACCCTAAAATGTTCACACGTTGGCTTGTTGCCTTGCAAAAGTGAAAATATTGGTTTTTTTTTTATTTTTGGCCCCCGTTGGGCTCTTTTCTTATAGTGTCCCACATTGGGACCATCACAAGTGTGGACTGGCTAGCCCCATCTGGCCTACAATCCCTATACTGTCCCACATTGGGACCATCACAAGTGTGGACTGGCTAGCCCCATCTGGCCTACAATCCCTATACTGTCCCACATTGGGACCATCACAAGTGTGGACTGGCTAGCCCCATCTGGCCTAAGCCTTCCTTGTATGATGGCAAATGTCTGTGACACATGTATGTTTACAATACAATGCTGTTCTAACTTTGTTATACGCTCCTTCATGTGACCTTACTAATATTTGGTGACCAAACCTCACCATAACCTAACTATGTGAGGCACATCACAACATCCCTTTGTGAATGTGCTAAGACATTCCAAATGAACCGATGGTGATCCTGCTGAGCGAGCACTGGCCCATATTGTGTGGCTTGGGGAAACCTATTATTGGCCACAATTACATTCACCCCCAAAAACCCACACAATCCTTATTCTGAAATGAATACACAATTGTGTTAATAAATAAAATTTATTCCAGGCTGGAATTTAAAATAAATTACAAAGAATAGAATTTTAGTGGCAAAAAAAATTTAAAAAAAAACCAGTAATTTTGGCCAAAAATCAATCAACAAAATATACATATAAAACGCAATTCCTGAAATTATAAAGTCCAGACTGCCAATTCTGTGCATTGGCTACTAGTGTCCAAATTACTCCTCTTCTGTCGGCTCTGACAATGCCGCATCCCCCCTCCTCTGAGGGCAGCCCCGACCTGCCCCAGAACGTCTGGTTGAACGACGATGTGTTAAGGGGGGATGGGGTGACTGTGGCGGGGCCGGTCTTCTCACGGGCCGAGATGGGGCAGCTGGTGAAAGGGGCCACAAGGTGTGTTGCATGGGGGAGGGGACGTGGCAGCCCCATTGAAGGGCCCCATCATCGGCAGCATCAGCGGCATTGTGGAACACCCTCAGAAGGATCTTCTTCTGGAGCGGCTCCATCCCTCGCATTCTGTTGCTCATGTAGAGGGCGTCGGGGTCCATGTGGGTCCGTTGTTCATCCAACAACACGCGTCGGGCCCAGGTCGCCAGCTCCGTCTCAGGTGGTGCAGGACGTCGGCGGCGACGGATCCCGGAGCTGGGACCTGGGCCTGGACCCACATCACTCGCCGCGCCCTCCTGCTCAGCCCCAGATGTCATGGGCTGAGCATCATCAGCAACAGAATCCTCGGCAATGGAGCCGTCCTCTTCTGGGGCCTGTGGGTGGGGAAAAAATAAAAAAAATACCATTAGTGGAGGCTATATCAACTGTATACATTCACAACAGGACTCTATATACCACTCCCACACACACCAAGGCCAACTAGCAGAATGGAAAATGAGGAATAACACAGTAAAGCAAATAAGGTTCAAGACCCCAACACCAGTGGTTCTCCTGTACACTCACCTCGACCATTCCAGGAGCTCAGCTAAATACATAATTAGTTGTTTGTCACGTAGCCGTAAGCCAATATTAGGACATGTCACCACAACACCTTGATACTGGGGGCTGTGCTGGCCAATGACACATATTGGGCACCTTCCCATTAGGAGTCCTTTATGGTGAGAATCCACCCCTCACTCAATTACCTTTAACCCACTGGCAACAAAGCCAACACACATGTGAGACAGCACCATTTACTACATGGTACTATGTGGCTGTTTGAGAACAAACCACCTGCTATCTTGAAACCCTTAAATAACTAACCTAAACATACCAAGATGTTGTGGAAGAAGCAACATTGCAATACGGCTGGAAGCATAGAATAGAAAAGTCTGGTAAGTCATGGAAGGAGGGCAGATAGATTGACACCCCAAGGTGTGCCGCAGCAAGGAGGTAAATATGGCAACACATTTGGTGTGAAGGATTTATAGAAGCACACATGTGAAGGAAACATTGTGGGCCACCACTGTCACACAATTACCCACCTCCTGTGGCGCAGGTGGTGATGCAGCCGGGCCTACATGGGACGCAGCAACGGGGCAGTTGGTGGTCGTTCGATGCGGGCGAACCTCGCCCAGGATGAAGGTGAACAGGGGATAGTACCATAGGGTAGGTGATGGTACCTCCTCTGCTCCAGCCCCTGAGCGCCGACGCTGGTACAGAATGTGAGCCCGCATGAACGCCGACCTCATGTTTTTGATCTTAAGTGCCACCATAGGCTGGTCCCACGTCTTGCCTACCCTTGGCTCCAAGCGATTTGCCAGAGCCACAAGACTCCTGTAGGCCTCGGCCCTCGCTGCCCGATTTTTATATTCGGGCAGCGAGCTGCGCCACAAACATTCGTGCCGCTGATACTCCGTGAGAAGCTGGGTTTCCAATTCCACAGTACCCGTCGGCATCTGCCGATGAAAAAATAAACAAAAAAAACACAGTCACAACACAAGGCATACCGACATTTCAAAACTTGCCACAATCATACACATAATCATTAACTTTCTACAGTGATCATCTATGCAGCTATTTTGTGGAGTGAAACTGGGCATGAGTGGGGCATTTTCTCAATCTCAGACCGCTACTAACTCAAAAACATGTATGCAGCCATTATCAAGCACCGGATATCGGTGTCCACCTACAGATGTTTCAAACATGATTTCTGTCCCCAATGTACCTATTGCAACACACCTTGACACGGTGTGTGCGTACATACCTGTAGAGGGCAACATGTGACCTAACACGTTGTGTGCTAACTAGTACCTGGCCAGTGTCCACAATGGTAAGGGGTCACTATATCAGAAAGGCGGCCTGGGTGTGTGCCAACACTGCACATACTACATGTAATGTGCACCCAGATGATCATGTAGGTGTTCCTCCTGACGTGGAAGTTCCATTTTAACACATGTACCCAACATCCCTGGAATGTCCGCCACAATTCTACCACCCCTGAAATGTTGATGTGAAGTACCAGCCAAAGAAATAACAGCGTGCTCTTTTACCATTGCCACAAAGCAGAAGGTGCAATACATACTTACACTACATAAGTAGAGGCACTACGTGGCTACTGGGCGACACAGAATAAGGTTCACATATTGAATATTACGTGGTAAATATTTGCATGCCGCTTCAAACATGGCCATACACACATCGCCTAAGCTGCCTGTGCCAGAACCAGCTGCGTTCATTACATTTTCTTACAAACCGCTAAAGAGGCTTACCGTCAGAGCAACAGAAGTCAAACAGGACACTAGTAGCTCAATGCACATCGACGTCTGGACACGGAGCAGTGGCCATTGACCTGCCTTTATAGTCCGGGACACCAATCACAGCGGACACAATAATGCACATCCTGAAGGGGCACCTGGGTGCGGATTTGCCTTCCGCTAATTGGTGGAGATCGCTGAATCGTGATAGGTTGGCGGCCCTTTAAAAGTTGCCCATCCCGCCAAACATTACGCTTGCTGGCCAGACCCATTAGGTAAGTTTTTGTGGACACACATGGAATTGGCGCAGGGTGGGGTGCATATGTTGATGTTCTTGGAGAGCGCCGGAGACTGGTGTAGCGGCCGATATAGGGGTTTGTATTGTAGGGGACGACATATAGTGTAGTGTGTGGGTTAGGATACGGCATTTTGTGTGGCCCTTGACACTTTTGTTCAAATACATTGCTGTGTTTGTTTGCAGACAACATACAGGAGAATGGATGCATGACTGTAGACGGAACTGTGTCACTCATGTCGACTGGATCGATTTCTGCATACTGGTTGTGGCCAATGGAGACTGTGTCCAACGGGAATGGGATGACACAGGGCTTTGAGGTGTTGGGCGCCAGACATGGCATAGATGTGTATGTAAAATGACACCTTCAAAAACCAATTACACCATGGGTAACCATCCGCAGTCATGTGCAATGTTGTTTGGTTCATGTAGCCTTCCTCAACCTTCCATATCGGGGTACGTCACATTCGTTATTCTTCTCATTTTTACTGTAATCAATAGACATTATGGGCTGTGTAATGGATTATGGGACCTGTTTGACCAACATTATTGGTGACACATGTCCCTTTCTAACTCACCTAGGTGCAGATGTGTGAATTTTGGGAGCTCCCATTGACGTTGATGTAGAGGAGGCCACTCTCAATCGCCGTGTGCCATGTTGTTTGGGGTGACTACTGGGTGTTTGCCGTCCTTGCTTCAGGGTTGTGTTTTGGGCCCACACAAGAGATCCCATCATCTTGGCTATAGTGTGTAATCGAAAAGAGGTGTGGGTTGCTGAACCTGCTGACTTGCCCACATTTTGGTCTATGTACTCATGTTGTGTATTCTCATCTACAGGTGCTGATATTGAGGATGCAGAATATCCATGACCGCAATGTTATCGTGGCTCTTGCGTTGGTGGAAGAGCAAATGTGGTATCAGGATCGGTATGAAAGGTTGATGAGGCGCAGACAGCGGCGGATGTGGACCCGTGATTGGCTTCTGAGGCGGGAAACCCGGGGCCACATGCAGCTGTTGCGGGAGCTGGAGCTTAACTGTCCTGATGATTACCGAAACTATCTCCGTATGCCCGAGGACTGTTTCACCTTCCTATTGGAGCGTGTAGGGCCAATGATAGCACGTCAGGACACTATAATGCGACCATCAGTATCAGCTGCTGAGCGGTTGGCGATCACTTTGCGGTTCCTGGCTACAGGGCAGTCCATGACATCCCTCACATACGTGTCACGTGTCTCCCTGCCCCTGCTGAGCCGCCTGATCCCTGAAACGTGTTGGGCCATCTGGAGAGCTCTGCAGCCAGCCTACATGAAAATGCCATTAACCGCTGCAGAATGGCTGGAAGTGGCCCAAGGGTTTGAAACCCGGTGGAACTTCCCCAACTGTGGCGGGGCATTGGATGGTAAGCACGTGAGGATTACCAAACCTGCCCACTCTGGCTCTTTGTATTACAATTACAAAGGGTATTGTAGTATAATCCTCATGGCTGTAGTAGATGCCAACTATGAGTTCCTCTACGTGGATGTTGGAATGCCTGGTCGCAACTCAGATGGGGGGGTGTTTGCCCTAAGCTCCTTGGCAACACTACTAGGGAATGGTGGGCTAAACTTACCCTCAAATGAGCACACGACCGAACATCTCAACTTTGCGTTTGTGGCGGATGAAGCATTCCCACTTCAGGAGCACCTACTGCGGCCATATCCCCAGAGGGCCCTTACTTCTGAGAGACGCATTTTCAACTACCGGCTATCCCGGGCCCGCCGTGTAGTTGAAAATGCGTTTGGGATAATGGCCAATAGATTCCGGATTTTTCATACACCTATACATATGAAACCGGAGTCTATTGAGGCGGTAGTGGTGGCCTGCTGTGTGCTACATAACTTCCTGCGTAGTAGGGATAGGGCATCATACACGCCAGGAGGTTATGTAGATAATGCAGACGCTACAACAGGGGAGCTCCGTCCAGGGTCTTGGCGTGATGAGGCCCATGTGATTGTGCCACTCCAGCCGCAGAGCCATGGCCGCACTCGGCAGGAGGCCAGGGACAGTAGAGAAGCTTACTGCTCCTACTTCAATGGGTCTGGTGCAGTGAGCTGGCAGGACCAGGCCATATAATGTGGCTGGCTCTGGGAGTTGCTTTTTGTGTTTTCAATGGAGGTGACAGCAGGTTAGCTGCACCCCTTTAATGTTTGGTTGACCTTTTCCATTCTCTTTGTTTGCATTATGTGCATGAGTTTTCATTATGTAGTTATTTAGTTAGTTAGTTTAGGTTATTTTAGTATTTTTTCCATCCACAGTTTGCAATGTGTGGTGATTTGCTTATCCATTGAATTTCCCTGATGAATGTCACCTGCTCTTGAATTCGACAATGTTTTTACTTTATGTATATTTTGTTTGCACAAGACAAGGTCAAGATTCATGCAATATATTAAACCTTTTTCTGTTGGATCCAACATCATCTGTGTGAGCCTGATTACTTGGTGGAGGAGGGCAATGTGATGCAGGGTTGGGTGGGGGCCTGGGATGTCAGAGCCACCTATTGGCTGGGATTGTGCACACAATATGTGTGGGTAGCCATGTTTTTCGGAAAGTCTTTTGCCCAACAGTGTTTGTGGCCATTGTGCGTACATGATCCTTTTTTTTGTTGTAGGCAGAGGGTCCCCTGCACACAGCACATTGATGCAGGACATATTCTTGTCAGGTGTTTGCTAATACACTGTCACACAGATCTTTGACTTGGTGCCTTGGAAGCTGATCCACTACATTCACATCTGTCAGCACATATATTAAACCCCATTCAGCCTGTATACATACACATACTTCGCCACAGTTGTCACAGATTTTTGACAGAAAACGCACATACTGTCTTTTGTAAGACGCTAATGTGTGGCACACAAACGCACCTCAGTTCAATCTGCACACGCGGCTGTCACAAGCGCTGATCGTGCGTGACACGGCAAACACTTGTACTACGCACACATAGCCCCGGACCGCTACTTTAATACACACGGGATATGTGACTGGCCACCGCTCTAGCGTGACCCATTACCATCGATTTGGATGCATTCGCCAGGCTCCGCCATGTCACAAGCGCTTATTCCGTGCCACACTCCGTTCACTAGTACGGCACGTCTCGGCCATCCGCCCTTTCCGTCGTGCCCAATCACAACTCCGTAGTGTTGGCCAATGGTTGTGGTTTGGGCGCGGCGTACAGGTCTGTGGCACGCCTATTTGTTTTACGTCCTGCCTTTGTTGCTCCCAGATCACTCTGTGGTGGCTGTGTGTAAAGCTGGTACGCTGAGCTACAGACGGCTACTTGCGACACCCGGCGATGTATGTAGCTGTAGATGTAGCGTAGCGTAGCGCACCTTGTGGCGGCGTGTATAGAGGGTGCGGTTCCCGTTGGTAACCGTTCGGCCGTGCTCGTGCACGTGAAGTTGCCGTTGGTATCCATCCTGTTGTGGCGGCGTGTAAAGGTACCATAAGTGCTAATTTCAGTACCTGGTACATCCGAACCCTCCTGTCTGCAAAATCCATAGAACTTTCCACGAGAAATCCAATAACATCCAGTACACAATGACACATGTCATTGTTATGTTTCAGGGTGTTTCAGGGAGTCCTGAAACGCATTGACTAATAAATGAATTTTATATTTACCCTTTGATGTCTCATGGAATACAGCAGCGTGGTTTTATACATTCATCCTTTCTACATTAATTTTCTGAGATAATGACCTTTGGGTTTTCATTAATCATCAACATTAACAGAAATAAACACATGAAATAGATCCCTCTGTGTGTAATGGCTCTATATAATAGATGTGTGTCGCTTTATGTATTGAATTACTGAAATAAATTCACTTTTTGATGATATTCTAATTCATTGAGATGCTCCTGTAGGTAACATATATCCTTAGAACTTTCCAAAAATTAATATTAGTATTAGTATCTTTCATTATTATCATCAATAATACAAGACTGGCTTCACTCAGAAAACATTTGAATATAAAGTTCTGTCAAAGAAAAAGAGGTCAAGTTAATTCATCACCCGGAATCCTTGACACAGCGGAGATGTTTAATTAAATACGTCTATCGGAGGCTTATTTTAATTGAACTGTAATGTATATCAGGAAAGTAAAGCTATTACTGTGTCAAATAGTGGAACCACAGCTAATCATTTATTTAAATGGAGACGACTGTAGTGTTCAGGTGAGAATTTGTATATTATATTGGAAGATTTACATACATCCTTCCATCCGCTGCAGTAGCGTAGCTAGCGGGGGGGCAGGGGGGGCGAGCGCCCCGGGCCCCCCCGACATCAGGGGCCCATTGTCCGCCCCCTGGGGGGCCACCGTGCCCCGTGCTGCCAGCCGGCTGCCGTGCCGGCCGGAGAGGAGGGAGGACGCAGACGGGACTTCCTGTCTTGCAGTCTGCCCGCCCCTCCTCACCTCCTCCTTACAGCAGACGCACACGGCAGCCGCGGTAAGTCTGCAACGCCCCCCCAAGAGGTGTGTGAGAGAGGGGTGCTGAGGGTGTCAGGCTGTGCAAGGGTGATGAAGGATACAGGGAGGCTGGAGGATGGGATCTCAGGCATGGGGGACAGAGGATGGGATCTGCAGGGACAGAGATGGGATCTGCAGGGGACAGAGGATGGGATCTGCAGGGGGACAGAGGATGGGATCTGCAGGGGGACAGAGGATGGGATCTGCAGGGGGACAGAGGATGGGATCTGCAGGGGACAGAGGATGGGATCTGCAGGGGGACAGAGGATGGGATCTGCAGGGGACAGAGGATGGGATCTGCAGGGGGACAGAGGATGGGATCTGCAGGGGGACAGAGGATGGGATCTGCAGGGGGACAGAGGATGGGATCTGCAGGGGGACAGAGGATGGGATCTGCAGGGGGACAGAGGATGGGATCTGCAGGGGGACAGAGGATGGGATCTGAGGGGGACAGAGGATGGGATCTGAGGGGGACAGAGGATGGGATCTGAGGGGGACAGAGGATGGGATCTGGGGCAGGGTGGAGGGGACAGAGGATGGGATCTGCAGGGGGACAGAGGATGGGATCTGCAGGGGGACAGAGGATGGGATCTGCAGGGGGACAGAGGATGGGATCTGCAGGGGGACAGGATGGGACGGAGGGACAGAGGATGGGATCTGCAGGGGACAGAGGATGGGATCTGCAGGGGGACAGAGGATGGGATCTGCAGGGGGACAGAGGATGGGATCTGCAGGGGGACAGAGGATGGGATCTGCAGGGGGACAGAGGATGGGATCTGCAGGGGGACAGAGGATGGGATCTGCAGGGGGACAGAGGATGGGATCTGCAGGGGGACAGAGGATGGGATCTGCAGGGGGACAGAGGATGGGATCTGCAGGGGATAGAGGATGGAAACTGCAGGGGATAGAGGATGGACACTGCAGGAATAGAGGATGGAGAGCGCAGGAGGATGAAGAGCGCAGGAGGATGGAGGATAGAGAGCGTAGGAGGATGGAGAGCGCAGGAGGATGGAGAGCGCAGAAGAATGGGGACTGCAGGAGGATGGGGAGTGCAGGAGGATGGAGGACAGGGAATGCAAGAGAGGATGGAGGATGGAGAGCGCAGGTGGATGGAGCGTGCAGGAGGATGGAGGGTGCTGCAGGATGGTGGATGGGGAGTGCAGGAGGATGGAGAGCGCAGAAGGATGCAGCGTGCAGGAGGATGGAGGATAGAGAGCGCAGGAGGACAGAGAGCGCAAGAGGATGAAGAGCGCAGGAGGATGGAGCACACAGAAGGATGGCAGGAGGACAGAGAGCGCAAGAGGATGAAGAGTGCAGGAGGATGGAGCACACAGAAGGATGGAGCGCGCAGGTGGATGGGGAGCGCAGGAGGATGGTGAGTGCAGGAGGATGGAGAGCGCTGAAGGATGGAGAGTGCAGGAGGATGGAGGGTGCAGGAAGATAGAGCATGGGGAGTGCAGAAGGATGGAGAGTTCAGGAGGAGAGTGGCCATTTGGCCCAATTCTTAGGGGCGGCAGCTGCGGCAAATTTTTCCACCGCCCAGGGCGCCACAACAGCACCCCCCCCGCTCTTCACATGGGGGCCCTGGGTGCAGATCTCGCCCCCGGGCCCAGAGCAGGCTAGCTACGCCACTGATCCGCTGCCTGAAATGTGCTCAAAAGTAAAAAAAAAAGGATACATTTTCCTTCTAGATTTCTTCTAAGTAACATTTTCATAGGAACGACCTGCTAAGTGCTCGCATCATTTAGTATATTTAGCTTACAGTGAGAGCAGCCGTCAATCAGGTAATTTTGGGCTATTTTCACAGCACACGACTACAGCAATGAAAGAATAATGTGACTAGTCAAAGCTCATCATCAAAGTAAGAAAAGGTTGCTGCTTAAGGAATGCACCGGATATCGCATTGTGATGTTATCATGGCACATCAGGATAGACATTCAGATTTTGATGCAGTTTTTCAAAATCTGAATAAAAAAAACATCAAACTATGCATTGTGGGCACAGGGCCTAAGAGGATCCAGGGAGAGCTGCAGTTGTGATGAAAGGGTTTGAGAATTCCTCTTGCCCCCCCCAGCTACTTTCACAGAGACTTCTAGGGCAGGGATCGCCAACTACAGTCCTTAGGTGCTAATTTCATCACCTGCAAAGGTGATAATTCCAGCACCTTGTGCAACGGTAAGGAAGTTCTGAAAATATGCACTGTTTGTGACCCTTGACAACTGCACTTGGCCATCCCTGTTCTACAGGAGTGTGTGTAGTGTCTTCCATGTCTATACCTCATACTGTCAGGCCAGCGGCATATCCACCAGTCTCTGTAGGGCAGTATCAAAGCACCTGTTTGCAGAAACAGTCCAGCACACACATGTTTTAAAGTACAAAAAATGTTACTATAGCACAAACTATAATAAGTCTCAAACACACATATATGAATATACATTGTATATATAACAAAATACCCACAGGGGTCAGCAAACAACTAAAATGTTGAAAGTCCATAATGGCTTCTAGTTCAAAGGCTGCATGCATGCTTGCTAATCCAGCAGGGGGAAGAACAAACTAAGCTTGGGAATATAAAATTAACAAAAATAAAATTAACAAAAAATCATGCCTCGGTGTTCGAAAAACTGAAAAACAATGCAAAAAAGTCCTTCTCCGGACAAAATGTTAACAAAGGGATCCAACAACATGCCTTTTTTTAAGCAAAGGAGCAGTTTTGAGTACACGGACAGGCCCTGTGGGTGTAGGTGCAGCTGGCTGGCTAACCAAGAGAGACTTGTTCTCCACCTGACGCCAAATTCTCTCCTGGGTGGCCTCCTCCTGCAACTTTTCAAAGCTGTTGATGTTGGCAATCCGACTTACGCCAACCGTGATACACCCCTTGCTGCCCATCGTGTTCAGGAAGGTGATCTCCTACCCGACAAAGATTATGTGGAGTCTTTTGGAAAGAAGATGGTCATGCTGCAGGGTGGACCAGTTGATGTAGCACTGATACCCAGTAAATTGTTCA